>JBAFTA010000011.1:8036565-8046933 GCA_036919975.1 Melanotaenia parkinsoni | reverse complement strand
ACACTTTGTGCCACAGTCCTGCATGAAAAGTGCTAAATAGATAAAGTTTTGATTGAAAAGAAGGAAGTGACTACATTTAAAACTTTGTGAACCTGTTAGAAGAGGTTTGGACCTGGGTTAGCCAACAGAACAGATGATCCATATGATAGCTTCATGAATAAAACTTAAGTTTAATCAAGAGTAGTTTTCTCTCACTGCGTCATTGACACATTCTCACTTTAACTAGGACACCATGTACAAACACATCTGCATACCACAAACAACATGCCTCTTATCTAAACAGGATCAAAGCTGTTTCCATGGTAATTCTGCTGTTTAACACATGGCAAAGAAAAGAAGAAAATGCATTTAATTTAATCATGCACACTTAAACCATTGAATCGCTTATTTATTGCACCTAAAAATGCACAAATCATTTAAAATGGACTAATTTTTTTCCAGGTAACATGTTTAAACCCACAATTAAGTAGTCTTTGCATGTGCACAAATGTGCACAATGATACATAAAACATAATTATCATTATAATAGTCATATTAAGACAAACTGTGTGCCCCTTCCTCACTGCTTCCCCTCCAACAAGCAAAATGTCATTTTGAAGTGGTGCCTACCAAAAGATTATTAAAGATTATCTGACCATGACGTCACATAAAAACAAAATGCATCTCAGTATGATCTGAGAGAAGCTAAAGAATCCCAGATTTGTCTCTTCTTTCTGTAGTCTTGAATTTTTCTTCAGTGCCCTGATAGTTCAGCTCTAACATTCTCCTTCCCCCCTCAGTCCATCGCAACATGCCCAAAGAGCAGGCCATGGACTTTGTGCAAGCTGAGTACAACCGGGGACTCCTTAAAGAGCGCCCGCCGAAGGATCCTGCAGATATCGCTGCGCAGGCGTCGCAGCTGCTGGATGACTTTCTGGACCGTGAAAAAATTGCGCGCCATGCCGTTCCTTCTGAAACTCGCCAGCTCCTCATGCTGTTAGCTGATGGGGTGCATCTGTACCCCGAGGAGCTGCAAACTGTCTCGGTGTATGTGAGTTCCCGGCTGGAACATGTAGAAGGTGAACCTCTGGTTGATTGGCGGTATCTAACTTATGTCTGATTGGCCGATGTCTTATTCATTATTTCTGTCTTATTCATTTTTTTCCTTTTAATGTTTTAGCCTCAAACCCTGAGGGTGACAGGCCCAACATGTTACCTCCAGGTTTGGGGAAGCCACCCCCTCTGCTTCCTACCCCACCAGGACCCCCACAGCCTCTATCTGGATCTCTAGCAGGGGGGTCTGTTGACGACCTCTCTGCACCTGCACCTGTACCTCTGCTTCCTTCACCAGGTTAGGATTGAAGTCAATAAATCATTGTTTCAAATTTTATAAGATCTTGAGAATGCAGACACCACATACTGATGATGATGATGATGAAACAAACTGTCCTTTGCCCTTGTGAGAGGTCACTTATTTTAACGTGCAAAAATTTGATTGGATAAGTCTGAACCCTCTTAGACAAGTTTTCTGTCACTTATTTAACTAGTCTTCAGGAACTACTTCCCCAGACTTCTTGAAGAACTTTCCAAAACTCTTCTTTGGATGTTTCTGCTTCTTGTTCTGTTCTTTGTACAGATGATCTCACATTGCTTCAGTAATGTTGAGGTCCAGGTTTTGGGGAGGATCCGTTCCTACATTAGACCTGTTGAGGTCCAGGTTTTGGGGAGGATCTCTTCCTCCATTAGACCTGTTGAGATCCAGGTTTTGGGGAGGATCTCTTCCTCCATTAGACCTGTTGAGATCCAGGTTTTGGGGAGGATCCATTCCTCCATCAGACCTGTTGAGGTCCTGGTTCTGCCGAGGATCCATCAGCCACTGATTTTCATTCATAAATCAGAGTTAAGCGACTTACAAAAACAACAGGTATCAGGACTGGACTGAAAATGAGGGGAAAGCAGAAAACTTTAAGAGGCCTTCAGAACGACTGGTCCAGACCCATTTAAAAGATTTTTAAGTTGGAGATGATAATAATAATAATGGATTATTTATATAGTGCTTTACATTATATCCATTATACATTCACTCCTCACTCACACCTGGTGATGCTAAGCTACATGTAGTGACGGAAACGTGGCAGCCAGTCTGCGCCAGCGGCCTCTCCGACCATCACCATTCATTCACCAGTGATGCAAACACTGGAGGCAAGGAGGGTGAAGTGTTTGCCCAAGGACACAGTGGCAGATTGACTGGGGGAATTGAACCGCTCTTCCACCTGAGCCACTGCAGCCTACAAAGATAAACGTTGAGCTTTTTATATTTGAATGTAGTTAAACATGTGATTTTTTTTTTTTCTTTCAATGAGCGAAGGTTCTTGCGGCTTCTGGTTCTTGTGTATTTCTACAGAAATCTGCAGCAGAAGTTTCATTCGAGAAGTTTTTAGACTAGACGTTTGGTTGAAATGCAGAATTGTGTGAGATTTTGTTCCCAGAAATGTCCTTTAGGTGTTTATTGGAGGAGCTGCTGCAGTTTTTAGCTTTACATCATATTTTTCTGTCTGTCAAACTGTTAACTTGCCATTTTTTAAAAATAATTGCAAAATATGACATAAAACTGGTTCTTTGCCATGTTGTCTGTTATGTTATCTGACAACACAACGCTACTTCAGTCTTTGAGCTAGGAGCCTTTTTTATGCCTGAATGACAACAAAGAGAAACTGGATGGAAAATGAGTGAAAAACAAAACAATGTCCTAAGAAAAACTAGGACAGACCTGAAAGTTGAACAACCTTTGATTAAGACCACTTTAAGACACATTATAAACAAATCAGCTGCATGTGTGGTTGAGTTGATGTTCGTGATGTTCTGAAATATTTTTCTCTGCAGGTTCTTTTTCTAAAACCAAACCCCCCCCTCTGCTCTCCCTGCATCGGCTTCCTGGCCCAATGTTGGGGGGCCCGGAATTTCGAGGTTCTCTGTCGTCACATAACCTTTATGGTGCTTCCAGTGGGTCTCGAGGACCCCTACTACACCATGAGCCTCTGTTCCACCCAGGCTCCAGGGGCCCCCATGGGTCTAGACTGGCCCCTCCCTCTTTAAAGACTTCTCGCCCTCCTCTTCTCGACACTCCAGGTGAGTCAGTTCAGTTTAGGATTCTTACCATCTTTTATGGAAAAGGAAAAGAAATGTATGAACTTGAATTTATCCTGTCTTTTTGTCTTTTCTGTCTTATTTCAGGTCCACTTCTCTCACGACTGAGCGGCCCGCGGCACTGAAAACATCTGCACACAAACAGCCAGAAAGCTGCAGGTTCCAACTTTCGAAGCATCTCAGGGTGGATCACAGGATTCCTGCTGCGCCACCGGATTCTCCTCACATTTGTCTTTTTTCCTAAAGTTAAATGTTAAATCACGATCAACTGAAATAGATGCCTTTTAGAAATTTCCATGAAAATGTGCATGGGTTGATGCAGGACGGTTTGGAGTAAGCTGACAAATTTAAGCATCTTTTTTCCAGATCCTTCCATCCTCGGACTACTTTTCTGTCTCTCGTTTTGGTAATTTTTCAACATTTAGTTTGCACACAAACAAAAACAGCCAGCTGGGTTAAGTGATGGTTATATGACTTAATAGTTTTTTTTCCTTTGGATGTTTTCAAGGAACCTGGTAAGCAGTGTTTTTGTGTGTGTATTTTTTTGAGATGAATTTGTCAGGCGGAAGAATTTCAGCATCCTTCATTGTAACAGACGTGCTTTTGGAGAGAAATTTTCTGTGTTTCTACAATGTTTCTGGGAATAAATCTTTAGAACTAGGATATGTTAGAAATCCAGTTGAGAAGGAAGTTGGTTTCTGTAAACCAGCTCTTGTTGCTTGAGTTGTCGAACTGGATTTTTAGAGCTTTCCCATCGCTTTTACAGAGTTTGGGAAGTTTGGAGCATTTTGTTGGAACCACTCTACGTCACCAAACATCTGTAAAAAGAAGAAAAGATAATATTTAGACATTATTTAAACACTGTCCTTGATCTTTTCATTTTTTATATTGTAAAAATTCATCCACTTGATAAACTAAAGGGTTTCAAAGTGCAGCAGTGTTTAAGTTGAGCTGGTATGAAGCGTGAATTTGGAAAAGTTTCAATGAAAAACGTCTAAAGTGTTTTAATTATTTTGCTTTTAGTTTGAGAATTTTTTTTTTTCAAAGAGAAATAAAGCCTCACATTAATCAACGACTCCCGGACTAAGTTGTTTTCTGCAGCACCGAATCTTTTACTTGGATATTTGTAGCTCAACATCTCTTGGAGTTGCTGTTAAATGCAGATCATGTAAAAAATGTCTTGAAACATATAAAGCAACAAATGATCATTTTCAGAAAGTTGTGCAACTTGTTGAATACTGTAAGAATCCCGTAATTACAGGTTTTTGTTCTACTTTAATTCTACTGGGAAGACACCCTCAGAAATTCTGCCAGCAGCTGTATTTCTCAGTCTTTCCCGTAAATTTGTTCTTGCGTCTGTTTTCACTGCATTCTTCCAGAATATTCCACCTTTTCTTTTGCTCTAAACCAGTCATATATTTCCGGTTTTACACTGGGAGATTAAATGCTAGCAGGATAGATGTTTGCGTGGTACGTTTATTTTATTTAGTTCTTATTAAATCTGGGTGAAAGTGTTTGCTGTCATTAAACCAGTTTGTTCTCAGTAAGACTTTCACCTTGGTGAATGGCCCTGCTGCAAGCCCCAAAACATTAGGATTTTAAGGCATGTGTCTGTCCACAGGAGCCAGATTTTTGTGATGTTGAAAAAAACAAACAAAAAAGAGGACACAATTTCACATGTAGATAGAAACTTTATTCATCCCAAGGAAAATTCTAATACTCGGCAGCAGCATGAATACAGAAAAAGGGCAAGTTAATATAAAAAACACATAAAACTTAACAACCTGAACAATTCCTCTGGAAAGAGTATGTTGGGAATATAAAAGAAATGTCCAATGAGCTGGTTGCACAGGTGTGCACACCTTACGCTAATTTTGGTTAAAACAAACTTTGATGTGATCTTGTTTTCATACACACTCCCACTAGACTCGGTGGTTGGGCTGCAAGACGGAGCCGTTTTCTGACCGGAAAACCTCCAAACCCGGCTACAGTTTGGAGTCTCGAGGGAACGGGGCTTTTAAAGCTGTGGACCACTTTTCTTTCTTTACTTGATTCTGTTGCAACTTTTAAAAAGCAGACGTATAGTTGGATAAAGACTTCATCTGATGTTTTTCTGTCTTTTTGTTTTTAATTCTAAATTTTATTTGTTCTTTTCACTTCTGTCTCATTTCTCGTCACCTGTTTTTTTTCTTATGTGATTGCTTTTATTTGATCTTTTTTTTGACTATTGTAAAGCACTCTGTCGCTTTTAACCTGTGAAAGGTGCTATATAAATAACTTACTACTAAAAAATAAAAAAATACAAGTCACTCAAAAGCATGTGAGTAAATGCTTTCTGTTCTAATCACATCACGGTTGAACTTTTTGGCCACAAAACAAACAAAACAGCAAAAACAAAAACAAAAAAAAAGTTTTGGGGTTGCCTCTTCAGCTTAAACTGTGGTTTTGGTCAAGGCAGAGAGAATTCATACCAGTGTCAAATACCAGTCACTCTTGACCCAAAATAAGCTTCTTTTACAAAGCTGTAGAGGAATTTTAGTTTTTTTTTTTTTTTTTTTTTTTTTTCCTTGTCCTGTCTGGTTTTGTCCTGTCTGACGTGCAGTGAGCAGAATAAGGGTCTGGCCTCCCAAGTATTTATCTTTTTTAGTCTATATTAGTCTTTTTTATTTTTAAATTTGTTCATTGCTGTTTATTTACGTATTAAGGAGTTTAAGATACACCCTATAGCAACACCATCAAACCAGACAACCAGCTGCCACACCTGTAAGGAAACAGAAGACCACCAAGTTTTTTTTATTTTATTTGTATTTTATTTTCATATTTTTAAGATATAAATAAACACATGGAAAGATATTTGAAATGTTATTTTTTCTGTTACCCCCTAACAAATAAGAGGCAGAGTAAAAAATTCATTCCTGAGGACGAAGGATAATTCAGTCATTTATGTCATCCAGGATGGGGATTGGTAAGGTGTCCATGCAAGTCAGATAAGGCTGCCAAACCTTTGCAAAATTAGTCTTTTCTAAGTGTATGTAATCTGTTCAGGATACAACTGTTCATTTCTGAAATACATCTTGCTACAGAGACTTTGGTTGGACTTCCATGTGATGGCTGTGAACGTCCTGGCAGCACACTGGGCTAATGCTAGTCATTTCTTCTGAGCTGTCTGATCACTCCTGCCAGAAGTACGGAGTTTTGTTGTGCAGAAATGAGCCCTCTTCGATACCACACCTTAAGCACAAGTTTGAAATTTCTGATTTACATTTGTGCAAGTTCTGTGGTATAATATGAGTCTGATTGAGAAACCTATGGGTTAGTCTGTATCTAGAATTAACAGTATCAGTTGAACTTCTTTTAAAAGTTGACAATCTAGAAAAGACAGAAGCTGGAAAAAACATGAATTAAAAAAACAACCAAAACATCAGCAACATGAAGGAACAACAAATTAAAGTGGTTACTGGTAATTAAACCCACAGGACAACACTGACTGTCAGCAGGTCAGCGGATGTAGGGCAAAATATCAGGAATGAATCTGTGATGAGTGCGATCCTGCAAATGCGACCGGACCCTGCAAAGATCAGATGCAGACCAGAAGACCTGGGAGACCAGCAGCCACCCCTAGAGCACAAATCCCTGCCAGCCCACCACAGGAACGACCTCACAACCACCACCCAGAAGGTGGCAGAGAAAGACCCCAGCTAGAGCTGCCCCCCACAGCCATGGAGCAGGGGCCCCAGGGAGGACAGCCACTGGCCCCACCAGGCACCAGCCACACAGAGGTGGGCAGAGTGCAGCCCCCCCTTTCTGAATTAGTCCACATTGCACATGTCAAAAGAGTTAGATTATATTAAATCTGTCCATCGAGTAAAAACAGTTTATCCAACGTCCATTAAAGAAACGTCAACTGGAATCTGATCAGACCGTTTCAGTCAGCAGAAATGTTTGTCATGTAAACGTAGCTAATGACCCCAAACAGACGTCCAGACCAACATGAGAAGAAGGTTAAAGGTTTTCTACAGCCCCAGACCGAAATCCATTTTTTTTATTACTGTGGGGTGCCCTGAAGAGGACTCTACACAAGAGATGCCCTCAGCCTGACAGATCTGAAGCGAGTTTGTCAAGAGTTGGAAATTTTCCCAAGTCAAGATGTTCCATGCTGACAGATTAAGACTAATTCAAAGTTTTAATTTAAGGTTTAACTGGGGCGTACACTTTATCTCCACTAGCTTTATAAAGTTGCATCTGTTTGTTTGTGGTTTCCTTCAAATATTACTGTTAATCTACTGAAACAAAACAAGGCTGGTGCCAGAAAGAGCTGAGGGAGGTGAGCTTACTACATAAAGGAATTAGAAACCTGTCAGTCTGGCTCTGGAGTGCAGGGACTCTGCGAACCTGCAGATGTCTCAAATGACTTGGGCGGAGTAGTACGGGAAGGGATGACACATCATAAGTCACAAGAAGCACAAATATGATCACAGTGTTTATTATTCTGCTCCAAGCAGACAGGAAACTAAAGAAAATAAGACACCAGCTCATACAGGTGTAAGAGGACAACCAGCGAGGGTTTGGTTTCAGGTTTATTTGTAAAATAGGATACAATACAGAAAATCAACATAAATAATAAAAACTAAAATAAAGTGAAAATGAAAAGCATTGAGATAAAGTGACTTAGGTAAAAAAAATAAGTACGTATAAAGATAAGTAAACACAATAAATGTAATGCAGTGTCTACCTGCACAGCATCTAAACCACATTTCTGACATTCCCAGCGTGTCTTTGTGCTCCAAGCTTATCTGTCTGTAATCTCACATTTCCCAAAACGATGGAGGAAACCGGTGGTTTGAACTTCCTCCTCCTTGGTTTGCATTCTGCTCCTGCAGTTCATCTTTGGCATCTCTCCTTCACCGCATCTGGGTAGCTTGGGCTTTGGAAAGTTTCATCAGCTACTTGTCAACGCCATTGACGTTGCCATGGTAACTTATCAGCTCCCATCAAACCACATCAAATATTTATAAAGCCCATTCAAAAGTTTATTACATTGCTGTACACAACATAACAGAAAATAACTTTAATTAAAATAATGTAAAAGCAAAAAGAGAGAACAAAGTACAATTTTATTAGAATATTTTGTCTTTTCGGTACCGGCCTGGTCTGGATGCTGAATGAATTCTGAAGCAGCATCAGACAAGATAAAGAGACCAACTGGTGCCCCAAGTTCAAACTTTTACAGTAATCCAGCCTTAAAAAGGAATCATCTTAGCAGTAAATTATCTATCCATGAAATTTCAGGTCATCGAGTTAAAGAGCCAAAATGAAATTATTTTCAGCAGCTGTCAAACCACCACGAGAAATGTGGAGAACAAGGCTCCGAACGGTTCTGGTCCAAAATATAGATCAGATCTGCAGATCTACAGATGTCATGTGAGCCACCGAGACTTTTAAGATCATCTGGGCCAAGTTTGCTTTCCATCCCCAAAGTTTTAGTATGTCTGCTTCTGATGTCTGCAACAAACTACCAGAATTCTGGATCAGTATTCCTAAAAATTCCTAGCAAGGAGTCTCAGCTTAGGCGTGATTCTCAGAGAACTCTGAGCAAGGAATGGACAGAAACTCCTGTCTTAGTGAGGAGGTGTGGTTGCTAGGTATAAGTCATCATTTCAAAAGCTGTGATTGGTTGAACCTAAAATCTAGACACACCCTTGGTGAAAATGTGCATAGAGTGGGCCGTCCAATCAATAAACTTAATCTGTGTAAACTGTGTAATTTATGAGTATTTTACATAAAAAGAAAACCTGTTATATAAATGATAAGCTATACTTTAAAATGATGCTACAGAAAAGGTAAAAACTCAGACCCACTTGCAAAAGATTCACCTGCTGATATTTAGCATGCTGGTAACTGCTGTGATTTCAACTTTAAACATTTCAGCTTCAGTTTGTATTAACAAGAGTAAAATGGCTCAGCTTCCATCAATGTCTGTGATTGGTGACCGGCCTATAGGAAGCAGTGTTGTTGGCTTTCAGATCTACCACAAACCAGTGAACAGCAGCTGGACAGAGGAACAGCGTTTTCTCCTGGCTCAGTCGGTCAATAAGCATAAAAGAGTTTTTACTATTATTATTATTATTATTTACTATTTTAATATCTGTCTGTCCCGCCTCTCCTGTCCGCCATTTTGTCCTTTGCTTAGGGAACTCCTGAGCCTCTTAAAAGTCCTCTTCCCTGCTCTTAACAGATCTCCCCTTAGCAGCTCTCTGAAGAGCTAGGATTCTTTGGGAATAGCTTTTATCTTTACTAGAATCTACTCTTCACTTTTAGGGGAAATTCTGAGAGAACGTCATGATTCTAAGAATTTTCTTAGAATTTGGCCACGAGGAGCAACTCTTTGCACTAAGAATCTTTAGGAATACGGCTCCTGAAGTCTGATGCAAAAATTCTTTCTAGTAAATCAGGATTTTTTTGCTTTTGGAATCTATTTTCTTGAACATGTACACTGCATGTTTAAAATATTATACTCACTGTATTTATTTGTCTGTTTCAGTGTTTATTTTTATGCAGAGCACGTTGATTAAAATGAATTTAAACTCATTTATTTATGCAGCCTGCTGGATAAATGAGCTTGTCTTGCTTTGCCTCCCTGGACTGATACCTGTCTTCGATGCCACGCTACATTTCTCTGTGAAAACTCTCTTATATTATAATGTTATAGACTATGATATCACTCATCCATCCAGGCACCTTGTTTATTATTTATTTTGTTTTTGTTTATATATTTATTTCACTGTGCACATCCCACTGACCTGGATCGTTATAGAATAGAAAAAGAACAACTCTCTATCTTTGTACCGATGTAAGGCAGTGCTGACCTGACTCCACGTACTGAGCCAATATTTGTTTACTCATTAGGAATTCTTTTATTATCCCTTTCATTCATGAATTATGAAATTACAGTGCACCATTTTTCCCACATAAATAACTTTACTCATACAGACATGCACAGTGATGCTTTATTTATTGATCATGTTTTACTTTTTAAGTTATTTAATTGATATTTATCTGTTTTATAAAATAGTTTTAAAATTAAATTCTATCATACTCTTATAAATATTCTTTTTATATTCATTTTTTTCCCTTTCCGTTTATCATTGACTTGATAATCGCGATAATATCTAGATAGATAGATAGATAGATAGATAGATAGATAGATAGATAGATAGATAGATAGATAGATAGATAGATAGA
>JBAFTA010000011.1:8013660-8030722 GCA_036919975.1 Melanotaenia parkinsoni | reverse complement strand
TCCATCCAGCCATCCATCCATCCATCCATCCATCCATCCATCCATCCATCCATCCATCCATCCATCCATCCATCCATTTCTTCCCCTTCCCTCCTCCCTTCATCCATCCTTGGTCAGTCAGCCATCCTCCTCCTCCCTCATTGATTCATCTTACCATCATCTTATCATCTCTCCCTCATCCATCCTTCCATCATCGTCTTCTTCTCTCATCCTTTGCACCCTCTCGATTTTTTTCTTGTTTCTTTTTATTTAATTTGTCGTTGTTTTGTTTTTTTCCAGCTACCATCTGGTGGTCCTAAGTCGGTTCAGGTCACTGACATCCTAAGACAAAATCATCCTTAAGCGTCGCATCAGAAAAGTACCCAAAGTCTAAATCATGGATCAAGTTTTAACTGGAACTCTTCACAGTTTTTGTATCCATCCAGTCTATCCATAATAGAGATGCTGGCTGACTGATACTGATGACCTGTCAGACTGGCAGGCTGGTTTCATCGCTGCTTAGCTGTTTGACCACCTGGCTGGTAGGTGTACTGAGCAGGCAGCTGGTAGGCTTCCTGACTGAGTGGGCGTCTGGATTCCTGCCTTAGTAGTTGGTTGTCTGGCTGGCTGGCTGGCTGTGCGCCTGGTTGGCAAGCTGGCAGCCTCAGTTGTGTCCCAAGCCAAGCCCCTACACCCCACCAGATCTTAATTGGGTTAAGTTTGTCCGCCACAGATAACACTTCCTCTTTCTTCGGAGAGTACGAAAACAAAAAAGTGGCCTGGCACTAATGACGCTCTTTAACGGGGCCCTGTTCTCTTTAGGTGGAGGAAAATTAGGAAGAAGGGGGCGGGTTCCCTGCAGAGGGAGACCGCTGGGGGAACAGTGCCATTGTTAGGAGCTAAGCACTCCATGAGAACAGAAGAAAGAAAGTGGATTTGGTTTTTTTGCTGTAACACTGTCACATTGCCAGCGTTTCTTTTTAACAACCCCTCATGACTGAAGCAGGCTCAACCCACAGAGATGGAGACACACAGGAACACAAACGTGTCATTGTATGATTGCACATGGGTTCTACACACACTTTGTCACTTTTTTTGTTCAAAACTAACACAAAGAAATGTTTTTCCCCCTCCAATAGATTCAGAAGACGTTAATAACTGCTTTCACTGTTATTTTAAACTGAACAAATGTGGGTGTGGTGATAATGGAGGATGTGGGTTCAGTGTTGGCTGTGGTCATAGTGAGGTTTGTCAAGATAGACTTTCTGTGTTGTAGTTTTAATAAAAAACTAATTACATACACTCATCGGACACTTTGTCAAGTCCACCTTACTAGCACCAGGTTGGATTTTTTTCCTCCAGAACGGCCCTAATTCTCAGTGTCATAGATCCAACAAGGTGGTGGAAACATTCCTCAGAGGTTTTGCTCCATATTGACATAACAGCATCACACAGTGGCAACATCCATGATGAGATTCTCTCGTTCCACCACATCTCAAAGCTGTTCTGTTGGACTGAAATCTGGTGACTGTGGAGGCCATTGGAGTCCAGTGAACTCATTGTCATGTTCTAGAAAGCAGGTGGAGATGATCTGAGCTTTGTGACATGGTGCATTATCCTACTGGAAGTAGCATCAGAAGATGCTACACTGTGGACATAAAGGGACGGACATGGTCAGCAACAATACTCAGGTAGGCTGAGGTGGTTAAACCAGGCCACATTGGCGGTGAAGTCCTGTTTCCACCACGGGTCTGGCTCGGTACAAGACAGGATGCATTTTTTTGCATTTTCACAGACAGAAACTTGAAATAAAAGTCAAAGTAAATGTATGAATTATTACTTTTATTTCTGTTTTTCATTTCTGGTTGTATAAATACATAATCCCGGTTAGCAGCATGACTTAAAGAAGTTCACAGACATCTTAAAGAAACACACAAATACCTTTATAAAAGACCTTGCAGTCAGCAACTGAAGCTCAGCCAAAAGTATCAAGCCTGAGAAAGGCTCAAAATTCAAATTTAGTCAAATGTTGATCTTTTTCTGCATCTTTGCTGAATATTTATTAATAACTGACTGGAGGCTAAATGTTCTCCCTTGCTTTCACCTTTGTATGAGATAATAAATGCAGCTTATTCAAACACAAACACCACAGGCTAATTCTTACCAGTAAGCACAAAAAAATCACAAACACTCCCCCCAAATCCTTCTGTGCACTCATAAGCATTCATTCTTGAACTAAACTGGAATTAATTTAAGTTTGGAGTAATGCAAAAAGCTATACTGCACACATGCTGAAACCTGTTTGCACAGCTTTGTGTCAGTTTTTAAATCAGTTACATATCTACTTAACAACAGACAATATGTGGGGAAAAAGTAACGAGATGTAGGGATGTTGGCTGCGGAGGGGAGACCTGGTGGAACTGGCAAGTGTTCAACACAGCAGAGCGAGAGGAGAGGAAGCAATGAAGGAGGAGAGGGTGCTTTAGGCAACATAAATATAACATGAACTTATCCACCAGTGGCAGGAGAAAAAACAGCACAGAAGACCCATGTTCAGGAGCACTTTGCTCACAGACTGCACCAGCTACGTCCTCAGGAATATCAGGTTTTCATACCTGGGAGATGGAGAGCTGAATGAGAGAGACTGTTGTAGAGACAGTCAGCTCTCAGCTGTATCTGACACTGATAATGCACTCCCAGCTTCTCATTCTCTCTTTTTTTTGGCTAAGGATGCTCACACCCTGCACACTATTGTCACTGGAGACATGTCACAGTCTTGTCCAGGGATGATCGGTCCTCCAGGGCTGCAGTCCTGCAGGTTATAGATGTTTTCTGCTGCAGCATCTAAATCAGATTAATGGATCATATGCTTGGGAGGAACCTGACAACAAGCTGTTGAGAAGAGCCATTTAATTTGAGTCTGGTTTGTGAGTGCAGGGAAACATCTAAAGCCTGCAGGAATGCAGCCCTGGAGGACCGGAGTTGCCCATCTTTGTGGATGTCAATCAGCCTGCGAGGTTCGAAACAACAGTGTGTCGGACAGAAAAGGGAGGAATAATAAAGAGAAGAATAATTCTTTTACATTTTTGATCAATGTTTTCATACTGTTGAACAGTAAACCAGCAGCCTGGCTGATAACAATAAGATCACAGGATACAAATTAAAAAAACAAACAAACAGATAATTAATGTTAGCCAGATGGAAATATGTGGACTGGGTGACGTTCTTGATGTGGAATAGAAAACAAAGGAGTTGTAAACTCTAATGGTAAAACTGACAGTTTTGGTTTCAACAAGAAGCAATTCAGTTTTGTTGAACTTGAGTTTAAGAAGATTACACATACACCTGTGTATGTGCTGAGACTGGTGTTATTTATTTATTTATTTTTCAATATTTAATTTTTTGCTGTTATTTGAGGTATTATATGTCACTATGGTGTGGAACTTTATAGAAAAAATAAAGAAATAAATTTAAGAAAATGATCCATGGGGCACACCCGTGATAATGGGGGAGGGGTGTAAGGTGAAAGATTTGAGTCGGATAAATTGAGTGCCTGAGAGGTATGATTTAAACCAGTCTAAAGGGGTGTGAATAAAACCAATGGAGATAAATCTTTTGAGGAGGATTGTGTAATATGATGCATTTGCCTCAAAATGTCTTTATCTGAACAAACTTGTTTGATCACAGTGTTTTTTTTTTTAATAAAATGTCCAATGTTTTCATTCCTTTCTCAGGCATTGCACTATTTTACATTTCTCTTATACAGAAAGATTCTTATTTTTTCCCCAGACTTAAGGGAAACTGGGACTGCTTAATAATGTGGAACAACCTCCTCATGTAGTTTCTCTTTAATTAAGCTCACCTAAGAGGCTAATTTCAGTGATCTAAACAGACGGGTGAAACAACACAAGTTAAATCTAACAAGGAAAAACTAAAACACAAATGTTTCATTAACTGAAATCCTGAACATGGGAACCTTCTGTTCTCTAGTAAATCTAGAGATGTTTAAAATGAGGAAGCTAATTTCACAATTGGGACTAATTAAGGTAAAAATTATTATTAATATTAAATAAAGGAAATTAGAAGTTCTCTCTTTTTTGTGAAAACTAAGTTCAAATAATAAAAAAAAACTACTTGTTTTCAGTTTAATCTACCACCTGAAAGGAGAATTAACACCATCAGAAAATAAAACACAGCACACACACACAAACACACACGGGGTATCTTTAATATATGTGTTAATCAGGTGGTTTTTACAGAGAGCGTAACCACAGCAACATCTGGAGAATGTTTTTTATTTTTTTTTATAAAAATACACTTCTGGCACCTTGTTTTCTGTCTATCAGATTCCACCTCACTGTAAAACCCACCGCTGTTAAGGTATGAAATCTTTAAGCCAAATCCCCATTTTGGAGCCGTGATGGTACATCTGCCCCTGGTTTATTCCATTGATGTCCTGTCTGTATCAATTCCCACTGCATGTCTGTTGGCGGACTTATTCAGTGGCTGCTACTTGATGTTCTCTTGTTGTGTGTATAAAAAAGCCAAATCCGTGTGGAGATGACAGAGGGTGTAATCGGCAGCTATGTGATTCAACAATAGGGCTCTTAGAAGCTATTCAGAGAGGGGCCTGTCCTTGACCCTTAAGGAGCTTGTAATGTGGGTTTTTTTCCCCACTCTTTGTGTTTACCGGCAAAAACGAGGAGGGGTGACAGGGTTGGAGGGAGGACCAACCACCGAGTGAGGGCTTTTGCCCCTCCATGCCAGTGGCAACATACTGGGGGAGCTTTGCATGTGCACGTACACACACATAGAAGTGCACACAGTGGTCTCCTGGCGTGCGCTCGTTTCATTTGGAGGGAAGGGTGAAGGTTGGAGGGTGAGGCAGAGGGAGACAAGGGAGGGGACGGAGAGTGCAGAGAAAAGAGCCCCCCACCTTCCCGAACCCCAGCGGGGGATCAATCTTAAAGGCTGCTCTGTCTCTCCATGGGAGGATGGGATGGGGCGAAGGCGGGGGGAAGGCTCAATCTGCGGTCCTGCTGGTCAGCACAGGGAGCTCCACGTTGCCCAGCTATCCATGACAACCAGAGCGAAAGACAGGAGAGGGAAAGTCAGACGGAGGGAGAGAACATGGAAAAGCTCAGCTGCGGTCAGAGAGTGCTCGGCTGGAGCAAAGAGGGGAGAACAAAGCACCCAGTGATTTTCATTTTTCCCTCTTTGTTTGCTTTATATTGTCCACAGACGTGTCCCTCTTTTCTTCACTGGGAATAAAAGAGGCTTCAAAGAAGACACGGGCACACACAAGCATGTAGACATAAAGGCACACACATGTGTGGCTAATTGAATTATGTGTATACAGTGAGTAAGATGGTTTATTTTCACTCTGCTGTTGACGTGAAAGCAGCTCTCAGAAGGGTCACAGCACTTCCAAAGCACCAGAGCAAAGGCCAGTGGATGACACAGAGGCATTTTTAAGGAAATGTCTCAGCAGACTTCAAACCTTTGAAGTTACATCACTGCTGCACAAAGGTTCTGCTCCTCGTTGCTCATGACAGGAGAATTTAATGTGGTCTCAATCTAAAGTGCGGAAAATGTACATTATGCATGGATAGGTTCTGCTTAGTTGGAATGAATAGGCTTAAGGCAATCCTGTCAGAAACTGTCCTAAAGACATTAATCCAACACATTTAAGTAAAATGATAAGCCCTCATAAAAATGTTAGCATAATGTTGGCTGTCTGAAAATTAAGGTGGAATTTTATGCAGAAAAATAACCATTAATGGCATAATTAATCCATTAATGATTTCTGCAAGCACAAGTAGCATAGTCGTTCAATATCTGGACTAGAATAATTTACAATATACACTCACCGGAAACTTTATCAGGTCCACCTTCTAGTACCAGGTTGGACCCCCCTTTTTTTTCTCCAGAACGGCCCTAATTCTTGGTGTCATAGATCCAACAAGGTGTTGGAAACCTTCCTTAGAGGTTTTATTCCATATTGACATGACAGCATCACACAGTTGCTGCATTCATGATGAGAATCTCTCGTTCCACCACATCTCAAAGCTGCTCTGTTGGGCTGAGATCTGGTGACTGTGGAGGGCGTTGGAGTCCAGTGAATCATTGTCATGTTCTAGAAAGGAGGTGGAGATGATCTGAGCTTTGTGACATGGTGCATTACCCTGCTGAAAGTAGAATCTGAAGATGCTACACTGTGGTCATAAAGGGACGGACATGGTCAGCAACAATACTCAGGTAGGCTGTGGTGGTTAAACCAGGCCACATTGGCGGTAAAGTCCTGTTTCCACCACGGGTCTGGCTCGGTACAGGACAGGATGCATTTTTTTTGCATTTTCTCAGACAGAAACTTCTTTGGGTGCCAGAATATCTCTTCCGACTTTTCTACTTATTTGGGACCTTTCCGTTGGGGTCCCATTCTTACTGATCCAACGCTAAAGGGTGGAGCTTGTCACACTGCAATCCACTGGCTGGTCAAAAGAACTGTCACTTCCTGTGCAACTTAGCAATAAGAATAAAGTGGGAACAGGTCCATGTTTAAATAAATAGATGTTTTTTTTTGTTGTTTAAAATTCTCGTTCATTGCTGTGTTGCCTTCTTCCTCATAACCACTCAAGCTAGTCTTTGCACCACGCTTTTATGTATTAGTATCATTCCTGGGTACAGCTGGCTGGGGAAACACAACAGAAATCAGACTGTACCAAACCGTCAGTGTACCAAAATGTGGCAAGAAAACCCCCACCAGTTGTACCTTGGTGGGAACCAGTGCTTATTTGACTTCCTGTTGCCTTTCTGTCATCTCCAACCAGTCTGCCCATTCTCCTCTGACCTCTGACATCCGCCAGACATTCTGGTCCAGACAACTGCTGCTCACTGGATATTTACTCTTCTTCAGACCATTCTCTGGAAACCCTGGAGATGGTTGTGTGTGAAAATCCCAGTAGATCAGTAGTTTCTGAAATACTCTGATTATAAAAGACCATGTTTCTCTGCAAAGCCAAGACCTGAAGGTGCTCTGGAATCATGGCTAGCTCACACTGATCTGTGTCTCTCTTCTGATCGAGTTCTAAAATTCTTGTGGTTGAAAACTATAGTAGTGATAGGTGGCAGGGCATCGAACACGACACAATTCTTTTTTTAACCAGACTTAACTTCTGTCACATGTTAAGTCTCTGCTGCTGCTTTGTGGCCAAAGAGGCATCTTATGTTCTCTCCACCTTTTAACTAGATTCTGCTCAGTTTCCTGAACAGACCATAGTTTATTCGCCACAATCATGGAAAACCTTCTGGACTGCATCTCTTGGAGGACCAAGTTGCCCTGATTAAAACACATCAAGGAACATTTTTGCTGGTTTACAATTCAGCATTTGTGTCAATTCAACTTCCATGAATTAAGGCTAAGGCTGTTTGTGACTGACTGCAACAATTTGGACATGACTGAGTTTGATAAAAACAGCAAGTAAAATCATTGGTACAGCAGTACTGCTGATTCCAGAGGATCTATCCCAACAAACCACCCTTAGACACCCTTATCCAACACCTCACATCTGATACATTCTGAATCCTGAGCTCAGGTAGAAGGTACAGGGTCCTTTTTGTAAGTATAACCAGTAAAAACATTTGTTCATTGTTCTGCCAGTAAAACTCATTAATGAGGGAATGTGTTGGTAGGAACAAGTGGACAGGAAATCCTTGAGGCTATGTAGATAACTGTAAGCCTAACTTCTCATATATATATATATATATAAATGGGTATTTGTTGAGCGAAATGGATGTGCTTGTTGGCAGTGCAGCAAAATCCTCCAAGACAAAATTCTCCCACTGGAGACTAATAAAGATAATTTTTTTTCAAAATTTGTTGAAACCTTGTAAAACAAGGAGATTTATTTAAAAACTTATCAATCTCAAGTTTTGGATAAAGACAGCTGCAGCGCTGTTGATAGCTGTTCTTTTACAATGTCTGTCTACAGTTAAAATGTAGCATCACCATATTGTCATCCACAGATCACACACTTAGAAACCGGTTCTCATTTTATTTGTCAGTGAAAGTAAACGACAGAACCTCTTCCACACAACACTTCAATCCAACTCCACATTTTCCCTCTGCCTTCTCCTTCTGAACTCTCTGGATCCCTGTTGTAGTTGCGCCAGTTGGCCACAGCTGGGGGCTGTTGCCTTACCCAGTCCCTGCCACCCCTCTCTCTCACTCCCTTTCTCTCTCGCTTTCTCTCTGCCTGCCCAGCCTGCCTCTCTGCCTCTCTGCCTCAGCCAACCCGGGCTGTGCCGAGCTGCTCCCTGCGGGATCAGAGCGCTCCCCCGCCGGGACCCTTCTCTCACATCCCCCTGCTGGGACGCGGCTACATTTCCAGCCAAGCACTGCCTGCCTTGGCTTTATTATGTGTGTCTGCGCCGCAGCCCCGCCAGCAGAGGCAGGCAGAGGAGGAGGAGGGAGACTGGTAGCCAGAGTCAGGACAAAGAAAAAGCAGGGAGACAGAGGCTAGCGAAGGGTTAGGCTGGTTGAAATTATTAGGCATCTATTAATCCCGGACACTGAGGAAATATTAACAAAAAGAAAGCGTGGGTTGTACAATCAGCATACCCCACAGGGGTGGAAATACAGGGGAAGAGCGCAATGCCCATGCCACCAGCGCACCACTACCACAGCTTAGAGTAAAATAGCGGGACGGAACCCGGGAGGCTGGTCGGTTCGGGTCGGCTCCTGGAGCGAGAAAAAAAACTAAACAAAAACAAAAACAGACAATTTCACTTAAACTAAAGAAGCTCTGACGAAGACGAGAGGAGCGCGCGGGGGGAAAGAACCGATTTCCAAAAACACGCTCCCCTCACCCGGACCGTCACGCGCGTCTGCTGTGGCATCGTCACGCTCTCACTCGGACGGTGCCGCTGTCACATTTCCTTTTTTCTTTTTTTTCCCCTCCCATTCAACACAGCCGCGGGACCTTGCTCAGGTGCTCTGACGCGCGCGTGGGCGCGAGCACTCGGAAAGAAGGCAAAAAACGCGTGGAGAAATTAACCAAAAATATCAAGGTTGTCGGCGTCGCCGCAACCGGAGAAGTTTCACCCCGTTCAATTCTACAGGTTGCGCGAGCCTTTGGTTACCGCGTGCGAGAGAAGGGAAACGTAGCGGAGGAGCGGAGCGGCACGGCGCGGCACAGAGCGGTGCGGTGAGCTCGGTGGCTTTCGCCGGACTCGGGACCGCCGTTTAACTTACTCACAGGCTGAAGCTGCCGCATTGCAACAGGCGAAGAAGCAGCAGCGAAGTGGTGGTGGAGGAAGAAGAGGAGGAGGACGCGTATCCCGGCCGTGTCCGCCTGCATGGTCAGCTGAAAACACGGAGCGGAACGAAAACAACTAAAAAAAAAAAGAAGAAAGATTAAGAAGAGCGGCTCGACGGCAGAGATGTCCAGACGCAAACAGGCCAAACCGCGCTCCGTTAAAGGTAAGAAAGAAAGCTGATGGTTTGTTCACCGACACTTTTCTCAGCAAAAAACAAGGAGCTGGATTTTCATACCCAACTCTTCTGCCTCATGTTTGCTAATTTAATTTTATTTCCTCCCCAAAGAGCTGTAAGCAGTCAGCAGTTTATACGACGGAGGTAAATTCAGCCTCGTACCTGGACAATTAGTTCTTCAGCCCAGCTTTATTGTTACTTCACTAATTGCTCGTAATTGGATTGGATTTAAACGAGATGCTAGTTTAATTTTGACCGTGCCGCTTGTTTCAGGCTGTTATTTTGGTTTATGGATAATGGGTTTTAATTGTCAGCGCGTGACATCGCACCAACTTGTTGTGATTTACTGAATGAGCTCGTGTTTGTCTGAATTATCTCAATGATGTGGTACACTTCCTCCCCTCAAAACGGAAGCTCCTGTTTTATTTAAGCAGCGACATTGGGCTGTTGATACTGTTTAATGATCAAAATATCATTCAAAAGAATAATTTTATGCATTTTTCTTGAACGCATTTGGCTGCATGTACGCGATTAAATAATTATAGACATTTTCATTTTTCTTAAAAGAAAATAAATATATAAATAAAAACACCAGGTAGAAGATAATTTAATTCTTATATTCAAAGTATTGGTCTATAATTAATGGAATGTTTTAGAATTAAAAAATACGACAGTTTGTGCCATCAACATGAAGCGGTATTCATTGCAGTGCATGGGTGAGTGGGCATCATAGGGGGTGCATGTGGTGTCCTTGGCCTCTGTGTTTCCTTTATAGAACCCAGATGGGCAACAGGACTGGCTGACCATGTGGTCACCACCACCCCCACCCATCATTTCCTCAACCATGAAAGCTTTCCTGTTTGTGGCTATCCAGACTCCTCACCCAAGCTGGGTTGTTACTTTGATTAGCAGCATCATCCCTTCAGACGATTGTCCTGATTATCTGATTCAGGGGTTGATTTTTTGTCCCAGTAGTTGGGAAGGCTTCACTTACAGTTCAAGAAGTACTGACAGAATGCATCATTATGTCCCATGGGGGTATGTTTGTGGTTTTAATTGTATGGCGGCTTGAAAGAAAACAGTTTGAAACAGTTTTTTTTTTTTAACTTCCTTGCAGGCATGCTGGGGGGTTATGGTAGGCAGGAGGATTTGATTGGCAGTGATAGCCTACAGATCCCACAGCCTCTTTAGGAATCTACTGTAAAACTTGGTTTTACTTTTAGTTTTCACTTGATTCATGGGACCCATCATGGAATAAAAAGGCTTTTCTGATAATATGTGTGTGTTTTAATGTATGAAGTTGAGATTTATGGAAACTAAATGTGATCTAAAGTAGAAATCTAAAGAATCTAAAGTACAAAAGGTTTTTGGATAAGTTCTGGAGGTAGATGTGGTAATATTGAGTGTGCCATGATTTCCATTTTCTTTACACTTTTTTCATGAATAAAAAATTTATTTTTTATTTTTTTTATTTTTTTTTTATATGTTGGCCTTTAAATTATGGAGTTCATTTGGCCCTTTTTCAGACGGTTAGTTAAATTTCTGCAAACTAAAGTGAATATCAGGTTGATTTGTGTAATATGTGAAGGATGGGGTGTAGATGGTTGCTATTGCCCCCTGCTGCAGTGCTTTTGATGCTTAGTGCAGTTTGTTGGACAGAAAGTCAGCCTCGGTGGACCATCGAAGCCGTCTGTCCGCCGCTGCTCTGCCATTGCTCTGTGAGTGTGCGCTTATGCTTGCAAGATGAAGCCTTGTGTGTCACAGAGGCCGCCAGGTCTCAGCAGCTTGGATAACCAGAGCTTAGCTTTAGTCAGGCAGCCAAGCGAAGCAGAGCAAAGCAAAGCCGAGGCAGACGACCACCACTCTGTGTTTGTGCTGCAGAGGTAACGCAGCCCTCGTTGTCCAGCTTGCAAAAAGCAGAGTGTGTGTGTGTGTGTGTTTGTTTTTTTTTTTTGTGTGTGTGTGCTCATCTGCGTGTGTACATGTTTTTGCTATCTCCCGTCCACACCTTGTCCTCTCTGTCAGCTTGGCAAGATCTGGCTTTGGAGGAAGATGGAGGAGAAAAGAGGGAGGTGAAGGGCGAAAGGTGGAGAGAGGGGAGGTGTTTGGGGGCAGTGCAGCAGGTGAGGGGCAGGATGGATGGAGGGAAGGCAGGCTGAGGTGAGCATCACCAGGGGATTATCTGTGTTATCATGTTCTCCTGTCTTTCACCTGCTCACCCAACTCTGACTGGCTGGCTTACTGTCCAGCCAGGCATACCAAAACAATAACAAAGAGCTGCAGAGGCCCACCTCATCCTTCTTTCCTTCTGGATACTTGCACAGACTCATGACGGGCCTCTTTATCGAGTGTTGCTCGACGCACCAGCCTGTCATTATCATGAAGATGGAAAAGATCTTTTAGTGCCTGGTACTTGTCACAGTTTTTGGCAGACAGAAAACAACATTTAAGTTTGGTTTTAGATGACATGAAGTCTTTTTTGCTGTTTGTAAAGACACTAATAACGGCCATGATCCAGTTTGCAGTGAAGTTGTTGCATACACAGTTTGATTAGAATTTCTCTTGCTATGAGAAGTTGACAGAAAGTTCTGTAACATGTTGGCTTTTATGAACATTTTTAAGTTTACAATTTTAAAGCAACACTACTGACATTTTTTTTGTACTTTGGCACGCCCTAACGACGGCATCCTTCTTGCATCTTGTCTCTTTCTGACATCTCCAACCAGTACAAGTCAGATGGATGTTGACTGTTGTCTCATGTCTTTCTCTGTTGCTTTCTCTTTCTTTCCCTCTCTTCCTTTGATAATGTCCTCTTGGCTTTCTTTAAATCAGCCAGTTGCATGCTCAGAATGGCTGTAAAGCCAAACGCGGGTGTCATGTGATGCTCCAGGGTGAAAACATAGTTGTGAAGTGTGTTTTTTTTTTTTTTTTTACAGCCTCAGGAAGCTGCAGGGCAACGGTGGTTCCAGGAATGTACACTGCCAGTAACGTTTCCCCCTTGGCTTTTATGGGAAATTGTGTCCAGACTTTTGACTAAAGTTACGTTATTCACATACTGAATGTGTGGAATCAAAACGAGTCCAAAGATTAGAGTTTTAAATTTGGAAAGTTATGTATTGTTGCTTTAAGGCAACAAAAAGGAGCGTTGAAATTTGGGCACCCTGCAGAGACTTTTTTTTTTTTTAAAAAGATTTTGACATATTTTTTGTGAAAGTCTTCTGTATCTGTGAGAATCTTACACTTTGGCTCTTTTTAATAATGTTTAGGTTGAAGGCCATCACGCACACTTTGGATTTTTTGGTATCTTGTGTATGACTGAGAACTAAAGAGTGAACTGCTCTCTTTTCCACTTTATGCAGCAAAAAAATAAAAGCAAAAAGTTGTTTAAAAATATGACAGGCCTGTTAAGATATCTATTTGTGAACTTTGCTGGTTCATTTTTGTGGTGAAGATGCAGGAAAGTTTTTATTTTTTATTTTTTTTGTTAAAGGTCATATTTGTGCAGGTGTGTCTGCAGAGTAAATCAGGTCACAGCTCCAGAGTCCTGATCAAGGTTTCTACTCAAGCTTACCTTTTAGATGAGCTAATCCTCTGCTTTCCTACATTTCATCTTCACAAACTGCTTGTTATGCATCATAATTTGATTTTGCAGCATCAATCTAGCTGGCAAAAAACTTAGCGATTTATCATGTCGATCAGGTGCCTGAATTCAGCACGAATGACTCAATGTTCAGACAGTATGACCACAGAAAGCTCCATTCAGCGCCCAAACATTAAAATAAAAAGTATTAGCCCTTCTTCCTTTGCGTGTCACCACTGCGACTGTCATATTTTGATGGATTTACTTGACCAGTCGAGCCTCGACAGTGATTAGGCCTTGTTAGCATGGAGGGGACGGGACTAATTTACAGTCTGTTAATTGAACATGGACTAATGATGCGATGATGGGCCATGAAACTAGCTGGTGGGTTGAGAGAAAAAGAGGAGGGGGGAACATGAGGAGGAAATGAAAGAACCCAGCTTCTCTCTTATCAAAATATTATTTCAGTGGATTAATCCGTTTTTAATGTGTGTCTTTAGCGAGGCGAGGAAGCAAAAAATCTCATTCTGCGTCTGCTCTAGCAGCCTCGCTGTCCTATCTCTCTCCCTCTCAGCTCTCAGCCCCTTGAGTCTCTCATGCATTATGTAGTGATGATTATTACTTAATTACACATTAATAAATCCGCTTCATTTGCAGGACATTAAACGGGAGTTGAGCACATGTGACGGAGAGATGGAGGAGAGCAGGAAGATGGGAAAGAAAAGGAGCACTTTAGGGTTTATTTGGTTTGTTTTAGTGTTGTTTGTGGTGGTGGGAGCCAAATGAGAACTTTAGACAAGTGGAAGAAAAGTGGAGGTTGGGTTTGCTTCTGGTGTGTGTTAAGCTGATGAAATAATTTCCAAACAGTTTTATTTAATTAATGAATGTAGGCAAAGAATATAATTCTACTGATGCTTTTGAAAAAACATGCACAAAGTAGTGGGAGGTGGATGAAACTGAGGGGCGTAAAGAGAAATGTCCCTCAGTTTGTTTCCACACACAGTTTAGTCTAGTTAGAGCTCAGCTAGGTCATTTAATTGAACTAAACTCCTCTTCTCAGTGTACAAGATTGGAAGAGAAACTGATTTAGTTTTATTTGCTTGCATTTGAAAAGTCTGGTTTTAGTCATGATTTTTCTGACATCATGCAGCTCTTTGCCGTGCTGAGCGTTGTTACAACCATGAAGTCAGTTCTACAAGATCCCAGTTACAGTTTAAACTCTGTCCAGTCTCACCACAACAACACGTAAAATGTCAGAGTCCGTGGTTGTATGTGAGGCGGTGACATGTCCTGGGGCCGATTACAATGCATGAATATCAGGATAAGTCTCTGCTGGATTTTGTTGCGCTTTTCATGATTGTTACGACCTGAAGTGCTGGAGTCATGCTGCCACTTTGTGAAAAGTTTCAACAAAAGTCAAGCATTTTTTTTTTGTTTTTTTTTTGCAAAGGCACCTGAAATTTTATTCAGAATATTATCTATTGTACATACATACAATTAAAATGGTATATTCTGGTATTCCAACAATCTTTACTAAAACAAACACAGGGGGCGGGGGGGTTAAACCGTTCTGCAGAGGGCTCATGAGGCTACAACTTATTGTTCCAACAACCAGCACAAAAAGAAAATAAAACTATTCTGATTCTTTCATTATTTGCGTCAGATATGGATGTTATAGACTCTGTCATAGCTATTTTTCTTATCTGTTCACTCATTTCAGACATTCTCTGGCCGTGTTTTCCTGTAGAAAAATGTCCATTTACAACTTTTGTTTGTTTTCCACCAGAAACAAAACTTTATTTTCATGCAGACTTCTTAGAAAGCGTTGTGCACAGTCCATGGAGGTGATTTTAGAAGGTGGATTTGACACGTCTCTTGCACATTTCTACACGTTCACAATGAGAATACGGAAGTAAAGTTGACGCACGTTACCTGTTAATGTGGAAGAATCCTGAGATTTGTCAAAGCTGCATTAAAGTTCTGGTGATTTGGACACGCAGGATTCATGAGGACTGGCTGAAATTTTACAGAGATTTCAGTTAAATTCATCCCAGTCTCACTAAAACACGTAAAACTCCAGAGTCCATGGTTGGAAACTGTGAGGCGGTGAGGCTAGTCATCATAATGTATGAGTATGAAGATAAGTCATTTTTGTGACCGTGTATAAAAACATTATATATGTGGTATTTTATGTTGCTCATCTCAGCTGGGGGCTGCATTCCACGTCTGCACCTGTGCATGCTGGTTAGGTATAAAACTTCTGAGTGGAATGTGGCCTTTATAAACTTACCTGTGCTGTTCTGTCAAAACTTTACAATATTAATATTATTGTCTTTGTGATTTTTTTAAAAGATTATTTTTTTGCGACAATACATTTTCAATATATTGTGCAGCCACATACACGCGACATTACTTCTAACACCAACTTAGTTTTTAAAGGCTAATGATAACCAATTATAGGTGAGAGTGCTGCTTAAAAACATATTGGTGGATATAGAGATGTATAAAAGTCCAATAACTGCTGAAAACGTGAGTCGTGAACCAGAGTTCTCTTGGATGCTAATCCACAAAGCCTCATAACTGTTGCTCCCTCTGTCTCCTGTGACCTCTCTACAAATGTTTGTGGTCAAGTGAACATATAAAGTTGGACAACATCATGTTAAAACAAGGATGCTGACGACCCCAAACATGAAGGAAACTGACTGGAAATGCCACTCCTACCGAGGCACAGAGTTCTTGTTCTGTTTGTGTAAAAGTTGCGGAAACTCGCCTAAATCTCGTGTGAAAGCTCCTATCCCCTCTATTTTCCTTTCTCTTACTACCTCTTTCTTTCCATCTGGCTTTACCATCACAGAGCTTTTTAATGTCACCCTTTGGCAGAGTACAGAGAATTTAATAGGTCGGCTGGCTCCTATAAAACCCAGACCATACACATGTGACTTGGATTACATGAAGGCAACAGCGTAATTTTACTGGTCAAACTCAGCGTAGAAGAGCTTGAAAGTACAGCGAAAGCTTTAGTGGCTTTTATCTAAATAGAAAAGTCTGATTGTGTTTGTGTGGCTATGGATTGTGTCAATAATAATGCAATCAGTGCACGTACGGGCACGCTGAGTCACTTCTGCATAAAATGTGTTGTGGTTTTGTATTAAGGCTTGCTGAACCATTAAATGGCTCTCTGAAAGCTTTGTTAAAAATTCCATTGACTCCACAGTAGGAGGTGGATTTGAGTTTTGGGTGCTTGTTTTCTAATGGGACAAAACAAGCTAATGTAATTGGTGATTGGTGGAGCCCAGCGGTACCGTGCATTGAATATAATGGACTCATGTAGATCTGCACTCAATTAGAACCAAATTAATACACAATTGAAAGCTCAGAGAGCAGGATGCACTGAGCTGGACTATATATTTTTATCTCAGATGGAAAACAAAGTACAGGTAGAAATATAAGTATTGTAAGAAAATGTCTTTTTACCCTGGCTTCTTTGATAATCTTAGACAATAATCAGTGATATGTCTGCTTGTTTGATCTAAAAAGAAGAGCAGACAACTTTAAATTTGAGTTTTGTTAAATTAGCTGATTTTCTTAGAGATTTCTTGTAACTGTGTATGTACTTCTCACTTTAAACGTCAGATGATTTATATCTGTAAAAAATCTCAATTTTTTTCATTTAAATATGTTAAGAAATACTAGACATGCAAACATTTACTTTCAAATTTTTGCATTTACGCTCACAGGACCACCTTTTCACCTGCTTGTTAACACAGATATCTAATCAGCCAATCACATGGCAGCAACACATGTAATCATGGAGACATGGTGTCTCCATGGTGAAGACGACGACTGCCGAAGTTCAAAACTGAGCATCAGAATGAGGAAGAAAGACTGTATGAGGCAAACTCATTTTTATATTATTTCCCCATTGGTGATAAGACTTTAAAGACTTTGCATGTGGCATGGCTGTTTGAGTATTTAGAAGATGGAGAAACCTTGCTGGTCTGATGAGTCTC
>JBAFTA010000011.1:7981248-7991947 GCA_036919975.1 Melanotaenia parkinsoni | reverse complement strand
CATCCATCCATCCATCCATCCATCCATCCATCCATCCATCCATCCATCCATCCATCCATCCATCCATCCATCCAATCAGTCTCCTGCTTCCCTGTAATATCTGCATGATGGACAGAGCTGAGAAAAAAAGGACACTGGCCTTTTTGTGTATCTGTCTTGTCGTCCCCCCAACCCCAACCCCCCCCTCCCTCTGTTTTCCTCTTCCTCCATCACGCTCTCACTGCTACCCTCTGGAGGTCCATAATGTAGCTTTAATTTCCCCAAGGCTGCCACAGGAAAACAGTTCTCGTGGATGAGTGTGTGAACTCATCTTGTGTTCTCGTGACAGTGCTCAGTATTTCTGGTTTTGTCTGCTATACACCATTTAAGCCCCCGTCCAGTGTGTGTGTGTGTGCAGCTGAAATTAGACAAATGAGCTGCTGTGGACTTATTTGCATGTTTTTCTGCAGATGTGTGTGCATGTGGGCTGTATGTCGGTCTGATTTTTGTGGCATGTTTGGTGTTGAGTTTGTGTTTGTGTCTCTTCTTCCCATGACGTTAATGGCTCTTTCATCATCCTGTTTCCAGACGTTGGTGTTGGGTGCTAATCTCCCCTGCTGCAGCACATCCCATGTGTGTTGGTGTGTATGTTTGTGTAGCTGTGTGCTTACATGTGTGCGACTTGTACTGTGTAGCTCAGCGGATCTCCTCCCAGGAGGCGAGAGGCGTTCCATTGTGAAAACACACACAGATACACAGGCTATAGGGGGACATGAGGCGGTTGTAGATACATGGGTGGAGTTGAGGGGAAATAAGGTTCCTTACAAAGGCACCTAACACACAAACACACCTGAGCACTTGCGGAGGAGCCAGAGGGTAGCAGAGGGGTGGTGGGGTGATTCTCCAGGGACCCCTGGAGCAGGCCTGTGTTGTTGTGTCCAGCTGCACCTGTTCTGCCTCTGTGTGTGTATATGTGTGTGTGTGCACACAGTGCCAAATGTATTCACCATTCTTTGCATCTTCCCACTTATTTTGAGCTCAAATAGGTCACTGTGCAGACAGTTGGGGTCCCAGTTTGGCTCTGCAGCCACTCATCTCTGCAAACACATGCTGTTGTTTTTTTTAACACTTTGTTGGTTTTTAATCATTTGAATAAACAAACATTTTTAAAAAAATGTTTCCTCCCCTTCTTAATTAATAACATTCTCCAAAGAAAAAATGTATAGTAAATAATTTATTAGTAAAAAGAAAAACACAGGAGAGATAGAAATGCATAAAGTAATGGATTTGTTTGCCCAAATATAGAATAATACAGTTAAGAATATAAGTATACATACACACACTACCATGCACATATCCATACATAGAACACCAAATAGATTCTAAAGATTATCACGAAAAACAAACAAACCATAAACTAAACGATAAGAGGTCATTATCCTCTTCTCCCTTTTCAATCATAGCTGAAGCACAGATTCTAGGAAATTTAGACTGATTCTTGTATTTTATCTAATTCTGAATCTAATCTAAGTATTTATACTTTTATGATGGTTATAAAATGAAAACATGGCATCGCATCCAATTTTTTAAATGCCAAACAACAACACATCTTCCTAATCCACATCTACAGTTGTGTCTCTTAGTTTTTTTTTTTTTACCAGATTAAAGCGATTACATGTCTGTCATGTACTAAGAAGAGATTGTTGGAAAATGTCCAGGGTATATGTGTAATACTCCATCCAGAACATGTGGAGCTTCTGACATCCCCACATACAATAGTAGATGACACCAACATCTTCAGTACTTGCAGGTACTGTAATGCAGGTGTCTGTTATATTAGGATTAAAGTGGTGAAGTTTTAACAGTAATATAAGTCCTAAGTAGCCACTTACACTGAGTTTGAATCTGGTGTTTATAGCTTGAGTTTGGGCCTGAAATAAATGCCTTTCCAGTTAAAGATCTTTTTTCCATGCAGACAGAGTCAAACTAGAGTTTTCTTTGGAGCCTCATAATTATGTGTCAGAAACTTAAACAGCTGACTGCATCCATAGTTTTGAGTGAATTGTTAAATTGTTGACTGTGTGGTTTCCATGATAGTTTTAATTTGGGAAGGATATAACAATTATGTGTTAATTATACTCCTTTATTACACTATAAATGTGTAAAATCACACAAACACTCCTTCAGATGATTTACTGAGGGGTGTCATAATGAATGTTATTACAGAGATTAATTTGTGGAATTAACACATTATTTACTCATTTTCTAATGCGTTAAAGCATAAACAACAAAGTTATAACTAATGCCTCATTAAAAATCCAAATTTACATTATCTTGACGAGAGAAGCTGCTGTTGAGCATTATGTGTCTTGTCACAGCGGTGAACAGAATCCACCCAAAACCTTTTTATCCTCCATATTATTTATTTAAGCTTTATATTTAGAGGATGTCTGCTGGATGACCTCTTTGATTTACCAAATAACTTTGTTTACGTTCTGTTTACAAGTTGTGCTGATCAGCCGTTACGGTTCAGACATAAAGTAACTGTCAAATCCCTATGCGAGTGTCAAGAACCAGCAGTGACGGAAGTGACATGCTGGGTGTCACCAAAAATTAGCATCTATCTGCTAGCTTGTTAGCATGTAGCATCTGCAGAAGGGAACACAACTCACCAGGACAGAGGGGTCTTTCTGAAAGTATTCAAGAAAACAAAGGAATTGTACTACTTTTACTGTTTTATATATTTATAAATGTATGAGTAAAGGCAAAAACGTGCCTAGTTTAATCTGAAATATTCAAACTTCATTGAATAACTTAACTAGGTAATTGATGACACTACTAAGTAGTGCAAAGAGTCGTAGATTTAAATCATCCTACATCATCCAACTCTGATAACAGCTGCTGTTTCTCATGTTCTGATGACAGGAATCGGTCTCCTCTCTGTTCGATGCTCTAAAGAAGCAACACAGATCTGATTTTAACCTCACAGAAATTTGGAATGTTACTCAGGCAGGTGGCTGTGAATCCAGGGCTGGTGTAGAGTGAGATATGCAGCAGAATGAAAGCCTTGTTGGGTTTCTAAACATTCTCCTGGAAGCTGGACACACACTTCTCTCCCCAGCCTTTGATCCCTCCTTTAGGCGTATGCTTGGCCGGCAGATATACATCTCTCTGAGCTGCTGAGTGTCCCTGACAGACCACAGTACCAGCTCCCATATGCCAAATCAAACACTCCAAGAGCTACCTCACCGTTTCAGTATTAGAGTATATTTTATTCCTCTTTAACGCCCCTTCTAGCTCTGGCACACTCTGTTAGTGCACTTCTGTCACCCTGGGGTAGTTCAGGAACATTTCCCAGAGTTCATTAGTTTTTGACTTTTCTTCCCACAGGATATCTAGACATGTACGGTGGTCATGTGCATGATTTTTGGTGTTCCAGTTTGTGTCTCAGCTAGCTTAACTTGGCAACAGCTCACAGTGGTAAAATAAACCCAGAGTTTCGAGTTCTGCGTCGGTTTGGATCTGGTTTGTTTTTCCACTGTGGTTTTGTCATCTTACAGGGAACAAGAACACTATCTGTCTTTCTCCCTCCTGTCCGTTATGTTCATGGTTTATTATAATTTAGCTTACTAATTACTTTAATGAACTCATTTTAATGTGGTTAATGAGAGAAAACACACACACAATCTAATAAGTACACCCATGCAATGAAAACATACAAGCATCCCCACGTACTGTGTCTGTGAGCCTAACGAGTGGTGATTAGTGGGTCTCGGCTAGGCGTGGTTAGGCTGTGTAACATCATTCTGCACTGTGGACTCGGCTAATTCACTCCTCTTTATCTAATTACCCAGGGTGAGCATGAACACGCACACATGCAGCAATACACTGCGCACACACACACACACACACAGACACACACACACCACCTGCATATATCTTTCCTGCAGATATGCAAAGTGACCTCATTATTCCTGCAGCATCCATTTATATATTTAAATGTGTTAACAAACAGCTCATTGTCCTCAGGTTAGTGAGGCTGCTGGGTGCAGCAGACAGGACACATTATTACTTTTCCTCATGAGACACATAGTGTAAACTTTTTTCCACATCCATGATTGATGCTGTCACAAACTGAGCCTGGAATCTTATTTTGGGTTTACTTATTGTCCCTGAATGCATCAGGATCATAGACTGGGTCATTATTTGATTATTATACGAGGTGAGTTTACAAAAAGTACAGTTGTGGGTGGAACTCTTGATCTAACCCTCATTTTTTTATATATTGATGGGTAAAAACAGAGTTTGAGCAATTCTCACAAACCTGAAAGGAAGCAGCTTTTTTCTTCATCAGAGTCTGAACCCTCTTAGACAAACCTGTCATTTCTTTAAGTCTTCTTCAGGAATAGCTCTCCAGGCTTCTTAAAGGACTTTAAAAAACTCTTCTTTGGAAGTTTCTGCCTTTTGTTCCGTTCTCTGTCCAGATGATCCCATGCCGTTTTGATAATGTTGAAGTCTGGGTTCTGGGGAGGATCCATCAGACCTGTTTCCACTGATATTCAGTTCAGTTCTTGTGTCATGTGACACATCTCAGCCTTTTTCTCCTTGTTTCCCTTCCTTAAGAAATGCTCCTTGACAGCCACGTTTCCATGGAGACCATTTCTGATGAGGCTTCGGCCAACAGTAGGTGGATCGGCTGAAGGTCCAGATGCTTTTTTTATGCTTGGATGATTCATGGGTCAGAGTTAAGTTGCTTCAGAATGGAAAAAAAAAAAAAATCATTCCTCTGAAAGTGAGGTACAAGAACTGGACTCAAAATGACTGAAAATGTCCAAAGAAAAACATTGAAAGACCTTCAGAAAGCTGGAGAACAGTTGATGAAGACCATTCTAAAAGATTAAAACAGTGAAATGTGAAGAAATGAGGAATGCATCAGGACTTTTTGTGTTGATAGAACCGACTCCGAGGTGTTGCTCAGGAAGCTGTTGTGACATTCAACCACATAAATGTGTTTTTCTGCAGACAAAGAAATGGACATGCAGACTTAATTTTTTTTCTTTTCTCCACTTTCCCTACAGACCCAACAGTAGGTTTGAGACCAGTCTTTAGGTACCCAGAATGCAGATGGTTTGCTGTCCTACCAGCTAGTTAATTTCATTTAATTGCATTCACGGTGCATCCCAGGTGTGATTCAGTCCCTCATTATTTGGCTGGAATGAAAAGCAACGGGGCTCTGGGACTTGAGAATTTGTTAAAAACATTCATCTTCTGCGTTTGAAAGAAATTTCTAAATCTTTTTGTTCATTTAGCTGGAAAATGGTAATACTTTAGATTTTTGTATCTAAACTGCAGGACAAGATTTACAATGACAGCGTGTTTGTGGGTGATGTAAGAACAAAACATAGTGTCTGTTCTTGAGATTGCAAGGCTTGTGTGTGTGTGTGTGTGTGTGTGTGTATGTATGTAGTGTGGGTTAGAGTGGGAATGTGCAGTTATTCCTGGCATAGGAACAGTCTGTGACTCAGAGATAATGGTTCTCAGTAGAGAGAGTGTGTTCATGTGTGTGCTTGTGTGTCTCTGAGTGACTACAGCTATATCTCACCGATATGTGTGTGTGTAGAAGAGAGAATGCAAGAGCTATTTGCTAGGGACCACTGTCATACTATTCAATCAGTAGCCCAACACACACACACTCACACACTGCTGTGCACCCTGAGCACCTCTGGGAGTTGCCTGCCTTCATTAAGTAGGCCTGCTGCTGCTTTCTGGTGTAGCTCTGGTGGAGATGGAGCATCATGGAGAAGGAAAAGGAAGCATGGAGACTTGTGTAAGAATCGAGAGAAGATCAAATGCTTATGTCCTGCTCAGTTAAATGCACTAAAATATTTGTTTACTTTTGAAATATTTGAAAGTTTTTTTTTTTTTTAATCTTTTTTTGTTAAAATTTTCCTGTGCAGAACACTCCCAATCAAATCACAACATTTAGCATATCCGCATCATCAGATTGTGTTTTCTGACCATATGTCAGGTTTCTCTTGTGGTTGGGTCTCTCTCACACACACACGCACACACACACACACTACAAGCTCTGCTTGTCACTCAGCAAACATTAACCTGCAAAGTTTCTGTCTTGCTCTCTTAGTTCTTAGTTCTAAAATTACATATAATTATATGTATTTGTCAGTTTATACCAGTCTCATGGTGTTTGAAGAATTACTGCAGTAGATTGGCTAAAAATAGACTCTTCTTTTGTCTGGAGAATTAAAAAAGACTTGTTGATGCCCACAGTGTGTTGGTTAGAGCCCTGAATCCATCTTTCTTTCTTCTTTTGTCATAGTTAGTACCTCTAACAAACATCTCTACAAATAACATGTGACTCAAGTGTCCTCCATATTTTTAGAAAGATTTGTTTGTTCTTCTCAAGTGGTGACAGAAACTCTTCTTTTGGCTCAAGGGTCCACGCTTAAAACATTTACAACATTTATAAAACAAACAAAGCATTGAAATTTACAGACAAAAGGATAAGAGAAAGGAAGAGAGAGTTTTACTTTTCAGTTTTACTTGAGGATGTGGAGGGCACTCATCTTTAGCTTCAGACATTCTTGCTTTTCCAAAGCATGTTTGCATCGTTTGTTTGGTCCACATCTGACTTTTTAAAGCCCCCATATCTGCAGACAACAGATTCTGCTTCTTTTTTTCTTTCATCATGTTACCCTTTAATGTCTGCTGGAACAATTTTCAGTGCTCAACAACTCCAGTAACACAGCTGCATGTTCAGTGGTGTAGCAGTGAAAAAGGTCCCCCCATAACGGATTCCTGCTTCACTATGTTCCCAACATTGTTCAGGCCACCTGTAGACTCCAGGGTCAAAAAATGTCTTCCTTGTCTTCCTAAACTTTGAGATGTTAGCTGTTTAACTGATATGTTGCTACATGATACAGGTAGCTCCTGGTGATTCTGTCTGGTTCAGTCACCTGGTTCCAGAGCAGATCTGATAGTTTCTCTGCACGGCTTCTCTCTCTTATGTCTGCTATGATGCCACACGCTGGAAGCATCACCAGTATTTAGTCAAACTGTTCAGTTTCTGAATGTAGTTTCCTTTTGTTGTTATTTTCTTGTCCTTTCACCATGACCCTGTAACTCCAAGTCTGGCCTCATCGCTGTAGCGTTCATACATAGCAACTCACTACTGCCCATCAAACTTGGATTTCTCAGATCAGAACTCTTTGTGTCAAACCAAATGGTAGAGATGGCGTAAGCAGGTTTATTTTCATCTTTTTTTAAAATTATTATTTTATTATAATTTATTATAGTCACAGAAAAAATGCAGAACTCAGATGTAGAGGCATGTTTAAGAAGACAAAGGCCAGTATGGACATAAAAAACTATTTATAAATGTCAGAGAGGTGAACTCGTAAGTGTGATGAGGAATTGAGATTACGGCAAACAGATATAAAGTGAGGTTTGATTACTGTTTATGAGGCATTAATTTAGTATCAGTAAAGAGTTTATTATTTTATTGTATTTTATGTTTGTTTTGCTGACCATTAGGCAGATTTTGAATGTGCAGAAATGTGGATGTAATGAGCTATGGCTTCAGCCAAAACCCTTTTCAGTCACTGAGTTGTTACTTGAAAACAACAAGCTGTTGTTGTGGAGTTAGATAAAATGATAATGAGTAATGAGTATTGAGAAACCAGCCCAATACTAAAGTTTTGAGAACAGGATTTAATATTTCTACTGTCAGGCTCATTTTTCCGCTCAGAGTAACTCAACTTGTCATCCAAAACAACTTCCAAGAAACTAATTCATTTTGTTTGCAAGTGCCAAGAACTTGATGACAAACGATGTAGGAAATTCAGGGATAATTGCATAATGGAAATAGCTTGTCTTCTTGTTAATGTATGTTTCTAGTTTAGCCAGCAGGGTATCAAAAGGAACTGCCGACATCCTGAAAACCACCTGGAAACAATCGAGATAACTCTGCAGCTCTTTCATCAGCTGCTGAAACTCTTCCTGATGAGCCCAATATTTACTTGTGCATAAATATAAAATGTTGGTGTGCAAAGGTTCTTTAATATCAAACATATAAAGGATTTTCCCATTTTTAGACCAACTTTAATCGTGAAGTCTTTATTATCTTCCTGCATAATGACACAATTCCAAGAAGACACATTCATGTGGCCGAGCCAGGAGGTCCGTCTCAGAGTGGTAATGATTATAACATCCTCACCATCTACTGAGGCTTCAGAGGTAGCTCTCTTTGAAGACTCCCCACTCATTTTTTCTCTGAGATTCTTAAGAGGACATATAATGTTTCTGTCCCTGCTGTGCGGAGTGAGGTGGGTGGGTAACGTAGTAGCGTACAGATCCATGTGTAAATAGAGACCCCCAGCAGCTGTGTGAGCCCTCCGTTCTGACACCCATCTTTGTCTTTATCCCTCTGCACAGGGAAGACCAAATAAAGAGAGGAGTGGGAAAAAAGCACGACTAGAAGGGAAAAAAGGGAGAGATGGGGACAGAGGGGTGCAAGATGGAGAGGTTTCATCAGCCTCTTCCCTCTGTTGCTATGACAGCAGGTTGTGTTGGCATGCATTCGAGTTGGCGCTGCCCTCACCTCTGGCATCAGGACACCCAGGGGAGTGTATGTGTGTGTGTGTCCATGATGTATGTGTTTGCTCGGTCTTTGCTAAAGTATGCATTGTGATGCCGCAAAAACCCCCCCAAAAAAACAAAAAAGATGCATTCTACAAATTTACCAAGAGAGGTCTGAATCGTGAAGGAATGTTAATCATTTTTACATTCCAGCACAAACACATGTATGTGCGTGTTTGTACATTCACAATAACTGTTGGTGTGTATTTAAGCGTGCATGAGCGTGCATGTATTCTGTCAGCCAAAGGGCTTCTTTCTCTCCCTGGCCAGACGGTACTCTCACCACTGGACAGATGGCCAACACCCTCCCTCTCTTCTTCCTCATCTCTTCATCTATCCCTCCATCACTGTCTTCCTATCTTGCAGCTCCACCAAGCACCCCATCACCTCAGCCCCTCGATCCCCACCTCCCAGCATCCCTTTTTCCCAGCATAACTCTCCCATAATAAATCAGAGTGGAATGGACATTTGATGCCTCGGTTGGTTCTGTCTCACTTTGATCAGGTTTTCTCACCATGTCTCTTACATTATGTGAGAATATGTCTCCTGGATTGTCGGGATTTAATCTTAAACTGCAAAAGTCTCAAGTTTGCTACATGCTTTAACTGCAGAATTGGTTCTAGTAATCTCCTAGTAATGTACAAGCATTTGAACTTGGCTATACTGATAGAATTAACAAACTCAATTTAGAATAAAATATATCTTAATTATTTAAGAGTTTGGTCTATTTGCTGATACATTTAGTCCATTAGAGGTGCAGTTTTGTACCATTAGGAGTCATTTCCAGGTCAGGATTGATGCTCCTTTGTTGCAAATTGTATCACATCAGAAAGTGCAGGGGTGAAAAGTTGAGTTGACGCTGTTCTGCTAATAACTGAGACATTAAAGCTTCATTCAAGGCCAGACTCATCAGTGTGGCAACTGATGCTTGACTTGTAAATGTGGTAATCTAGGCTGGATTTGTTGATGTGATAGCCGAGATCCTCTTTCACTAGTATTAATTCTGTCTTTACCAATGCACATTTTACTGTTGCCTGTGGCCTATGTCGCCATTGTTAATGAAAGCTGGGTTTCAATGGACTTACCTGATTAAATGAAGGTTAAAAAAGTGTATTTGAAATGTGGACCGTCGCCATGACAACTGAGATTTGCTGTAATCTGAAAAGGCATTTTTAATTCAAGATGCTGTTAAATCAGCTGATGTTTGATTTGTCACATTGGTGACATAGGCTTGACTTATCGCTATGGCAGCCAAGGTTTGACTTGTTGTCATGGTAACTGATGCTTGACTTATCATTGTGATTACATAGGGTCTAAGCTAGCAGGAGGGCGGTAATGGATGCAGGCCCGCCTTATGTGCTCTTATGCCGGGCCGGCATCGTGGAGTTTGACACAAACTAACAGCGCTGTCATCACTCAGCTGATTCCACAAGGTGACTTAAAGTGTGTAAGCACAGACAATTGTGGCACTGAGTCACCTCTTTTTGGCAAGTTTACTTGAATTTATGTATTTATTTGTTTATTTATTTGCCTAATGAGGTGCAGCTGTAACGTGAAACAGGTTAGGATTAGATTTCTGTACCTTGCGGGATGTTTTTACAGAACTCTTCAAAGGCATCATTTCCAGTTCACCTGTTTATTTTACATCCAGGTTCTACTGGCAGTTAAACTCAATAGAGGCACTTGTTGGTGATGGTATGTTGTTATAAAGGAATTGGATCATTTTTAATTGAACACTGAGGATAAATTCACAAACAGATTTTATTGATCAGAATGTTTCTAAAAAACATGATTATGTACCAAGAATAGCATGTTATAAAGAATGTCTTCTGGAGCTCCTGACAGACAAAATGAAGCAGAGCTGAAATTATTTTGTCCTGTAATCATAGAGATAAAACAAAGTCTATTTTAATGAAAAGTCATGGAGGTTACAGGCCAAAAACGTATCAACAGAGAACTTATTCTACCAATTTATGTTCCATTAACTATATTCCTTTCCTTTCCTTTCCTTTCCTTTCCTTTCCTTTCCTTTCCTTTCCTTTCCTTTCCTTTCCTTTCCTTTCCT
>JBAFTA010000011.1:7948125-7976126 GCA_036919975.1 Melanotaenia parkinsoni | reverse complement strand
TACAGCGCTCCTTTGTCTTAGATATAGGAGAAAGGTAACATTAGGGGAATAAGATGTGGCTGGAGAGAATAAAAAAAGGCATCTCCACACTGGGCCTAAGGGCCCATTATTGAGATACAAAACAAAAAACACTCCTCGGTACATAAAGCACATAACTCAGACATTCACAACATCAGAAACATGTGGGGGGCACACCTGATTCAGATGAATGAACTTCCTCATTAAGTTATTTACAAGCCTGTTAACAAGCCATTTATTTCATTCAGGTGTGTTAAAGTAGGGTTACCTCTGAAACATACAGGGCAGTGGGTCCTGTAACCCAGGATTGAGAAACACTGCTTCAGAGCAAATAGAAAATCTAAACAGGCAAAAATTCATGACCCAAACTGGAAACTAGAGAACACAAACTGACTGGGTCAGCTATTTTACCGTCAGCCGGGCGATGACCCGGGTAGAGGCGATGAGGAGTTGTTTGCGAAGAGGAAAGTGTTTGCCGGTGGGATGATGCTTTAGCAAAACAAAAGAGGCATGGATCATTCAGGGTGGAATTTATTATAAAAATAATAAAAAGTTAATAACAAAGCCAGAATTTTGTACACATCGTTCTCGCTGAACAAGCCATCGGATCTGAACGTGTCGTCCGACTGATGCCCCGGCTGATCGCCTAGTTTAAATGTAATGAAACCTCTGCAATCAAAGGTTCAGACCCACTTAGCTTACACCCGGTCACAATGCAAAACAGCAACTCTTCTACTCAAATATTGAGCGTATTCTCCAGTTTCAACCGTATCACTCCGCCTCCTCTCCACTATAGCAGCAGCACAATATAGTCCGAACAAATGTGAAACTTCTGTTCACCCAAAACAAAAATGGATGTTGTTTTTTAATAGTGACGTGCTGCCAGTAATGTTTTACCCTTAGTAACTGTAACTGCGTTGCACCGATGGAAAGAGTAACTGGTTAGATTGTCTACGACTGAAGAAGGTAATGGCGTTAGTAATGCTGTTTATTTTAATGTCATTACTCCCATCACTGGTCCCCTACCCACTTCTACATCCAGTGATGCAGCCTCGCTAACTGTTCCCAGATCACATTTCCTATCAGAGGCCCCATCTTCTGGAAGTCTTTACCCACTGATCTCAGGTACGTTCAGCTCAAAATACCTTCATTTGCCTGCTTTGACTTTGTGTCCCTCTGAACTTCCATCCAAACTAACATGTTATAATTCCTGTAAAAGGAATGATAGATATTCTTATAGTCATAAGTTATTATCAAAAGTATAAAAAAAACAACAAATCATTAAGAAAGCAAATACATGGACCCACAATTCAACTCAGTGGTGATAGATGTCAACTTGGAAAGCAGAGAAAGATCCGTCTTTTTTTTTATTGCCCTGCATGAACGGCATTGAACATTATCTGATGTGACCTGAGTCTCATGTGTGGCTTCAGACTTGATGTTAGTTAGTGCAGCTTTGTCTGCTGGAAAAGAGCTGGTATCTGTAATGCTAACTATAGTGTTGTATCAAATGGCTCCCAGGTTAGCAGCTAGCTGCTGCTGTAACAGTGAATGGGTCCCAGGTGCGAGACTGAAGCACCAAGTAATTCAGTGCCACTCCAGCAGAAGGCCTGTAAAGAGGCACCATTAATTTGAGTGGAAATTGGACAAACACACACACACACACACACATGGCTGTGCAGATCAGTGACACATGAATGTGTGCACACCCACTAAAACATGCACATAGCCACAGATCTTACACATCTGGTTAATGTAATGCCACATTAATGTGCATGAGCCTGATAGCTCAGCTGGCTGTGTGTGTGTGTGGGTGTGTGATGGAGATTACATGCCTTTATTACAACACCACTGCAGCTTTAAGCCAGTGTGTGACAGCTGTGTTTGAGTTGTGGATCAGATATTCAATGTGTGTAACACACTGTAATTATATGTTGTTGAATAAAGATGGAACAAAACAAACATCATACTGTCATTATGATGAGTATTAACACTCATGTTTATGTTATATTTTCTTGTTTGAGCAGTTCTGAGTGGTGTTGCCTGATATTCTGACCAATACCTGGTGGTTTGGAGGCTCAGTTCAGCTCTTAAAGAGGTGTATACTGCGTAATATGGAGTATGTGTACTCCTTTTTAGTACATGTGGGTCTGTATCCTGTGCATTCACAGGATATGTGAGAGACAGACCGGGAGTGTGAGTCAGGGGAGTGTTGATGGGTCTCAGTAGGAGTCAGAATGTGGAGCATAGGCTCCCCAAGGAGAGAAGAAGCAGAGAAAAACCTCCTACAGATCAAATGGAGAACATTCTCTGGCCCTGCTCTGCCGTATGAACACACACAGTGACACACACCATCCCATCAGGGAATCCCAAAAGCTGTATAACTGGTTACAACATCCCAAGGTTGGGTCAATGTGATGGGTTTAGAGATAAAAATGCTTGTATCTTACAAAATGTTACATGTAGAATTCTGGGCATGAATGAGAAGTGTGAGAAATTGTTAAAGATATCCATAGAAACCACTGGAGGAAGGAGGAGTGATACAAAGGTAAGGACCAAGTAAACGAGGGAGCTGTCAGTCAAGGCAGGGGGTCGGAAACTGGCGCTGTCAGTGACAAATAGCGAGTCATTAACCCAGCTAGCTACTTCTTGGATGGTGTGGGTGGAAAGTGGCGTACGTGGAAGACAGCCGATGCCGTTCGTATTCTTTCCAAAGGTATTTGTGAGGCCCGCGTTAATTGAGCACATACAGCTGCACCCTCGTCTCCTCTCGGCGGGGGGAGGAGAGATTATCAGAGTGCCCGTTGAGCTGGGAGGAAGGAAAGGAGGGAGGAAAGATGGGTGAAGTGGAGGCAGGACTTGATGATGTTCGGAGAGGAGGGCGCGTCTGTTTGTGCAGGGAGCCTTTGGGTGACTGGTTTGCCTCCCATGGGACGTCTTCCCACTGCTAAGCTCTAACCGTCTGTCGCAACCCGCTGTCACAAACACAGAGAGAGAGAGAGAGAGCGCACACACCTCGCTGCGTCTGTCGTCAGGATAGCAGCTGAGTCCTGCGAGGCCCAGACTCTTATTAAAACCACAGATCACTTTCTAGCAGAGAGGCAGAGGTAGGAGGGTTGTAATCTGAAACAAAATTACAGCCAACCTCTATGCCGTCCATCCACTAAGTAAATATCACACTCTTCTTAGAATCATTCTTTTCTTTCTCTTGCTGGTTTTCATCCCCTTCTCCATTGCCTTGTGCCCCCCTTTTTTCCCCCCTCCCTCCTTTCTCCCACCTCCCTCGGTGTGTCTGTACCCGGGGGTGGCCTGAAGATTCCTCTGCTAAGCCCTTGGCATACGTACAAGTGCACAGACACAGCTGGCTGCCGCTCAGGTTTTCCAGGGAGAGAGCAGGAGCCCGGCACCAGAGGAGAGGGGGAAGGAGGAGGAAGAGGAGGTGGTGGGGGGAGTACAACATGCAGAGAGAGGGAGAGGGGGTGAGACGGAGAAGGGTTGTTGTGAAGTCATTTTTCATCACAGGGTTCATTTTTCACTGCAGAGTTCTCCCAGTCTCTACATCGCTCTATTTCTCTTTATCTGTCCTCTCCTCCTCCTGCTCCCCTCCCTTGATCCCGCTTTGTCTCTCTTTATCTTCCCCTTTTCCTTTTTTCTTCCATCTTTTCCCCCCACCTCTCTTCTTTCCTCCCTCCCTCTTGCCTCAACTCTTTCCATCCTCTCTCTCCGTTCTCTCTCTCTCCCTCTCTCTCTCTCTCTTTCAGCCTAGTTTCTCCTTTATGAAATATGGATGGGAGCAGTTTTGGGCGCGCTGAGAGGTTTGAGTCGGAGGGAGGGATGGAACTTGGGAACTGGCGATGGAGGGAGGGAGATGGAAGAAGGGAGGGGAGGGAGAGATGGAGCTTGTGTCTCAGCAGACATGCCTTGTGCATGCACCTAAACACCTCACTGAGCAATCTGTCAACATGTCAGCAACACATGTTTGGTAAAAAAAAAAAAAAAAAAAAAAGGGAGTGTTTGGAAGCAGAAAGAAGAGGTAAAAAGAAAAAAAGCTCTTCCCTTCCAGTGGGAGTAATGGCTCCCACCAGGACTCTGGAAATGCTTTGAATTCAGCAGATTTCTATTGCAGGGTCCTCCCCCGGGGGCGTCTTTTTTACAATGCCTGCATCTCAGAAATTTGAGCCCAAGGACCCCTGGGGGCATCTTTTCATAATGCCTGAAAATGTAGGGTTATATTGTGTGCTCTTCCCCATGGGGCTTTTATTAATACCTGTATTCACTGCCACTGGAAATTACACAGGCGGCGCTGCAGGGGCCTGCGCTCGCTCCAGGAAGGGAGAAAGACTCTGCAGGGACGTTTTCTCTCTTTTCCTCTTTCTTTTCTTCCCTTCTTCCCCCCTTTCCCCCCTCTTCTTCCTTCTTTCCCTCCTACTTTGACTTGCTTCCCTTTTTACTCACTTAATGCAAGAGTGAAAAAGAAGAATTTGCCAAAGGACACGAGAAAGTGTGTTGTGTGTGTTTGAGTGTGTTGGCACCAGCTAACCCTCTTGTATTCAGCCCTACTTTGCTCAGAGGAAAAGAAACACTCGATTAAAAATGTAACTTCCTTGTTCCCATCTTCTTTCGCTCTCATCTCTTCTCTCTTTATGTCCTTTTGTGACTGTGGGCAGAACTTGCAGAGTAAATATTTGTGTGTCTGTGTTGTAGTGTGTGTGCATGTAAAGGCTTAAATCCACAGTCCAGGGCAGACTGTGTGATTTTTCTCTCTGTGTAAGGCAGAAAAACAGAGATGATGATGATGGTCTATGTTTTAAACATTCATTAGAATTCCATCAGCCAAGGGGTTTGCTGCTTCTGTGTGTGTGTGTGTGTGTGTGTGTGTTTGAGTGTCAGTTTGTGTGTAATGATCAAATATTTGCACAGCAAGATTATAGAAATATCCATTTACATATCTCTGAATAAATAAAGTTTGTCTGATCTCCCCAGTCAGGCTTTTCAGACTGGGATGCTGAACCAGAAGATCCTGTTTCACTTTAGATTCCTGTGTCGCTTGTGGTGATATTTGGGTGTCAACCATAAAAACTGTTCACAGAAATAAACTACTAGAATGGTCTGTGTAATCTCAGTCTCAAACGATAGCTTGGTTACAGGTTGATCGCATATGATCTTTACCGGGTCTTATAAACAAAAACCAGATTACACTGTGCCACTATTTATATAGTAAAAGCTAAGATAAAATGCAAAGCCATTTCCAAAAACAATAGATCTACATCTCAGAGTTTCCAGGCCTCAGTTAACATGTTAAATGTTGAAGTTCATGACAGTCCAGTTAGAAAAAGACTGAACAAGTACGGCTTGTTTGGAGGGCTTGCTGGAGAATTTTCAATGAAAAGAACATGAAAGTACAGCTTAGATTTGCAAAGCTGCATCTGAACAAACCACTAGACTTCTGGAACAACGTCTTTTAGACTGACCAGACCAAAAAGGACAAACCAAACACAGCAAATCAGAACAAACACCTCAAAGCACGGTGGTGGAAGGATGATGATCTGGGCTTGTGCAGCCATAGTCATTGAAAGTAGATGCGGACTTGTCTGTTTATTTTGGAATTAGGAGGAGCACAGGGAGGTTTCATGTGGACAATGTCATTTTGCTGCAGAACCTTCTTCCATTTATTTGAATCGTGTTTACATGCCAATATATATAATATTAATATATAGATAGTGTTAATTTTACTTCCTGTTAGTTTGTTTTATTTACTTATGTATAGGTTTTTATTGTTGCCTGTTTTCCGTTTTTTTTCCGTCTTTCATTGTCTAATTTCTTTAGTTAACATCTTGACTTGATCATGAGAGGAGTTGATGCAGCTTAAAGTTGTACCCACATAAAGTGGTGTTTTTATGGATTAACCAGCTTATTTTTGAACCATGTAGCTGTATTAGCAGACTGATTATACGGTTGCAGCTTGGTATCAACTGCAGCAGAAGATCACTCAAGACCTGTCTCATGCATGTTTTTAAAGTAAATTAACATGTTAATGTTTTTCTACTTTTTAAAAGCTGAGAAATTACTGGACAGTTAACACAACCCCCCCCCCCCAGCAGGTTTTATTAGACTTTTTAAAAAAACATGGACTTATTGAACCATCAACCTTATGGGTGTTATCCATCTCATTCATTTCACCCAATTAGCATGAGTATCAACTTATGTATTTGATTATTTTAATTGTGGTTTGAAGTAGCAGTTTCTTTCTAACAGATGAATGAGGTCAGAGTTTGAGCCTGATTCATATTTCCAACAGGGAACTTAAAGGAACTGGATATGTAACAGAGAATTAGCCAGGACTTTTGTTTTTTCAAGGAGAGCAGCACCTGAGTTTAAACCTTCTGCTTAATCTGGTTTCAACCTCATTAATCACTCCTTTTATACACAAAAGTACATGTCTAATTTAAGTAATGGTTTCCATGTTCACATGCACAGACTTTGTGGATAACCATGTGCTTCCGTTCTTAAGACAGTTAATTTGTTATTGCTTCTGCACAGTTAATATCAATTGCAGGTTGTACAATTGCTGTGGATGCACACTTTTTCCTGCATTCAGACATCCAACAAGAGGTCCCCACGGACCTACTGAGCTGGTGAAGTTACAATATTCATGTTTTGTAAACCCACCTGGTCAAACGGGAGAAGCCAGAGCTGGCCGTCCTCGAGTGGCATTAACACAGTGTTTCTGGATCTGGATGTTATCACTCCATCATGGTCGTTTTTTTTTCTCATCTGCTTGTGCATTTCAGATGTTCTCTGCTGGTATTTCACTGTAGATAAATGTCAATTGTCAGGTTTTTCACGCAGTGCAGTTACAACAACTTACCTCCACGTTCATGGGAGGCGTCGTACGCGGTCCTTGGTGGTGATTTTAGATGGCAGATGCTTGATTTTTCTCTCGGAAGTGTCGGCATAATTTGGATAAAATTGTAAGGACATCTTGACCTCCTGGAGGGACTGATTATTGCATTTTGCTTTGGGTAAGGTAGTTTTGTAAATCAGCGGGTGTCTAAGTGTGAAGGTGGAGCGTGTGTGCCCATGTGTTAACTATCTGTACAGATCCATATGTGTGTGTGTGTTTTTATATCTTTTTCTTTGTGCGTGTGTGTGTGCGTGTGTGTGGATGGGTCAGGATAGAGTCGTCATGGGGCCATGTGGGGGCCTCCTTCATATGTGTGCATATGTGGGGGGTGTCTGGATAATGAGGAACAGGCCATTCCCTTGGATTCCTGCACCCCTGCCAACAACCAGGACCCCCACAACCTCTCCCCTCATTTCTTTTCTTTTTTTTTCCCTCCCTCCTGCTGACACCTGGGACTTTTTTCATCTTTCCCTCCTTGTTTGTTCCCTTCTTCTCCTGCTTCTTCTTTCTGTCTTCCCAACTGGAACGTGCCTCCTCCCTCCATTTTGCACACCTCTCCTCTCTCTTCTTTCTGAGCACACAGTACACACTGTCTCTCTCTCCTTTCCTCCCCCTTCATGCCGTCCCTCCCTGCTGAGTTCTCAAACTCAAAACTGACCACATCCCTTCCTTTCACCCCTCTCTCCCTTCCCCCATTCTCTCCCCATCATTTCTGTTCCCTGTGGAGCTGGCCCCAAAGCTCTGATCCCTTCCTCCATGCCCCCAACCTCCCACTGTGCCCTCCCAAGACATGCACACACACACACATGAACACATGCACACTCACGTGCACCCTGTGGTGACTGGCCCCAAAGCAGCCCCTGTTTGTCTCCCTCCCTCTGTTTTTCCACTCTTCCACCTCTCTCTCTCACACCCTGTTTGATGCTTTATGCACTTCATTCAGGATGTTTTTCTCAAGTTGGTTCACTGAAGTCTGCAGATAAATGCAGCAGATTTTTTGCTCCGTACCGAATCCTTGAAATTGAATACTTTTATCAGTAGTTGCAAACAATAATCTCATCATACAGACTGTTTTATTCTCTATCACAGCCACAGTTATAAGCAAAAGCTTTTAAACTAAACACGTCGTCTTTAAAAATGTTTTGATAAAATATCTTTCTTTAGCTCTTACTACTGCATCTCAGCTGGTTTAAAGTCTCTGCTTTCAGAGGTTCATTTACTTGTTGCATCACCAGCTGCTTTGAACCCCTGCTTTAATTTTCTCATGTAAAATAAAAGAGAACTAAATTCAGTGTTTTCACTGATCTCAAAGGCAATTCAGGCTCCACATCATGATGCTCCCTCCACCATGCTTCACAGTAGGGAACAGGTTTTACGGAGGTTTTATTTCTAACTTAGTATTTCTCCTTGGTTCACCAGTTTTCAGGATTGGTCAGATCTTTGCAAAATGCCTACTCCCACCAATGAATAGCAGCAGTATTGAATTTCCTCCATTTGGGAACAGTTTGTCGTAGTTTGAAGCCTTTGTAGCCTGAACCGGCTTTGTGCAGCTGTATAATGCTTTCTTTAAGGTCCTGTTAAAATCGATCGAAGCTTAAGATGATCAAACTTTGAGTAACCAGTCTTTATTAACTGTAAAGGGAAACTTTGATAGTTTGAAAACCATTAATACTGTCATTTGACCCCTGTAATTTCAGGTACAAAATGGACTGTAGATATGGCCTTTAAATTTGATAGCACAGGAATATTTATTGTAGCTGAATGTAAAAGTGGGATGGGATGATCAGGTCTTAGTTTATATTTTTAATTTTTGTCATTTAATAATGGCAAAAAGTGGTCAAATCAGCTGGTTTTTAAATTCAGATTTGATGATTTATGTAAATTTCTGAGTCCAGTATGTTAATAAAGCAGGTTAAAGTGAAAAAATAAGTATCAGATCATATCGGGGAAGTCATTCTGAAAAAGAAGAAACCAAACATGGAGATGGTAGACATTTTTTACGTCCATTATAAAGGCAAAATCAGAGGTCTTTTATGACCAAATAAAGGCTCAGATTCCTGAGGTTTAACATCGCATCATGTTGCTGTTGTCACTGAAATCTCAACATCTACATTAATGCTTTAATCACATATGTTTTTTACTTTAATATCTTATTTGTCAACAAACTAGTTCCATTTCTCACCATCGGTAGTCATAGTTGGTCCAACCCATCTGTTAGGGAACTGCTGTTAGGGCCTGGTATCCTGTTTCTTTTGAGGGATGAACACTCCTTGTTGTTTAGTCCTTAAAACGGCTCCCTGTAAACTCGATGACCGCTATCTTTGACCCCAAAATGAAATGGGACTCCCTAACAGAACACAGGTAGGACCGAAGTAAGAATTGGGATTAAGGTTCATGTTAAAGTGCATGTTTATCAAGTCAGAATCTCAGCAACGAAGCAGTCCTTTTACCTTTTCTTCTATTCTGCTGTTCTAATGAACTTAACCTTACCTCTGTGCTTCTTAAATTGATTTGAGCCGCATGGGTTTCGTACTATGAAAGATGTGAAAACAAACAGTATGCTGTAAGTGTAATACAAAGGTACACCCAGGTGCACAGGCACATGCACACACACATGCAGAGTTTCAGTCACAGACAGTGGTGGCAAAGGGCAGCGTACCACAGGGAGAGGGCCTATAATAGTTTTAACCCAGTGCTCAGGTGTGACTCGCCTTTGTCCAGCCAAATGTCAGAGAAACGCGCAACTCCAGGGAGAGAGTTAGGGGTGGGGGGGTGGAGAGGAGGACGAGGGGAGAGCGAAGAAGATGAAGAGAAATGGATGAATCCAGTCAAATCGATCACCTGATTTAACTGATATTTTAGGTTAATTTGACGCCTGGTTTGTTTCTGGCAGAAACTTTCCTGTTTTTATATTTATTCCTGAATCTCTAACCAGCCGACTGACTGCTATGTCCAGCGAGTTGGCGGATGTGTGTGCTTTTCTTTTTTTTTTGCCAGGCTTTTTTTTTCTGGGCCCCTGGTTATGTGGGGGCTTGCTCTGCTCTGTTCTCTCCACGCCTCAAGAGCTCCCTAGGGGGGCAAGAGGACCAACTCTGCCAGCCTCTCTCTCACACTCCCATCTCCCACCCCCTCCCTCTAACACACACTCACACTGACGTCAGCTGCTCTGGGCCTTCTCCCCTGGGTGCTACCAGAGCCCTTTGTTTCCACCCCCCCCTCCTTGTTCCCTTCGTGCCTTCCTCCTTTTCCATCGCTCCTTCCACCCCCCTCACTTCTCTCCCTGTCCTTTGTCAATTGTCCTGCTTACTGCCTGATTGGAATTCACTTCACACAGGGGAGAGCCATTGTCAAGTGTGTATATGTATGCACATGCACGTGTTGGTGCATTTATTTATTTTTTTACAGGATCATGATGGCATGCATATTTCTTGTGCAGGTGTGTTTAGGATCTGAAAGGAATTAAAACAACATTTTTTAATGTCTTCATTAGAAATTTAATAATTTTTTTGTTTAAATATCTTGCTGCTCTATCTGTCTGTCTGTCTGTCTGTCTATATTTATACGCATGCATACACACACACACACACACACACACACACACACACACACACACACACACACACACATACAAGAAGGTAATTAATAGCAAAAGAAAACAAAAAACTCTATATAAAAAGTCCTCTTCATCTTATTGTTCACACTTTGACATCATCAGATCAGGACGACACCTAACACATGAAGTTATCGAGACACTGAGATTTAAATGTTGAGCTACACCCACCAGTGTCATGCACAGTACCTTGTGGTGATTTTAGATGGCAGAAGTGACACATGTCTCTCACACACAGAGCACTGAAATTAAAGTTGTGCCAGTTGGAAAAAGAATTGCAAGGATGAGCTGAATTTGTGTTCAAAGTTGCGATCGAAACATCATGAAGCTGTAGTCTTAATGTTGGTTGAAGAGGCAGCAGCAGTTTTCCTGTGACGGTTAATTATTTCTCTGTCAGGCCGAGAGCTCAGGTGGACGTATGCTGTTTTTCTGTGTGTTAGCAAGATTGTGCCAAACCTACTGAGCCAAATATCATGAAGCTGCAGCATGAGCGCAGGAATTAGACATTGGAAAGACTTTTATTAAAAGGGTTGTAATCAGTTTGCCCCTGGTTAAAATGAAACGGGCTGAAATGAAGTGGTGGATTGAGATGTGTTGGTACCCCAGGTGTCCATCCTCAAACTTCAGATTTTTTTCAGTATTTTTTTGTTGCGTTATACAGAAATGCAAGAGAACATTTTGCAAGCAGTGTGTGTTTGTGTTTTCATGCATGCTTCTGCTCCCAGCATGATTCTTAGTATTGGGGTTAAGAAACAAGAGGATTCCTTCTTCGTATTCCCTCTTTCCTCTCCTCCCCGTCTCTTAACGCTTCCCTCGGTCTTTGTCTCTCTCTCCCTACCTCACCCTTTACAAGCGGGATGTCTTGAAATATTAACCAATCTGCTCTTCATTTCTCAAATATGATAGAAAACACAATTCTAAATAAGTCAGTAGCAAAGCCTGCTGGGGAGCCGCAGCAAGAAGGGGCACTCAAATAAACAACATAACAAGACAAACAAAAACAAGGAAGAAAAGGAAAGATGGAGAGCTGAGGAGGAGGAGGAAGAGGGGTGTTTGTGGAACGGCAGCCGCCTTTGTTGCCTCCATCTTCATCAATCCATCCATCATCTGTCTCCACGTATTACATCTACCGTTTCTGGAGCTCATTTTTATTTTCTTACTTTCTCTTCATTCCTTTTTCCTGTCCTCTATCACACCTGTCTCCTTGTGTTTTTATTTTCTCCTCTGGAATGAGAACAGTTTCTTCATCCTTCCTGGCTTAGTGTTGGAGCTATAGGTCTGATTTTAGGGTGTATATGGGTGGTGGGCAGAGGGCATATGGGGGTTTTGGGTGCTAGAGGATATTTCTCCCCCCTCCTTGTAGGCTGCCAAGCTGTGCAGCCTGCGAACTAGCAGATAAAATTGTGTGTTTGTGAATGTGAGTCAAGAAGCGTTCAGTCTTGCGTTCAGAGATATGTATGCGTGTTTTGAGTGTATGTGGGTATTTGGTGTGTGTATTTGGGAGATTGTCCTGAGAGAGTAGTGTGTTTGGTGGTGGGAGGGGGAGCAGTGACAGCTGCGGGGGTGGGGGCTGACTGCTCGCTGGCTGATAAGGGGGGCTTCACATCAGAGACATGACGAGAAGACTAATAATTCTGCAGCACAACGTGCACACCAACACACACCAACACACCGAGGTTCGTAGAGGAGAAGCAGAGTGAGGAAAAGTTGGGAAAGCTAGACGGGGCTGCAGGACGCTCCGTTAGGAGATTCCCATCATCACTACTGGCCGAGCATGCTTCCATGACACTGAAACCATCCAAACAAATGGATCTTATCAATGTGCATATTTGCAAAATACTTGAATGACTCTTGTGAATTATAATTATAAAAAAAGATTAGAAGTAAAGTTTAAGTCTGAAGCACAAACTGTTTTTAATTTATAACATACAGTTCTGAACAGAACCCTTGTTTCTGCATTTTGCGTCTAAGACATTGCTATAATGTTTTAGGGACAGCAACCAGTTGCATTCAGGGTACCTGAAGGCTGGTCTTAAACTAAGAATCTGCAGGAAAAGTGGTGTCTGTGTGGAGAAAAAGAAACTAAGACTCTTGTCTGTAAAACAGATAGTTGTGGTTAAAAAACACAACAGCAAATCAACATCTTTTTTGTGGAAATTTAGCACTCGTTTTCAGTCCAGTCCTGTTACTGGACTGCTTCAGGAGGGGTTTTGCAGATATCATCATCCAGAGTAAACTAAACAAACTGATGTTTTGTATTTTATCTGCTTCAAACCAGTGCCATTAGAAATGTTGAAATACTAGATGGGAAAAGTCCTGATCCAGGCTTTGTTACTTTACATCTCTCTTCGATGCAGCCAGACTTCATTCTAATCTTTTAAAGTGGTCTCAGACAATCGTTTTCCAGGCTTTCTGAAGCCACTTAACTCTGACCTATGAACCGTCCAAACATAAAAAGGCTCCTAGCTCAAGAGATGAACCAGTGTTATGTCGACACATGACGGAGAGCTATTTTTAAATCATGTTGTGCAAATAATCCTGAATAATCCAAAGATAACAAATGCAGGTGTAAGAAATTGTACAGCTACAAGCTGATTCCCAAAGAACTGAAAAACTTGGTATATTTGGACAAGGAAGAGTGAGGAGGAAAAAACTATCTACAGCAGATGACCAGGATCTGAAAGTGGAACAAATCCAGCAAAGACCTGAACCCGGAACAGAGGGATACGTCCGGACCATCAGTTGAACCCTTCTAATGTTGGCCAAGGTCGCATCAGAAATGGTCTCCATGGAAATGTGGCTGTCAAGGAGCCGTTCTTAAGGAAGAGAAATGGAGAAAAGACTAGGTATGGTATGTCACATGACACAAGAACTGGACTGAAGATCAGTGGCAACTGGTCAAATGTAGGGATGGGTCCTCCCCAAACAATAATCCTGAAAAAAAGACAGAGTTCAGACTGGGCTGAGGAGGAAGAAAAACTGTTCAGACCAAATTTTCACTTTAATGCCTTTAGATACTGTTTTTACCTCATTTATTGTATTTATACTTTTGTTTTCACACATTTCCTGATCTCTTATTATGTAAAGAGATGAGTTGTGGCTCAACATTTAACATATAGTTGGACCATTCTGCGCAGGTTCTGCATAAATACTTTAGTTTTTCTGCTTCTAAACAGAAAATTAGACTCTTTGGATCTAATTCTATTAAAAGTAGAGGCGGTTTCTTTCAAGAAGTAGTTTTTCTGCTGTTTGATATTTAATAATATGCTGAAAAGAGCAGGTTTGTGCACACATTACGTCTTAACTCACACTAATCCTTTTTCACAAATATCCTCACCATGTAGCAACACACACGTCCTCACTTCTGACTCACCTTCACATCCTCCACTCTCAACCTTCTCCAACCAAAACTTCACTAAATCCACTTCAGCGCTATAGTGTGTTTTCCTCCTCTTTTCTGATGTAATAGTCCCCACCAGTTTTTAATTATTCATATTTTAGTAACACAATCCAAGTTAACGGTTCAAACATTAGTACATAATAAAACTCCCGAGGCTTCCCTTTTAATTTAATTCCTCCGTTTAAATTAATTTTGAGGCATGCTTGTGCTTTTAGCTTTCTCCTCCGCTGAGGGGAGGGGGGTGGGTTGGATAAAGAGATGGAGGGAGAGAGATGGAGGAATGGAGGCTTGCTGAGGGAGATGAAGCTCCTGCAGGTGGACGAGAAGCAACACAGGTGTTTGTGTCTGAATGAGAAGCAGGAAAGAGAGACAGAGGATCGTGGAAGTGGATGGAAAATGAAGTTTGTTTGAACTATAAATGCACTTTAAAAAGATCCAGTCCAGTTCAGTCCGGTTCATTGTAGTCCAATTATAATCCAATTTAATTAATCCATTATATGCTCCACATTAGTCCAATTTATAATAACTACAGAATGCTCAAATAACCAATGGGTTACATCAAATCTTCTCTTTGATTCAATCTTCCATCCTGAGCTGCACGAGGAGACAGTGGAGAGGAAGGCCTCCATCAGAACCAGAACCAGGAAGGACAACAACGTCAGATATTTCTACATGGAGAGTAAAGAGAGCAGAGAGGAGCCCAGTGCATCATGGTAAAATGGTAAAGGTCGACTGGTCGACAGGCTACAAGACGACCACTCTAACCACTGAGCCATGGCGCCCCACATCATGGGATGTCCCCCAGCAGCCCCGGCCTGTAGCAGCAGGACAAAAAAAGAGTGGATCAGGTCACCAAGCCAGACCTGCTATAAGATTTATCAAGAAGGAAAGTTTGAGGATGATCTTACTCTGATTGGTGGTGTTAAGTTTAAAAAGATTTAATCTGGCAGTGGAGTCATGAATAGGTGGGGAATGAAGAGAGAGAGCTGAGCCCGATAAAGAGATACTGGATGGAGGGATAGTCTGACTGAAAGGAAACAACACAATGATCATTTCCATGTTTCTGCTCTCACTGCTCTTTCAGGGGCCATCCGCATGATGCTAAGTTGCAGTAAAACTGCAAAAGTATTTTAGCTTCCACCCTTTCATCCTCATGAAACCAGGGATTCGCCTCCATGAAACCGATCATGTCTGAAACCAGGTACCAAGGTGGATAAGTTTGAAACCTCTACCGTCTGTGGTCCTGTGAGGACAGCTTAACTGCACCACTAGAGGATATGACGTCAGTGTGATGAACGTGCGGCAAACACAACAACAATAATTGGCGTCCGTGACCAACTGTATTGCGGTGCTGCTCCAGACAGTCCTGGCTTGTGTACAGCTTTAGGACCAAAATGCGCTGCTTTTACAACGCAGTGCTGCGCCACTGAACAGCGGGAGCAAGCAGATACATCATTATCTCCACATTTACTACGTCTTGTTCTAGCTCTGGAGTGTTACTCTTTAATCACCGCAGTGCCCCCCCACACCCTTGTAGTATGTACTACAGCGGTTTCGTAGGGATGTTGAAGCCTTTCTTCTAGTTTTCGCCTCCGTTTTCACACCATTTTCACACCTGAACCGGCTTCAGTGTGGACATAGCCTTATATTATATACCTTTTTTTTTCCTGTTGATCACTCACAGTGGGGAGAAGAAAGTGGTGAGGTTTGTGCGTGACAGTTTACCCTCCACACCCTCCTTCATTCCTCAGCCATACTTGAACAACCGACACCTACACCTACACACAGAGCTCGGCTTAGCGGGTGTAAGTTGTAATTACGGGACCCCCTGGCTTCACGCTCCCCGTCTTTCTCCCTCTTTGCCCTGCCACCTCTCCCTTTGATCTATTTCATGTCACCAGCTCTCTCTCTCTTGTTTCTTAGCAAATCCAGCTTTGTTTCTGACTGAGCGTCCCTCCCCGTGGGTCTGCGCTCCACTTTTTGTTGCGGACAGTGTGTGGTCTTTAATTCACACAGGAGCCTCTTTTCCTGATTCTTTGGATTATTCCAGTTCTCTCTGATGTGTGTGTGCAGCACAGGACTTATTTATGAAAGATGGAGGTTGTATCCTCCATCACCGACTGACACACACTGTTATGAGGGCAGCATGATGATTATCAAAACATTTATTTATTACAATGACAAATAATTTCGAGTTTTGTCTATTTATAGTAACCTTTGTCAATATGTAGATTTTCTCATTCATACATCTTTTCCTTTAAATGTTCAATTCAACGCTCTATTACCTCCAGAAATATATTTTTGTTCGTGCTTGGGAGCAGCATATACGAGTTATTTCATGCATATTGTCTTTCTGTTGTGATGTGCTGAATAAACGTTGGTTACTTTGGGCTGAAGAAGAGCTCTGCGGGCCGTGTCCGTCCTACAGAGCTGCAGCCTGGCGCTCAACTCATTCTTAGTCATTTTCTATATGAATGAAATCAAAGAACAGATGTTCTCTAATGTGATTTTATCAAGCGACATGTTTGTAAGATCTGTGCCTGCTGGTTGATGTGCGATAGTTAACGTGTGTTTTACCCCTGATTCTGTCTGATGACAGACAGAAAAAATGTAACTGAGATCAGTTTTACTGGAGATGCAGATATTTAAATTTTCAGTTTGTGTGAGAAGAGTAACAACGAAATAATATGAATACTTCAAAATATAGTTGTGCATACTTGTAGAGAATATTGCTGTGTACACTCACAGGTCACTTTATTAGGTCCACCTTTTCAATTTCTTGTTAACACAGATATCTAACCACCCAATCACATGGCAGCAACTCAACACATGTAGTCATGTAGACATGGTGAAGAAGACTTGCTGAAGTTCAAACTGAAGATAAGAATGAGGAAGAAAGTAGATTGAAGTGACTTTGAACATGGCATGGTTGTTGGTCTGAGTATTTACTGGGATTTTTAACACACACCATCTCTAGGGTTTCCAGAGAAAATGTCATCACTACAAGGCAACAGGAAGTCCAGTAAGCACTGGTTCCAACCAAGTTATGCAGAACAGCGTCTCTGAACACACAACACACATTGAAGCAGATGGGCTGCAGCAGCAGAAGACCACACCGGTGCCTCCTGTCAGCTAAGAACTGGAAACTGAGGCTACAATTCACACACACTTGTCAACAATGAACAATAGAAGATGGAGAAACGTAGCTGGTCTCCATTTTAGCTCCACATTCAGATGCTAGGCTCAGAATTAGGTGGAAACATCATAAAAACATGGATCCATCCTGCCTTGAATCTACGCTTCAGGCTGCTGCTGGTGTAATGGTGTGGGGGATATTTTCTTGGCTCACTTTGGGCCCCTTAGTACCAACGTGACCTGGTTTAACCACCACAACCAAGTTGAGTATTGCATGCACCATGTCACAAAGCTCAGATCATCTCCACCTGCTTTCTAGAACATGGCAATGAGTTCACTGGACTCCAACGGCCTCCACAGTCACCAGATCTCAGTCCAGTAGAGCAGCTTTGGGATGTGGTGGAACGGGAGATTCTGTGTGATGCTGTCACGTCAATATGGAGCAAAACCTCTGAGGAAGGTTTCCACCACCTTTCTGGATCTATCATACCAAGAATTAAGGCAGTTCTGAAGGGAAAACTGTACTAGCAAGGTGGACCAGCGAGTGTATATTTGTCTCTCTAAAAATACTTTTCTGGCTGTGTTGCCCAGTTTTACCTCCTTTACCTCCATTATGTCTTCTTTCTCTCCTCCTTTGTCTGTCCTTGACCCTTTAGATGGTAATCTTGTTGGTTCATCAGTAATTATGAAATAGGACACACACTGTCTTTTTAAAGACATTTTTGGGCTCCGTTGGCCTTTAATCAAGAGAACACAGGAATGTAGGCAGAGAGAGAGCGAGAGAGAGAGAGAGAGAGAGAGAGAGAGAAAGGGAAGGACATGCAGCAAAGTGACTCTGTCCAGGACTCAAACCTGGGTCGAACCTTCAGTCATGGAACCTTAAGATGTGGTTATGCAAACTTATTTTAATTTGCACAACCGTATAGCCTACATTGCATCCTGTTACTGAGGGCTGCATACGCCCACCAAAGCTGGATGAAAACCTTCCACTCGGTGATTTCAACCCCTGATTCTCCAGTCCACCTGCTGAAGAGTCCTGAGGCAAAATACTGAAGTCCACATTTTCCACAGTGGGTGACTGTAAGACAAGCTCTATATATGAAATATGAAGAGCTGGATGGATGTGTGTGAGTGGTCAACAAGACTGGATGCATCGCATTTGCTGAGGATCTGGACAGAAGATTTAATGTTTTTGACCTATCAGTGCAACGTCAGACGTACGTCTTTGTCTAAAGATGCAACATAATTCAGATTTTTTAAATGCTTTTAAAGAGAAATAAATATTGACAGCAGCAGCTTATTATTAGCATCATTATGTTCATTTTAGGCAAAAATACAATTAGTTATAAAAAAAATGAGAGAAGATGCACTTCAAGTTTTATTTTGATGATAAATTAAAAAAGACGATCCATAGATGTTCCACCAAACATGATGGACACGCCCCCCCCAGCACACACACACACACACACACACACACACACACACACATACACACCTGCTCAGTTTGTTTATACGCTGCGTATAAAACACACAGAATCGCCCGGGTATCTGATTCCTGCAGTTAAAGGAAGACGGAGCAGCTCCTTGCTTTTGTTTTTTTGCCTCGTTTTGGCTTATTTGTCATTAGTGTGTGGCTGCATGTGTTTGTGTGTGTTTATGCATATTACTTTCTCAATGTTGTGTGTGTCTGTCTATCCCAGTGTGCATTCTCCCTCTCCATCCCTCCTGCCGTCTGTGCCTCTAATCCCTGAGTGTGTCAGTAATGGCAGGTCCAGGTGTTCTGCTCTGCTCTGCTCCGCCTCTGGGGACTCCTCTTCCATGTGTGTGTGCGTGTCATGCGCATGTATTCCTCTCACGGGGGGTTTAGAAGTTGTGAGTAGGGGGCTGTCTGCGATCCCGTTCTTCCAGAAGGGAAGGGATGGAAGGGGGAGCGTTGGGCTGGAGGTACCCGCCTCTCACAGCTTGCTTTCTGGCTTCCCTTGGGACACCGGACCCCCCTCCTCTGTCCTCCCCTGGGATCTCGGAAGCCTCATTGCCTCTTCGTCGCCCTCCCCAGCTCAGATCTATCTCCTGGCAGATTGTGCCACTGTAAATGGAGAGACCTTGCAGGTTTTTTAGCTGTGTTTGTTTGTGCCGCATACAGAAATGGGATGGTTTGTTTGTTGATGTGTGTTTCTGAACGGTGAGCTCCAGCTGCCTACATCACTTATTTATAGGTCCCACGTACGCGTAGGTGAACGTGGGAGGACCAGAGTGTGTTTGTTAGTAATTCTGTTGGTACATCAATCACACCCATTTATTGCAGATCCAGTTTATTTTAAAGGATGAGCATACACACGGTTCTATATGAGCTTCTTACTAAACGCTAATTAGCCATTACTGTTCACATGGTAGTGCTAATAATGCTCTGTGATATAACTCAGCAGTCATAAATGTGTGTATTATCACAGTTTTGTGGGCACTTGAGTTACATCCAAAAGTCCTCCTAGGTGCATGAGTGTGTGCATTGTCTCAGTGATGAGGAGTTTATAATGTGTGTATATGTGACTCAGGTGAATGTGTTTCTAGGTTAGTGAGCGGTCTGCTCGTCCACCAAACCTCATTCTTATAAATAGATGATGTAGCCGCCGGCATACACACAATGGGATCACTGAGTGTGTGCGCCTCTGGAAGCATTTGTGGTGTACTGTACTGTATGTCTACGTTGGCATGGTGTTGTTGTTTATCTAAAACTCATGCCTGACAGCTGGTTCTCATTTCTAAGTGAACAAACAGCAGAGAGGATGGGCAGCGAGAGGGAGAACGAGAAGGATGGATGGATGGATGGAGGAGGGAGAGATGAACAGACATGCTACATGGGGGGTTTTGAGCCTCTAACCCTTGCGGTTTAGGTGCCTCATGCCACATTTTGGGTGAAGATGAGGTAAATGTAGAGATGAAAGTTTTGCTGAGACGGTTTGAAAAGAAAGAGGGTGAGTAAAAAGAGGGAGATGTGGTAAGAGGAAGCAGATGTCGGCCTTCCTCTACCACATGGTGTGTGTTTGAGTGTGTGTGAGACGACTGTGTGTTGTACATATGTGTCTGTTCTGTTGCTGCTCATACTAATGCCAATATTTATAAAGATTGGCAAATAAGATCTCTCACAGAAACATTTCCAGCTCTACGTTTCTGTTGCTTCTGAGTTTTGCTTGATTATTAAAACTTTAGGGTCCAGTAAATTAAATTTTGGACTTCTAACTATTTTAGTTCACTTAACCCCTTCTTCACAAACAGGGGGCAGCATAAGATCCTACAGTACAGAAGATGTTTACAGACACCAGAAAGCAGCAATCCTAACATGTAGCTCTAAAAACTCTGCTAATGTGTTCTCCTTTGACTCTGCCTTTGTTTGAAATGAACCATGAAGGTCCTGCTGGTTTCCATAGAGATGGAGGTTTTTCAGTGAAGGATTCACTCTTCCTATCACAAACTATGTTGGGATTCACTTTTTGAATCCTGGATCCTCATGGTGTTTCTAAGGTGAATGTGGGGCTATCCCTGGATCCTCCTGACTCTGAACATTGATAGAGGTGTCCATCATCATCATCATCATCATCATTGGCCGATGGCTTCCTGAGATATTTACCTGTGTAACACTTCTATTAAAACACCTGTAAACCTGCTCAGGTTCACTTTTTACCTTCTACTGTAGCACAGCTCCTTATCAGATATTACTTTACTCACTCCTAGATGAACTGAGTTTCTTTTAGGATATAACATTTACATTTTCTCCTGTGTTCTAGGTGCATTTATTCTGACACAGTCACACATGTCTTTATTCTGACACTGCTATAGATTATGCATACAGCGGGAGGGGCTGTGAGGTTTTTAGATTTTTCTTGTGACGTAGAGAAGCACCAAGTACGGCTCTACATCCCAAAAATGGACTTGGTTTTACCCTGTAGGTAATCAGATATTTTTGACCCACAAAATTCCTTTTTTGTAAAACTTAAAGAATTTGAATTTTTTTCAACAGTGTTTTCATGACCATTAAGTAATACTGTGGTGTTTACATTTTAGGGTGCCCTAACCCTTTTAGTGTTTGGATTCTTAATCATCTAAATAAGATATTAAGGCTTGTTATTGAGGTTTTATTACCTGTTACGTGTAAATCTGTGTTTGAATCTAGAATATCAATAATGACGAATCAACGCAGCTAGTGTAAATTGCTTTTCCAAAGTAATAATTTCTTATTTCAAGCAAGACGAGACAAGAAGTTCAATATATTGTATCTGTGCAAATAAAATTGGACTTATTAGTGAGAAAACACTAAGTTTAAGGTATTTTTGGTTTAGCGGTATAAAATATTTTCATGTTTTGGAATATCTTGTCAAGCCAGATTTTTTTGTTTTGTTGGCAGATATTTTTTCTATTTTTTTTAAAGCAACATAAACTCACTTTTTGTACTTTTTCTTGTTTTTGAAAGCTTACTTTTTGCACACCTCTCCAGCTGAAGAGTTCAGGACCTTACAGTCTCCGTTCACAGGAGTTATTATTTTCAGTCCAATGGTGCAAACGGAGATGGGAAAAGGTTTTTTTTCTGCTACTCCATTTGCCTTCAAAGAACAGCAAAAAGACTTGAAACTTTATGACCTGTTCTCGTTGGATGCTTTTAAAAAATGTTGGATGATTTGGAGGCAGTTACATCTGTTTGTATATGCTCTTGATTTGGGGATTTTAAATGTTTTTTCATAATTTTTAAATGTGTTCTTACTTTGTTTTGAAACCTTAGCCAGTTTGAATGTGTGTTGAGTTTTTGTCATTTTTGATCTGCTGCTGTCTTTGCCAAGACACCCTTGGAAAAGATTGATGTTTATGACTTAAAGTAGCCATAAACGTGGCATATAATATTGCCAAAGAGGGGCTGCCTTTCACCATTTTCAAGTCCAAGTACATAAATATCATGAAAACGATTAAAAATAAATCCAGAGTAGAGGAATTTTTAAGAAGCAGCACAGCAACGTTTGTAATGTTTAGTTTCATTCAGTTCAGTTCAATTCAGTTTTACTTATTCGGCCTTCAAATAAAGAAACATTTTCCTAAACCTCATTATTGTTCACAATCATTTAAATAATCATCAGTGTCTCTGGGAAAGGATTAAGAGGAAATCCTTCAAATGTGTTAAAATGAGCTGCTGAGGGATTCTTTTTGCTGGTGCGCCCAAATCAAAAAGTTGGATGCACCAGTTAAACCAGTGCAGAAAGTTAGTCTGAAGCCATGGTTAGTGGGGTCTAGAGTTGGAGATAAGCATCTGAAATGTCCTCCGCCCTCCTAAGTTTTGGAATAATATTTGTAAAGCTTGTTTAGAAGTGGTTCTTGACCACATCAGGCAGCTTGGACGCTTCATACGTCGCGTGTTGCCGTGCATGTCATGTGTTTGTGGTTGCATACAGTATATATATTTTTGTTTGCTGGAGACAAACTCGTCATCTGCCAGCCTGCTATCCACCCACCCCCATCCTTAGCCCCCTGCCCCTAACCTTCTGCCCTCAAACACACTCTCACGCACACACAAACACACGCTGCCCATATGGAGCAGTTGGCGCCCAAAAGCAGCCGGACCCATTCCCAGGGCAGGAGGTGAGGGTCCCCACAGCCTGCACAGTGTGTGAATGCATGAGTCCGTCCATCGTGTCCTCACCTCGGACAGCCTGCCGCATCGTCCTTTCTATCTGTCCTGTGTGGTTGTGTGTGTGTGTGTATGTGTGTGTGTGCTCGTCCCAACAGGCTGCATCCCATGTGAGCTGCAAGGACAGCAGCAGAGGACTGAGGGTCCGCTACACAGGGCAGGGATGCAGCCGTGCCCATGTGTGAACTGCCTCAGCCAGTTTACACATGCATGTGTGTTTTCTGTCTCTGCTGCAGAACAAACTATTTTCCTGCAGCATTCGATAATCTAAGCAACCAAACAAAATAACTTGTCAAAGAAACCGTCCAACTATGCCGCTATCATTACACACCACATCCAATAAGCTGTGCTTAGCTTGCTGGTTACCATGTCAACTCATGGTTTATCACCCAGCCAGGTGGAGATCTTTCTTCAGTTTTCTCATCAGCTGGCCATCACGTTTCTGCTCAGATTTTTCTATGAAATTGATGTAGCTGCCATTTAGGACTTTGACTCAGCCTTCTGTGCTACATTCAGATCGCCTCAAAATATCTCTTCACAGATTAGAAAGAGAATGATGACATTTTACCTTAAAATCCCGCAGGATCCTCTTTAGGAAAAAGTCAAATGGATCTGGAGAAATTTCACCCAAAAGGTGTTTGTTATTTATGTTTTTCATCACAGTCGGTGTCGGATATGAAATTATACTCCAATTGTGTTTGTGTGTTCGTGTGTGTGTCTGTGCAAAACAGTGAAACCAGAATGAAGCCAAGGGTGGAAGTTGTTTTTCTGCCCCCTGTGGTGAGTCTGGGGCTGCGTGTGTGCACGCCTGGGGCAGCCTGGGGCCATCGGAGGGGGCCTGGGGAGCAGTGGAAGGAGGGATGAAGCGAGAAAAGCAGTGGAGGGATGGGAGGTCAGCGGGGGTCCGGCAGGGAAAGGTGCCGGTCTGGGCTCACGGCCAGCCAGGAAGGTGGAAAGGAGAGTTAGATGGTCGGATAGGGGGAGCGGGGGAGGAAGCATGAAGGGGGAGGTGTGGACAGGAGGGTGGAAATTGGGCAAGAAAACCCACAAAGCACAGGTTGAACCCAGCATTTTTACTCTGAACTGTTGATATTAAGACAAAAACAACAACTCAGGCATTTCAGAGTAAAACTGGAGTAAAAATGAAAGCTGGTAAAACATCTGATGTGAGAAAAATTCAACATTCAGCCCAGTGCATAATTTTCTTCCACTGATATTTTATTCCAACAGTTAATTGCAGATTTAACTCAGCAGATCACTTTGTGTATTATTCATTTATAATGTTAATTCAGACGTTGCTGCTCGCAGCTGTAGGTAGAAGGCAGTTTTAGCTCTCGTAGTAGCAGCGCTGGGACCTGAAACCCTTTTGCTGCAACCAGCAGAGCTCCTTTGATTCAAACATCAAAGCAATATAGAAAGCATGACATACATAGATTGTATTTCCATTTCAGGCATTTTGCAGACATCATTATCCAGAGTAAACTAAATGAACTAATGTCAGCGAGTGTTTGTTTTTTAGCGGTTCATTTTATCGGCTTCAAACCAACGGCATCAGAAATGAGGAATTACTTCACAGGAAAACGTTCTGATCCAGTCTTCATTTCTTTACATTTCTCTTCAAAGCAGCCAGACTTCATTCTGATCAGGCAGTAGTTTTCCAGGCTTTCTGAAGCCACTTAACTCTGACCTGGGAATCATTAAAGCCTAGATAAAAGTGTGAGTGTAACTCAGTGTTGTCGACGCATAACAGACACACTGCAAAAATGAGCTGTCTTAATATGAATAAAAACCCTTAAACCGAGAAGATTCAGACTATAATCAAGTGTAATTATCTGTCTGTTCAGTTATATAATTCCACTTGGTAACTTCCTGAAATCAGAATATCAAAACTTTAAAAAAGTGAGAAACATATTAAAACAAGTTGTGAAACATTCGTTTCAAGTCCTTTATTAAGTTAAATAGCCCTCAAAACCAGCCTGACGATGCTTCGTTTCAGTAAGAAAAAACATCTTTAAACATCTTTGATCTTTCTTTTTCCACATTTTTACCAAGTACTTTTTTCCTCATGAAGACAGCTCCAGTTTGCAGTGGGTGTGAATTGGTGTGGGGAGGTCTTGCAAGAAATTTTTACAGCTTGGATTGGATGTGAAAGATTCAATGTGATTTCAAACAGTGTTTCAGTGATTATTAAACTTGATGTACAGAACCATTTTTAAGATTCCTTAACTAAGTAAGAAATAAAAGACTGAAAACATTAATCTTCCACATTCACTCACAGGTTCATAATGACTTTTTGCAGAATATAAAATTGTAAGACTTGGTTAGTTAGTAAAGAACCAGTTTTATATCATATCTTGCAAATAATATGAATAAACACCAAAGATAACACATTTACTATGTTCTTGTGTTCAGAGAGACGTAACGTAGTTCTTCACCTTTAACCTTTCAGCTACGTCCTGTATCCTCCCTCAAAGGGATCTCGTGATGTTACTGTGTCATGTTCTTTGTGAAGTTTGGAAACTTGTTTGAAAACTTGGTATCTCTCAGCAAGGAATGCAGTGTGTCCTTAAAACATTTGAGGAAAACCTTTCAGTATATGGAAATGATCTTGGAAAGACCTGAACCAGGACCTGAAAGATGCACCTGGACCTTCATTCCCTCCATCAACTGTTGCCTGAAGCCTCGTCAGAAATGGTCTCCATGGAAACGTGGCTGTCAGGAAGCCATACTTAAGCAAGGGAAAAAGGGTGAGGTTGGTCACATGACACAAGAACTGGACTAAAGATCAATGGCAACAGGTCTGATGGAGGGATGGATCCTTCCCAAACCCCAGACCTCAACATTACTGAAGCAATGTGGGATCATCTGGTCAGAGAATAGAACAAAAGGCAGTAAGATCCAAAGAAGAGCTTTGGAAAATCCTTCAAGGATCCTGGAGAACTTTTCCTGGAGACTACAACTAAATTATAACATCCATATTAAAGCAGGAACTGAAACAACCGTTTTACCACCTGAAGAATTGATCTAGAATGATGTTTATAACTTTCTATTTTATTTTAGCTTGTTCTGATTCTATCTAGTTTCTTTTATTTTTAGTTTGTTTTAATTCTCGTATTATTAGCATATTTTTTATGTTTCTTTTTCACCTTGCTTCTGATGTTTTATGTAAAGCACTTTGAGTTTTCTTGCACATGGAATGTGCTACACAAACAAACCTGCCTTTCCTTACAGAAATGAGTTTGTCTGAGAGGGTTCAGACTGACCAATATGATTACTTTCAAGCTCCTTAGAATGAGACTACATCTATTTTTACCTCATGTACTGCGTTTACATTAATATCTTCGAGTTTTATAAATAAAGCCCTGCAGCTGATTTCTGTTTTCTTGGAAATCTGAACTGAGGGTGGCTGAAGACTTCTGCACAGTATTGTGTTATTAATGTTTTTCCTCTTCTTTAATTGGAAGGATTTTCTGCTAATAATGGCTCCATCCTGTAAATATAATCCATTCATATCGCCTCCCTCAGTGTGACGGTCATAACAGACATCCTGAGTCTGGATTTAGAGGGGCGGTGCATGGAAGCAAAAAGAGAAATTGATCAGCATGTGCGTCTCTTCATTAGAACATTTCACCAAGGCTGTGTCCTCCACATGTTGCCTCGCTGTCTGGCCTATTAGAGAGACATGCAGGGAGTGTGTGTTGTTTGCATGTGTGTGTGTGGTTTCAGGTAGACTCAGGCGGTCCGTTTGCTTCTTTTCTGGTCCTTTCCATTTTTTTATCTCAGACCCCTGGGTTGTCTCCTTTTCTTTCCTCTCCTCTTTTATCCCGCCATCTTCCCCTTCTCTTATGGAGTTCAGAGTCTGTCCATCTGGAACATTCCCCCCCCCCTCCCTCTTTCACTCCCTCGGTCCCGTCCAGGCTGAGACACGGGGGTGAAGGCCAACACCAGTAGGGGAGAAACTGTTGGAGACATGGAGGGACAGAGGGAGAGATGTCGGTGCTATAATGAGTAACAACATGAAAGGTGACGGAGGGAGGGAGCGATGGAGGGAGGGCAGATGAAGACAGAAGAGGAGAGGGACTGCTGAGGACAGAGGGAGGACTGAAGAATAGAGGGAATGGATGGGAAAGGAGGAGGCTGCAGAGTGAGAGATGAAGCGGGAGCGGAGCAGTTGGGGCCCCGACGTCCACTCGGCTTCGCCTGCTCCTTTTCATTCGCCAGAGAAGAAGAAGAGAAAAGACAAGGAGGTGGAGGAGACGGGGGTTGGAACAGCATGCGCCCGCTCCTGCCTGTTTCTCTTCTTCTTTCCCAACACTTTCCACTCTTCTTTTTCCTCCCCCTCCTCCAGCCATCCATCCTCCCCATCTCCTCTCCTCTGGAGGACCCTTCTCTAATTTAACTTTTCATTGAAATTTTCTTCGCCCCCCCATCCCTCCCTCCTTCCTCCTCATCCTCCAGTTTCTCCCAGTTTGCCGTTCGGCCTTGTCTTGCCAGGTCCCCTCGTGGCCAGCTGACAAAGGCGCCGTTAAAAAGCCGTGTGATCCTCCATTTTAGCGCCAGCCACGCTAGTCAGAGGATTAGGGCTCTTTAATGACGCTAATCTCTCCTCCCCTTCTTTCTAACCCCCCACCCCCCCACCCCCTATGAAAAAGTGATTTTTTTTCTCCTCCTGCTCTGACTGAATCTCCGTAGCCTCTTCATCCCACTTTCCCACTTCAGGAGCGTCACTATTAAAGCAGCTCATGCTGCGAAGAAACCTTTGTTTGGTGGAGTTTCTCTTTGTAAAGACAGGATGCAAAGGCAGCATCACTTTTATAATATTAACGTCAGCTTTAGTTATTAGTTATAGTAATGTATATTCTCGAAAAAGTGATTTCCACACTGTCAGACACTTAATTTGGTTAAATAAAGTGATGATGAATTGTTTAACCCTTGAAGCTCCATAAGATCTCCAGCCCCCTTGAGCTCTATCACTTATATAGTCAACAGTTGCAGGAATGGTAGTGTGTCACTCTGTGGGATAAATTGTGATGGATAGTTAGCCTTTAGATGATTTACGGAAGTTTTCCAGGAATTTCTGTCTCGTTCAGGAGGTTTACAATACAGCCACGAAATGTAGTTTTATTCAGAGACTATCTGGTAAATCCACAATGATGCATAACAACAGCATTATTTATCACATTCTCATGATAAAAAGATCACTATCACTACTATGTTGCTAAGAGACCTCTATTTAGACCTGGACATGATGATGAAGCTGCTTCCT
>JBAFTA010000011.1:7918157-7947863 GCA_036919975.1 Melanotaenia parkinsoni | reverse complement strand
TGTGTGTTTGTTTCAATGCCAATATTTTTTCTCCTGAAAGCCAAGACTTGAGAGAATGATGTGCAGATGAGAAAAGGTTTGGTCTGGCTTGGGTTAACCCTTTAAGCTCAGGCCATATTTTCAGAACAAAACACCAAAAGAAAATTAAGATTTTCTTCACAGTAATCAGGTTCATCTTAATGTTTTTGGTGTACGGGAGCATTTAGGGACCTCAGTGTCTGTTACTATGCATGCATAAATTAAATATAAAAAAGGAGAAGTGTGAGATTATTTCCTAATCTGATAGAGAATAAGAATGACTCCATGAACACAGATATGATTGATCACCTAAAATACACTGTGCGGACATCAATCTAAACTTTGAGCAACAGTTAAAAATAAACACCATTGTCCTATTCTATTAGTTTGTAATTGTAGTTGATTATGTCCTCATAAGGAATGGTCAGGCTTTATGGTTTAAATATGACAATGATGGTAATAGTAATAATGATGTGGGCTGAAGATGTTTGTCACTAAGTCATTTGTTTTTGTGCTAGACATCAACTAAGTTCTTTAATTGTGATTTATAGCTTTGTTACAATTGTCACATTGTTATAATTGCACTATTGCACTTGTATTTTCAAACTTTTGCTATATGACCAGAAGTTGAGCAACTTTTGCTTTATGAACACTTTAAAAACATCAGCTGCTTAATAACAGCAGTCTTCCCTTTAAACAGCATTTCCTCTAAATCTCAGATGAAATATTAATGTAATAATAAAAATCAAATATAAATGAGTGGTGAAAATTTCAGGATTTACTTTTTAAAAGGTCAGAAGTCAGCAGGATGAGTGTCAAAGCTGTGTGAAGCTGCTTTACTTCTAAACAGAGGAAACAGTATCTGAAGAATTTCAGCCATCTGGTGATTTTCCCTTCTCGAACAAAGTAGGATTACAATCTCAGATCTTCTAGATTCTTCTATGAAGTCCATTTTTTAACAAAATTTTAAAACTTTAAACCTGAAAGTTAAAAAAATGCTGTAAAAACAGAATTTATGGGCTTTAAATCTCCCTGAAACGAGTGCAGTGTGATGGGGACGAGTTTATTCTTGTAAGTTTTGTACAGTTACGATACTCCCACCTCCCTGTCTTTGTCCTGAAGAAAGAATAAAAAGATCATAATAAAGGCGTTACGGATGAATGAATGAGATGACTTGTTTTAGTCACCGCTCTTCGTTATTTCATCTCTCAAACTCAACCAGAATTGGTGAACATGGCAGTGACTCTCAGGCTCGGCCTGCTTCCTTCCTGCGGTATTAAATGTTGATGCATGACTTTTATTTAAAATGAGATCTTCCCTTCCCCGGATCTGGATGCACTTTATACCAGTGTGGTTCCTACATGTGAACAGCTCTATTTCATGTACAGTTTAAGCCTTTTTTTTTAAAAAAGAAATGTTCTTTCTTGCTTCCTGTCACATGAATAATACAATGGGTTAACAATGAAAAAAAAAAACAGCTTTCTGTTTGCTCATCGCAGTGCCTACGTTTTCCCTGCGATCAATTCATCACAACAATCTGTTTTACACCCCCTCTCTGCAAGTCCTAAAACTCCGTAGACGCGACACACACTGAAAACACAAGATTATGGAAGGAGTTGGTTGTGGTAAAACTGTGTGCTTTGGAGAGGTTTCTAAAATTATCAGGAGAAACTTCTCTCCTGCACACGCGTCTGTGTTTGCATTGCAGAAACGTTGCACTTGTAATGAATTTTTGGCCCAAATCACGTCTGATATTTTCCCCTTTTTTTTTTCTTTTAGCTTATTTTCTCTCTTTGATTTGTTGCCGGCCTCGTTGATGTAGCTGTCAGATAAAAGGAGGAGGAGAAATCCACCTCTCCTCTCTGCTCTCTTTTACATTTTCCAGGCTAAATTCTAAAACGCCTGCTTCAGAGTGCACAAAGAGCAACAGAACTATATCAAGTGTTATTCAGCCTCTTCTTTTGTCGCTTCAAATCCATTCTGAAGTGCCTGTTAAAGGAGTCATGGCCTTTTTGTCGCTCCTGTGCAAGACTACACAGAAGGGGGAAAAAAGGAAAAGAGCAATGCATAATCTCCTCCGTATGACAGATAAAGGGAGTGAATATCGCCATCTTTCCGCTCTGCTCTCCACATCTCCTAATCGCTTTTCCGACGTTTCAATCTGCCAAGGCCCTAATGAAAATATGATGAGGCGGATCTATGGTCCTCAGGGATGGATGGAGGAATGGGAGGGGGAGGCGAGGGGTGGGGAGGGATGGAACGATGGATGGCTGCAGAGGGAGGATGAAGGGAGAGAAAATACACTCTGTCCTTATTTCTGGGCTCCGTTGGGGATACATAGTTCTTGGAGCTTTCTATTTAGATGTTGCCACAGCCGGAGAGCGTCTCTCTTCTCTGTTTCATTCTCTCTTTATCTCTGCCATCCTCATTTTTATTCTGTATATATGTGTGTGTGTGTGTGTGTGTGTGTGTGTGTGTGTGTGTGTGTGTAAAACGAAGATAAATGTGTTTATTTTTTTGTTTATATTCTGTTTTTTTTCCCTCATTTCAACTCCCACAGGCCGCCTCCCCTACCTTTTGCCTTCTAAGAAAGATGAAACAACTTCTTAATCACTGGCTGTTCCTTGTTTTTACCCCCACTTTTCCCGTCTTGTGCTCACCTGTCTCTGTTTGCAGCCCTGCAGCCGTGCTCGTATCCTAGATAAATTTAAAATGTTTCTCTGCGTGTCTCCCCTCCCATCAGACGGCGACGATGACCCAGCAGGTCTGTCTTGGGTGCCTTCCTCGCCCTCCAGCAAAGACGTGGCCTCACCCTCGCAAATGCCTGACGGCTGCTGCGACCTCGGCATGGCCACCGGCGGCGAGGAGGAAGGAGGTGCAGGTCTGCCGTACCCCTGCCAGTTCTGTGACAAGTCCTTCAGGTATGTGTGATGCTGCTGGAGACACACGGGTGGACTGATTGCAGGCCGAGACACGGAGGACCAGGCGGAGTCCTCATGAATGTCTGTGTTCATAAATAAACTGTAGCCTCAGTGTTTCCGTCATAATGTGGAAAGTGAAGGCAACAGTAAAGGGAATGAGGTGAATACATTTCTCACTAACATCTCCAGGGACTCAGTCAAGAGCCATTTTAAGAACAGCTGTCTCACACACACCCACACATACACACACAGAGTCATCATCATTATTCTCTATATTACTTGTTCTGCCTGGCTGTTCTCTACTCTCTGCTACACTCTTACTTCTTCATTATTCAGTGTGTGTGTCTTATTTTTTGTCTCACAAAAGATGGTCTGATTACCAGCACCAAAAACCAGCAGTCATTTTCCAGATGATTTTATTATTGGACATCACTTCCTTGAATCCAGCAGCTGGGCTTCATATTCTTCCCGATTGAGCCGGAGAGGTTCCTTCATCCCAGCACATCAGTCTAACTAGAATATACATCAAAAAAAGGACTCGGACTCATTAAGTAAATAAAGTCATCATCTCCTGGTTCAGGCTGCTGTTTTTTCCTAGCTTGACTTGAAGGCATGCTGAGTGAAATGCCTGCAGAAAGTCCAGAATGGGGCGGTGGTCTGATATTGAATAAACCAAAAAGGTCACATGATGCCACTCCAGTAACCATATTCAAATTTGTTAAGAATGCATTAAAAATGTTGCATTAAAAGGGAATGCAGCTTTAGCTTTATATTTAGGACTTTTAGCCATGGTGAGGCTTTACAGATACAGAAAAAGAAACATGGCTCTGCAGCAGCTCTTTAAACTAACTCACACCAGCTGATTCATTCTAAACTTTGTTGATGGTGAAGGTGCTGAGAACTTCGTGTCCATCACGGAGTGACGTAGGTGCAGCTGAATGAAGCTGAATTTGGATTTCATGTTATAAATTCCTATTTAAAAATGATTAATTAAATTATTACAGAGATAGAACAAGCTACCGGAGCTAGGCTATTCCTCTCTTCCTTAAACTGTCTTTTGAAAACTAATTTAACTTACTGTGATTAGCTTTATCTTTCGAAACACCAGGTTTTAGCCCAGTCCCTCCATTTTGCATTCTGGCCAGTGCAGTAGGTGCTTGTTTTTTTCTTAGGGATCATTTTAAAGTGGCAATTTAGCACCGAAATTGACCTTAACATCACTGTTCTAGGACTGCATCAATGCTTCAGCTGGAGGGGTTGCAGAATAGAGCTCTCGGGTAAATGGGTTCAAGGTATCTTTAATGTCCCTGAGGGGTGATTTGGTTTTCAGCCAGCAGAGAGACATAACATAAAAAACAATAAAACATATTGACACACTGACACAGATTAGACTAAAATGTTTTCATTTACACGACTGATGACAGCGAGGATAAAAGACTTGACAGATGGTTTGGGTGTAAACAGACCTGACCTCATCCAGAGACCTGACCTCACACAGGTTGTTCAGGTCTTGTCCTGCAAACGATACTTGAGTGTAGCAGGAAGTGACGCGTGTCTGAAGGTTAAAGGATTCAGTAAAATATTTCACATAGTGAAAAACTGTAAAGCTTCTGATAAAAACCCAAACATGCATGTTCTTTTTCACACGCAGCACCATTGTGAGCTTTAAAGCGTCGTTTGCAGTCGATAAAGAACCCAGATGTTTGTTCTGCTGCACCAGTTCTGCACTCAGCAGGGCAGATGGCTGTGGGTTTAATTTTAAAGTGCGTCAGTTTTTAGTTTTTGCCACATTAATTTAGACAGATGAGCCGCGCAAGTCGATGAACTTCCCCCACAACAGCAGCATGTTCCAGGTAGTTGCTGCTAAGACGGAACACGACAACAGAATCATCCCCCAGGCTGCTTTCGTGGCTCGTCGTGATGTTTTTGACATTTATTTTGGTAAAAAAATAAACAACATGAAACAAAAAGAGGAGAAGTGACACGGCCCTGTGGCGGTCCATTTCAGGAACCAATTTCACCTGATAAACCAGCGTTCACGCTAACTCGCCGTGGCTTCACCGTTCCAGCAGCCAGTAAGTCAGACCAGTGTCACTGTAGATCCAGTTTGCTCAGATTTGTGGATGAAGAGCTGGAAACAGCTAAAGTTAGATCAAAAATCAATTAAAAGTAACCAAACAAAGGACTTCAGCCCTTCCAGGTGTTTTAAAGACATATTTAAAAGCTCCCTGTAGTATCATCCACTCCTCTGTCTGCCCTGTAAGTCAACCGGAGAGCGTCTTCCAAGTATCTTAAATCTTACTAAAGTTTAAAGAGCTATCCATCCCTGTCTGATGAGTTGGACATTAATGGGATTAGATGTGGTGAAATAAGTCACTGTAAATAATTTGCAGGTCATGAAAGATTAGCTTCTGTTGACATGATCTGCATTGTCATGCTGTTTTAAAAGCAGAACTGAGCTGAGGAAAGACCATGTTTGGCGTATAAAAGGGTGGAAGTGATGGCATGGTTTCCAGTGAAATGAAGAACAATTTTGCCTTTAAGAACAGGTGAATGAGGCTTGTTGATTTTAGACAGGAACAACCAAGTCTCTCCAAAGAAACTGAAATTTCCAACCAAATTTCCAATATCTCCAGTTCTATCAGGACCAGGATGTTTCCTTTCTTTCATGCCTTGGGAAAGTCTATAAACTACATGAACTACTCACAAAAAATGAGGGATATTCAATTTTTGGGTGAAATGTATGAAAAATGCAAAAAATCATAATACAGTGATATGAGGGCATTTAAGTAAAACCATGCCAAGATAGTTTCTTAATTTCATGCAATTTATTGCAACAGTGGTGGGAATACCGCAACATAAAATGTCATGTGTTAGGTGTTGTCTTGGTCTGATGATGACAAAATGTGAACAGTATGATGAAGAGGACTGTTTAAATGCAAGTTGTCACTGACCCAGAACATTTAGTAGTCTATGTGTGGTTCGCACACTTTTTTGTGGTTCATCTTCTTGTTAGAGAACAGCATGATACGCCATAAACATGAACAGTTCTACAAGTGCATTTAAAAGTTTAAAGAAAGTCACATTAAGTTCACCTGTAAAGCTTATGGTGCATTTTAGGTTCATTCTGACATCACACAGCCAAATTTCCCAAAATGCATGTGAGTAGTGTATTTACTGATGGACATGTTATTTAACCTAGGTTTTTTTTTTTTCCTTTTTAATGTCCTTGTTTGCTTCCGATAAGAGGCCAGAAACGAGAAAATTCACTGTAATATATCGTTAACACAGTTTTAAAATGTGGTCTGTTTCTGATCCATCCCCTCCTGACCTCCTGCAGCCGCCTGAGTTACCTGAAGCGACACGAGCAGATCCACAGCGACAAGCTGCCTTTCAAATGTACCTTCTGCAGCCGTCTGTTCAAACACAAGAGGAGTAGAGACCGCCACGTGAAGCTCCACACAGGTAAACGTCCACCTCCTATTCACCTGCTGAAGCTCTGAAGTCAGAGCCGTAAATCAGATATAGACATTTAAAGAATAAATTGGGGTTTCGAGACATTAAACTTTGATATTTAAATGTTTCTGTGAAGTAATCTTCTTTGATCAAACTGTCAAATAAAACAGGAGATAAGAAGTATAGCTGCCAGGAATGTGAAGCTGCGTTTTCTCGCTCAGATCACCTGAAGATCCATCTGAAAACACACAGGTAGCTGCCTCTGAACTTATTGTTAGGAAATTCCTATAAAAAATTGTTTCTTTTTAAATTTATTTAGTGACTTTCTTGTTTTTACTTGCACATTCAGCTCCAGCAAACCATTTAAGTGCACTGTGTGTAAACGTGGTTTTTCCTCCACTTCATCACTGCAGAGCCACATGCAGGTAAGTTATTTTTGCTTTCTGTTAATACTAAGGATGAATGTTGGGATGTGAGTTGATGCCTTAGGTCTGGACTGTTTGACCTTGGCAGGCTCATCGTAAGAACAGAGAGCATCTCGCACTGAGGAGTGAGAAAGATGGAGGAAAGAAAGGAGCCGGAGGAGAGGGTGACCTGGAGCAGGACCTGTACATGTGTGATTACTGTGAGGAGACGTTTAGCCAGACCGACGACTTGGAGAAACACGTCCTGACCAGACACCCCCAGTTATCGGACCGAGCTGACCTGCAGTGCATCCACTGTCCGGAGATCTTTCTGGACGAGGCTTCCCTCCTTACGCATATTGAAACACAGCATGCCAACCGCAAACACAAGTACTGCAGAGTTCAGCTTCTCTAAACTTAATTTACCCATAAGAGGTCCTCAGGGCAAACTGTGCTGTATTTTCATGCCATTTTGGTTGCGTTGATTTAATGTATCTAAAATTTCCTAGAGGATATTGGTTTTAAGATATTTAAAATGTTAATGTCTGTTTCCTTAAATTAGCCTAAATTAGTCTTGAAAAAAGTCCTATTAAAACCTTTGTAAATTCCATTTTTGATGCCATATTATCTTAACAAAAACAAATGCATTCTTTTATGTCAACATTTCATTTTGGATTACTAGACTTCTATTTTTAATTTTGATATTTACCTATCAGCTTGCACTCTTTTTATTATTATTCAAAGCATGCATAGCACGTTTTTCTTTTTTTTTCTTTTTTCATTTTTTTCCCACTTAAACTGTGGAGTTTTGAAAACAAATGCATAGTACTCACAAAGTTTTTTTTTTCAAAAAAAAACAGACACTATCAAATATAACAATGCAAAAAAGTCAATATCGCTACCAATCACTGAGCCACCCCAGGGCCTAATAATAAGCGTCCTTTTTTCTGGGAAAAAAAAAGTGAGTTTTGTTTAAAAAAAAACCTGTCTTTAAAGCTACATATGATAATTATTTGATGTGTATATTTCACGCTAAAGTAGTTTTAAAAGATTTAATACTCAATATTTTTATGTCAGGTTTTGCGCAGGTGACATTTTCTGTACTTAAGATTAAATGTGTGAGTTTTTAAAATTATCTCTTTAGATACATCAGAATTCCAGAGGCGATATTGAGATTTTATATTTGCTTCTGTATTCCCAGATGTCCCGTCTGCTTGGAGCAGTTCCCCTCCGTGGAGGACGTCTACTGCCACTTGGACAGCCATCGTCAGCCTGACTCCTCCAACCACAGCGCTGCCAGTCCGGATCCTGCATTGGGCAGTGTGGCCTCCATGAGCTCCGCCACTCCAGACTCTAGCGCCAGTCTAGAGAGAGGTTCAACACCTGACTCCACGCTGAAACACAGTCAGGGTAGCGAGCGAAGCCGCAGAAGAGGCACTGATGCTGCAGAGGACATGGGGATAAGCCTGGGACATCAAGCTGGAGGTCTGTCCATCCCTATAGAAAAGTTAAATCATTTTACTTTTTGTTACTGAAGTACTTCCTGACTCTGCAGGTGGGGGAGGAAACTGGGGCAAAGTGACGTATTCATGCCCTTACTGCTCAAAGAGAGACTTCCATAGTTTGGCTGTGTTGGAGATCCATCTGAAGACCATCCATGCAGATAAGCCACAGCAGAGCCACACCTGCCAGCTCTGCTTGGAAAGTCTACCCACCCTTTACAACCTCAACGAGCATGTGCGCAAAGCTCACCGCTCCAGCGGCGGGACGGTTGCGGCAGCAGCTTTTCCGCTGCTCCAGTTTACCAACGTCACAGCGTTCCACTGCAACTACTGTCCGGACATGTTTGGAGACATCAACTCTCTGCAGGAGCACATCAGGGTGTCCCACTGCCTGCCTGGTGGCATCGTGGCTGGATCCACCACACTAGGTGGGTTTAAAATCAAACTACGGAAACAGCATCATGACTCTCTGTAGTTATTTGTGTAAGAATTTAACACTACTTCCTGATCCTAGAGGGGAACCATGCCTTCTTCTGCAACCAGTGCTCCATGGGGTTCCTTACAGAGTCTTCATTGACTGAACATATTCAACAAACGCACTGCACCTCGGCTACAGGTGGAGGGACGGCATCCGGAGGAGCAGTGGCCAAACTGGAGTCTCCGGTTCTACAGGCTGCATCTCAGTCCTTCATGGAGGTGAGATTCCAGAATTTGAGAAGTTTATAATTTAAAGAAGAGAGTTTTCATTGTAATTAATGAGACGGGTGGCCAGATCTGTGTACAACAATCCAATTATTAATAAGCCTTTTTGCAATTTGAACAGGTGAATACTTTCAATGTTATTTTCTGTGTTTAGTTTATAATGTGACACAATGTGATATGTTTAGTTATTAGTCAAAACATGAGTGGAACTGGATAAGAGTAAGAGCTAAATTCATGTTAAAATTTGTCTTAAGAATCACAGGTACCTGGAAACCCTCTTGGTATAAGTGATGCTTAAATTGCACATAAAATTGTGAAATCAAAAGAAGTCCCTTACATGTAAGAACATGATTAACTAGGTCTGAAAATGAGCTACATGCACCTCAGATAAACAAAACACACTCACACTCCTTATTTTATTTGCAAAACCTAAAATGCAGAAGCAGTGTGTGAAAACAAAGTAGGATTCAAATTTGTTGAACCAACTTTTGGTCTTAAATAATTTTTTTTTTTTTACTTTTTCTAATTGGACTGGCATAATCTTTTATTATTTAACATGCTAACTGAGGCCTGGAGAGTCTGAGATGTAGGTCTGACCTTGGGAGTGAACTCTCTGGGACATTAACTCCTGGGAAGATTAAGAATAAACAAGAACAGAAGAGGTTTATGAGCCATTCCCACATTCCCACAGTATAAACAAAATGACTTTCCTGAGATGATTACTGATGGCTTTCCTCCTTGGCATTGTGTTAACAGACACCTGAATGCTGCAGAAACATCTATTTTAATAGAAGTGCTCACATAGACCAGCAGCTCCTGGCTGTAATTGACCCTCTTAACTCCTGCTGAATCCGTGAAGGTGAACTTACTGACCACAATGAGGGTCTTTCAAACACTTCTTCTGCATTTTATTTAGTGTTCTTAGATAAATGACATATTGTATTGCAGGGATGCTCAAGTCCAGTCCTTGAGAGCTACTATTATGCAACTTTTAAGTGATTCAGGTGTGTTGGAGAAGGGATTATTCTAAAAGTTGCAGGATAGTAGCTATAGGCTTAGGCACCCCTGGTGTAATGTTTCAGTTATTTAGTGATTTATGTTTTTACCTAATTTCAACACCTGGTGCAGACCTGATTATTTTGATAAGCAAAACCTTATTGAAAGAAGGTATATTTTGTTTTTCACATGACTATATACTATTTGGGTATGACTAGAACTGAAAGTTTTTCCTTGTCTTGTACTATCTCTATCTCACTATGCATATTTCTTCCATCTTCTTTTTCACTCTACAGGAACTAACAATATGTTGATGTATGATAATCTAAAAAAAAAGTAAAGAGTTATTGTCCATATCCAGGTTTACTCCTGCCCTTACTGCACCAATTCTCCTATCTTCGGCTCACTCCTCAAGCTTACCAAGCACATAAAGGAAAACCACAAGAACATCCCGCTGGCTAACAACAAAAGGCAGGCGAAGGTTGCTGACCTCAGCCCCGCCTCTTCGGATGTTGAGATCTCCTCTCCGAAACGCCACAGGCTGGGAGGGGACTCTACCCCGTCCATGGGAAGCAACGGAGATTATCCGTGTAACCAGTGTGACCTGCGATTTTCCAGTTTTGAGGGTTTCCAGGTACATCTGAAGTCCCACCTGGAGATGCTGCTGAGGCGCCAGTCCTGCCCCCAGTGCAACAAGGAGGACTTTGAATCCCAGGAAGCTTTGCTTCAGCACCTGACAGTGCATTACACTACCACATCGACGCAGTATGTGTGCGAGAGCTGCGATAAGCAGTTCTCCTCCGTGGATGACCTGCAGAAACACCTGCTGGACATGCATACGTTTGTCCTGTACCACTGCACTCTCTGTCAGGAAGTCTTTGACTCCAAGGTCTCCATACAGGTAAATATGAGACGTCCTGCTACATTTGGCATGTTGCTTGAGCTTTCCTTTTATTTGTAGAAAGAATGCTTTGATCAGTACATGAAGGAGAAATGTATTGCTTCCCTGTTTGACCTTCGTCCAGGTGCATTTGGCAGTGAAGCATAGCAACGAGAAGAAGTTGTTTCGCTGCACAGCTTGTGCCTGGGACTTCAGGAAAGAGGCAGATCTTCAGCTTCATGTCAAGCATAACCACCTGGGCCAAAGGTCAGGCCTTCCAGGAGGCCTTGCAGGTACAGCTAACTAATCTGTGGAAGACAGTGATGACTCATTCCAAAAGAAAAAAAAAACTCAAGTCAAGCTATTTTCTTTATTTTTTTTTTACACTACAGGACTGAAACCTCGGAAGTGCATCTTCTGTGGGGAGACATTTGGAACAGAGGTGGAGCTCCAGTGTCACATCACCACACACAGCAAGAAGTTTACCTGTCGCTTCTGTGGCAAAGCTTTCCACGCCATCTCCCTGCTGGAAAGACACCTGAGAGAAAAGCACTGTATCTTCGATGGCGGCAGCATCACAGGCAATGGCGGTGGAACAGGGAGCAGCGGGAGTCAGAACGGCACACCCAACGGGCTGGCGCAGTCCTCAAAGCGAGGAGGAGCAGGAGGAAGTGGCAATGGAGGTGCAGGAGGCGTCGAAAGAGTCACGGTCGCAGCAGCCGAACAAGCTGACCTGCAGAACATGCTGCTGAAGAGTGGAGTTGTAGGGGGAGGGTCGGCTCAGGGAGGAGAAGCAGTCAACAGCCACGAGGCAAGCGGCGGAGAGGAGGAGCTGGACAGCTCAGAGCCCATGTACGCCTGCGATATCTGTGGCGCAGCCTACACCATGGAGTCCCTGCTGCAGAATCACCGGCTGCGTGACCACAACATCCGGCCGGGAGAAGACGACGCTGGTAAGAATGAGTCTTTTTTTTATCCTCATGCACACAACTGATATAATTATATTTATGGTTAAATATAACAATTCTTTATGTCAGGTTCTCGGAAGAAGAAAGCCGATTTCATCAAAGGGAACCACAAGTGCAACGTATGCTCTAGGACTTTTTTCTCTGAGAATGGGCTTCGTGAGCATGCTCAGACGCACCGTGGCCCCGCCAAACACTACATGTGCCCAATCTGTGGCGAGCGCTTCCCTTCTCTGCTGACGCTCACCGAACACAAGGTACTTTCTGCTGTCCAGCCTGTTTATGTCTGTTTTTTTGTTGTTTACTGTCCACTTTTTCCTGTCTTGCTTAGCTGCAGCAGTGGAATAATAAGCCTAAATTGAACCTGAAGAGATTTTTTATTAACAGCCACATATTTTGGCATCACAAACAGGATGACTGTAGTTCACTTTGTAAATTAGGGAGTTTTCTTCTAACAGAGCAGGTGTAATATGTAACCACACAACAGATTCCTGTTTTTTCTTTCCTCCTGTGATGTTGTCGGTTCTAACCGTATTTTGATCTTGCTTTGAATTCAGACTTAAAAAACGTTAAATTGTCCTCAGAGAGGCAATTTGTGCTGCAACAAAGTGTAAGAAAAATGCTGGTATATAAAAAAAAACTTGGTTATTTAAGCACAATGTGCCATTGTGTTTATGCAGAATTTAATTTGTAATGGATAAATAAAGAATTAATACATTATCCTACCAGAATGATCAATAATTTAGTGCTTTTCCTTTTAAAACTCTTCTGTGTTTTGATTGAAAAAGAAAAATGGCTGCAACTCAGTAGTTTTACTGTTATTATTTCAGTGATAATTCCTGTGTTTTCTTTTATACAGGTGACTCACAGTAAGAGTCTGGACACAGGAACCTGCAGAATCTGTAAGATGCCTCTGCAGAGCGAGGAGGAGTTCATAGAGCATTGCCAGATGCACCCTGACCTCCGCAACTCCCTCACTGGCTTCCGCTGTGTCGTGTGCATGCAGACCGTCACCTCAACCCTGGAACTGAAGATCCATGGCACCTTCCACATGCAGAAGCTTTCCACTGGTTCTGTACTGGGAGGAGCTGGAGGAGGAGGTGGGAACGGAGGAGCAGGTGGAGGGAACGGCTCAGCTTCCTCATCCCCTAATGGGCAGCTGCAGCAGCACAAGCTGTATAAATGCGCTTTCTGCCTGAAGGAGTTCAAGAATAAAGGAGATCTGGTGAAGCTGGATGTCAACGGCCTGCCTTACGGCCTCTGTGCTGTGTGCATGAGCAGGTAAGAGTCAGTCTGATAATAAAAATGAATGTTTAGGGCTACATTCGTACGGACAGAATACAAAACATTCCAAGGCTGATGTCCTAGCCTAGCACTGATATTGGATCAGATCAGTCCAGACTTTACTAATTGCATGTGTTTAGAAATGGCTGACATCTCCTCATGTGTCCCGTGATCACTTCGGATCTGCTCTCCGTTGCCTCAACCAATCAGCTGAACAACAAACAGAACATCAGCAGGTCCAATCATGTTAGGCCAGCACATCTCTGCTCATACAGACACAAACTACAGTAGTTTTCAACTCAGCTGTAAAGTCAGCTTCTGATTGAGCCTACTGATCAATATTTCCCCAACAAAATCTTATTCCCAAATAAAGGACTCAGTCTGTACACCTGTACTTACAGCTCTCCAAATATGAGCAGATTACCCACGCTGCTTCTCAAGACCAAATGTGAACAGAACCTTGGTGAAACAGACTGAGACTCTGGGCAGTTTAGTCAAAACACAAACATTTTTTAACAAACATTAAACGATTCTTCAAATTTCCACTTATAGATGTTTTACTGTGGGGATATAACTGCAAAATGAAGGTGCTCAGTTAATAACATGGATGTTAGGTTTGTGCTCTTTTCATAGCTTCTTTATATACAAGTAAATATTTTTATTCTATTTTGCTTTATTTTTTATTTTTCATCCTCAGATTTTATCCCATTCTCTTTTCATATTCAATTTAATTTATTGCATCTTTTTTATTTTATTTTACTTTATTGTATTTATTTATCATATTTTTATTTCATTCCTTATTTTATTATTTTATTTTATGTATCGTATCTTATTTTTTCTGTCTGTATATTTTAATAAAAATCTTTTATTTTCTTATTTTATTCTATACTGTTTTATTTATTTTTAATTAATCAGTTTACTTATTTGTTTCCATCTACACACAGGTCAGGTTATTGCTGGTTTTCGTCTGTGTGTAATAGTGCTCATACGACCGCTCACACGGCATCAGGCAGAGGCTTTAGACATGGTGAAGCTCTCAGTCCTGTCATAAAATAAAATTCAGCAACACAGACTGACATGTGATTTTCATTGTTTCCTCTGAAATCATCTAAAAGGAATCAAATGTTCAATCAAATCAGGGGCACGAACGGGCAGAGTCCCAGCCAGGGAGGAGCGGTGACGCCTGGGGATACGCAGGGCGAGAAGGCCGTGACCGGGCTGAGGTGTCCGGAGTGTGGGGTAAAGTTCGAAAGCTTGGAGGACTTGGAGAGTCATGTCCAGACAGACCATCCCGAGGTCAGCCCTGAAACCAGCGTAGCAGGAAAGAAGGCCGAGGCTTCACCTGCGCCCAAGGTGAGATGGCGAGAAATGAAGTTTGATAGAAAGTGACAATGGAAATCTTTCATTTTTATATAAACGGTTCCGGAGATGAGGAGGAAGTTTGGTTTAGGTTTTGCTGGAATGTGAAACTCTACAGTAATGTTCAAAATCTTATTTAATATTTGAACAGCGTTTGACAGATGGAGACATTTTAAGTGTGTGTGTGTGTGTGAGAGGTAAGGTGATGTTGCATACCACTGCATGTGTGTCTGCAGCTTGCATACATGCACTGATGTGAATGTCTGTGTGTCAGCCGAGCCCCTCGGGGTCCTGCGGCAGGGCCGTGCTGAGGCATTGTGGGAACTGTTCACTCTGCTTGATATTGACAGTCAGGCTCCCCGGGACCCACCGTGTGTCTGTGTGAGAGTGTGTGTTCCTGCAAGTGTCTGTTTATAGCCATGTATATGTGTGAGTGTATGTTGGAGACGGTTCCCAGGGACCCTCTGTCTTACCTGCACCTTTGTTTCTGCTTAGTCTAACAGCACAAAGCAGACAAAGTAGGATTCTGTGAATGTGTGTGTGTGTGTGTCTGTGTGTGAAGCAGCAGAGAGATGGTGGAAGTGGGGCCTTTGTGTATTTTGTGTTTGTGCATGAGTGATCGCTATGTGCTGTGAATGGATAAGCAGAACCTTTGCTCGTCTCTTTGTTTCTGTATCATCCTTATTTCTCTGCTTCTTTCTGCATCTCTTTCTCTCTCTGCTTCTTCTCTATTCACACACATACACACACACACACACACACACACACACACTCCCTCCATTATTAATTTCTGTGTCTTGCAGTAGAGTACATTTTGATGAAGATAATTTCAGTTTTAATGAGATGTTGCTTAACTGATCAGGTCTGTCTAAGTGTCTGCGATGCTCAAGTGTGCAAGCTTTCCCTGTACTGTGCTCCTTGTTTAATGTTTGTTATGTAAAATGATGTAATGATGTTAATGATGTGGCTCTGTGGTGGTTCTCTGCCTGTGGAAAACCAAACCAGTTCTTAGCTAGAACCCAGTTGAACTGCTCTATCACCAGCTGTAAACCAGCACTGGAACCACGGTGGTGGAGAAACATGAGCATGAGATAACATGCAATACAGAAGATGTTTGCACACAGGAAGCAGCAATGCTCACATGTAGCGTGGCAACTTGGCAGGGAGAAACTCTGCTAAAAGACTAACAAGCATTGGCATCCAAACCAAACACAGTTCAAACTCCAGGCAGTTATATGAGAATGTAAGAAAATGGAGCATGAAAACAACGGTATGACCACAGAAGTGGAAAGATTCTCATTAAACTGGTTTTTTATTAATCTGTTTTTATAGCAGCTTTTTTAAAATAATCATTTTGTCCTTAACCTCTCTGGTGTCCCCTGTACAAGGGGCAGCATGAGATACATGGAGAAGATGTTTGCAGACACCAAGAAGCAGCAATGCTAACATGTAGCAATGCTAACAGTAGCATAGCAACATGACGGTAGAAACTCAGCTGAAAAGACTCTACCAAGCATTGGCATCCAAACCAAACAGTTCAAACCCGAACAGTTATATGGGAATGTAAGAAAACCATGAGAAAGGACAAACAAGGAGTCATACGAAAGCAGAGACTCTGCTGGTTACAAAGATGTCTGTCTCATCACTGTGGCACAGAAACTCTGGAGCTAGCAGCCAGGATCAGAAATCATGTCTTACTTTTGCTGTTTGTGGTGAAAAGTTTGATTCCAGCTCTAAAAAATGTGTTCTCCTGTGACTTTGCCTTTGTTTGAAATGAACCATGAAGGAGATAAAGGATTTTTTTTTATAGTTAAGGATTCCCTATATCTGGATATACATTTCTGGATTTACTCTTCCTATCATAGACTATCTTAGTCTTCACTTGTTTCTGGATCCTCATGGCGTTTCTAAGGTGAATGTGGGGGCGATCCCTGTATCCTCCTGACTCTGACATTGATAGAGATGTCCATCATCATCATCGCCGATGGCTTTCTGAAATATTTACCTGTGTAACACCTCTATTAAACACCTGGAAACTGCTCAGGTTCACTTTTTACCTTCTACTGTAGCACAATTCCTCACCAGATATTACTTGACTCATTCCTCGGATTACTTTCCTCGGAGTTTGCTAACTTTGCTAATTCCTAGGACTAATTCACTAATTTCTAAGACTACTTTAATAATTCCTAGGGCTATTATATGGGAATGTAAGAAAAACATAAAAACAAAATACTCATTTCTAGACATACTGGGCTCCTATCATCTGGGTTTTATTGAAAGTAATGTGGTTTTATTTTAGGAGAAGACAACATTTACATTTTCCACTGTATTCTAGGTAAATTTACTCTGACACAGTAACGCATGTCTTGATTCTGACACTTCTGTAGTAATCTCACATGTCTCAGCCTCCTTTTAGACCAGGATTAAACATACAGCCCTGGTAGCTGTGAAGATATACTTAATTTATTTTTGTGTTATTTCAGACAGGAATTAGGAAAAATACACCTGACGAAGAAGAGGTTAAATGTTTTTCCCAAGCTGTTTTGTAAATTTCTTTTTAATCTGCATTAAACAAATCAGGATCACCATGTCCCAAATTGATACTGAAAGACGTCTCTATGTATTTTTTGTAAGTAATGTATGTAATGTAATATGGACCAATGCAACGGCATCTTGGCTGGTTGCACTGACTGGTACATCCAGGAGAGCACGTTCCACCAGTGTTAGCCTGTCTACACCAGCTATCTGTAAGATTTACCATAGATTATGAAATCCTTCCATTCACTTACAAAGCCCTTCTAATAAACAACTCCGACCTATCTGAAAGACTGCGTTGTTCCCTATCACCCCACAACCACACTTTACTCTGTGGTTGCTGGTCAGCTTGTTCCAGGGCTAGAATGGGGGTTGGAGCCGTTAGCTTTCAGGCTATTCTGGAACTGGCTTCCTTCTTGGATCTGAAACACAGAAACCCTTTTTGCTTGTAAAACTAAAGGACCTTTAACTTCCTTTTTACTTGTTTTTTTTTACTACACTCTTAACCCTGTAGTAGTATAAATAAAGTTAAGACACTTGTAGATGTCCTGTGTGACGGTTCTGAGTTTGTTTTCTTACTAAATTCTTGTTTTTAATTCTCATGTCTGTACTTCAGGTGATACATATTTCTCCTTTGCTTCATGCTGCCGAGTTTCTCCATCCTAACGACGATGGTTGCTGTTTCTTTCTTTCTGTTCTAGAAAAAAACCTACCAGTGTATTAAATGCCAAATGACGTTTGAGACTGAAAGAGAGATCCAGATTCACGTTGCAAATCACATGATCGGTAAGTGATGCACATTTCTTTGTATGTGTGTGAGCGTGGCGCCTAGTGTCACTACGACGACAGTAAATGTCTCATCTCCTGCCTCCATCTCCAGCTGTGCCCCCCCCACCACCACCACACACACACACACGCAAACACACACAGACATGCAAACTCAGAGGTGTGAGATGGACAGGTGAAATAAAGTGCTTTTTTTACTTGCGGGTTGTGTGGACAAGCTGCCCTGCAATTCGTCACTTGGCTACATATCTAAGGGGTTGAAAACTTGACTTAGAAAACACTCGATCAAGTCTGAAATGAGACAAAGCTCCGTCCAGATGCAGCTTTTCTGCTTTTTCCTCAGGTGCTTTTGTATGAAAGAAAATGAGCCTGGAGAGGCAAAGGCACTGCAGCAATGCTTGATTCTTCTTTTAAGTCTCACCATTATCTGTTAAGCTCTGAGAAAAGGTCATAAAAATAGTCGGTGTGTGTGTGTGTGTGTGTGTATGTGTGTGTAGTTACACTAAGTGGCATGTGTTTAACTAAAACCCACCTCTATAGTTCAGATGTTCTTTTACAAGCTTCCCCTGTGACAGGTTTTTTCCACTCGCCACTAATTTGCTGCCTTAGCATCTCTGTCGTCATGGAGATTAACGAGGTGGACCCTCGAGTTGTTCTGGGGAACAAATGCTCTGCAACGTACACCCTCAGCCCCTCTCCACACCTGACAGCAGGCTCTCTGATGTACTCCGAGGTGGCTGTGTGAAAGTGTGTGTGTGTCTTCTGTTTTCTGAGTCTACTGGTAATGTCTGGAGACGTTAGAGGAGGGTAGCAACACAGGTACAGCTGGAGAAACTTTTACTTCATTCCCCTGTGTACAGCCGCCTTGCTCACACATGCTCATGCTCACACACCAAATTCAGAAGGAAACACAAGTGAAATGTTAACTTTTATCATCTTTTTTTTTTAGCTTTTTCAATTTAGATGTTCTGTGACAAACGTTTGAGATTAACAGCAACTCTGGTGATGCTCAGGAAGATTTAAGTGAGCATGACAGACTGACAGAGAGGAATTTATCACCAATATGACCTGATTTTCATCCATTTTAAAGGATTTTCTACCGTCCATCCCATCACTCCTCTATCTTCCATCCACACACACACACAGCAGTGGCAGTTTTGGGTTAATTAACATGCTAATTGTGTAAAAATCCATTGCGGATTAATTATGAAATTGGCACGGAGTGTTTTAAGAACTTGCCCAGTTTCTATTAAATCATATTTCCTCTCCTCCCCCACTTCTTAAGAGAGAAAGGGAGAATATCCTGGAGTGATCGAAGGATCTTATTTGCTATGAAAGCACTGTTAGAGAGTAAATTGTCACGTCATTCTTTCAGCTGTAGTTTTTCATCTTCCTGGCATATCTGTTTGGTCAGATCCGAAGTTTACGGGAAAAGGTGAAGTTTTATTGCGTAGATGTGGAGAATTTAGAGGTCAAATCAACACCTTGACTTGTTTTGTTACTAAAACCATCCTTGAAGTGTATCTGCAGTGCTGGTGCCATGTTTTCCCACACATGATGGAAAAGAAAAACACGAATATTCGGACCAGTAAACCTCCTTCCGTCGCTTCATGTCTCAGTTCTGATGCTCTTTCAGTGGTGGACACAGAAAACTGTGATGCACGTTTTCTTCTGACACCTTTTTTTTTATCATAAACTTTCTTGGAATTTAAGCTTTAGTAACTGTTTAATTGGATCAACAAAAACCAGACGAGCATTTAGGACCAACTCAGAAAAGCTGCAGCTGTGGTGATTCTATGACTTCACCCGCTAACCATCAGATTTTATGTTTTTCTTTTTATATCACAGCAGCTAGGAGGATAAAATGTTGACTTGTGTCTCACCTACTGGCAGATACCAAGGTAACATCAGCAGCTTTAATGTTTTAGCTGATTGTGTAAACCTGAATTTGTTTGAACTAGGAGCAAGGCTGGATTTAGACATTTTTGGGGCCTGAGGCAAACCCAGTATTGGGGAACCTTCACTTTCCTTATTTTTCACCAGTTTCCAACTCTTATTTATCTAATAACTGTAGCTTTTTTACCCATTCATCTTCACTCAGGCAGACTCAAACAAGTTTTCTGGTTATTAAATGTAAAATTAAGGTGCGCCAGATGGTTCACAATTGTAATTAATCTTTTCAGAATTTCTTTCTGGTGAGTCCTGTGTCCATTTCAGTACAGCTGTGGATGCTGGTAGTTTCAGATAAACAGATTGTGCCAGGTATCATGTTAGCGATGTGTTAGCAAACTTTTTATTCTGTCTCAAGTGTGCTGGAAGATTTATCCAGTTACTGAACCCATCTCCTTATAGCTGAGTGTTTTTTTTTATTGGTTTTTAATTTCTTCCCCCTATTGTAGTGCTTGTAAATATGTGCTCCTTTTGATTGTTGATTAAATAAGTGGTCATTGGCTTGAACTTGTCCTCTTTGCATGTCTCAATAGAACTACCTGTATAAAAAAAGGTTAATAAATAAAAAAAAAATGCACAAGTGAGCAGAGCTCTTTGAGTTATTATTAGAGTTTGAATAAGGTATCGCCTGTGCAAGCTTCTGTTAATCATTTCAACACCTTTATTCTCTTTTAGTTTTCATAGTTTTGAGAAACATGTAGTTATCTAGTAGAAATGAAAAAAATCTCTTCAGGTTGTTGGTAACTTGAGGCCCAAGACAATTCTTGACCTTTGCATTGTGCTAAAGATCTGATCAGGAGACATGTTATCAGCATCATTTATCTGATAACAGATTTTTCTTTCTTTCCTCTTTCATTTGACTTCTGTCTTTGCTAACTCAGTTTGTTTTTGGAGATTTGCTTCTGAATCTGTTGACCCTCCACTTTAAAATCCCATTGCATTAAATTTATAGATTCAGCCGTGTAGCGCTAACTGTTTGGTGTAAATATTTAAGTTCTTCCAGTCTTTCTTCATCGTTTCTGGCTCTGATGCAGTTGTGTTTCATCTGTCTGATCCTCTCACTTTAAAACATGTTGCTGCCTGTCTACCAGTTTCATCAGCTCGCACATGCACACTTCATCAGGAGCTGTCACATTCAATAAGTGTACCACTGGTAGGTGTGCTGGTGTCACTTGTGATGTTTTCATGTGTCAGTGAAGCATCCTCCAGGCATTACGATGCTTCTGCCTGCTTGTCACTGAAAATGTGCACAAATCTGAAACAACCTGGTTAAAACTGTTGACTCGATGGACATAAAGAATTTGTTTTCAGTCTCACACACCTGTGGTCATGTTGACAGTTGCCTGGTTGAATGAGCATTTAAATCTGGTTAAGCTCCTCTTTTTCTTTTTTTTTAAACTTTTTTCCCAATCTTTAACCAAAACAAATTCATGGTGTGCTGATCAGAGGACATTTCTTTCATCAGATCCATGTTGCTCTCCAATCACTTCTTCATTTCTTCTGTTGACGTATGACCACACAACAGCCTCGTCTGCAGCTTTACTCGGATTGTAGTCACTTCGTGTGCGCCCTCCTGCAAGCTTTGGCTCTTACACAGCACACAAGTTAATTAAAACGCCATGTGGCGGATGCCCCACTCGAGAGGCAGAAACCAGGAGAAGAAGAGGCGGAGAGAAGAGCGCCACCACAGGAGGGAAAGAGGACAAAATGAATGAACAGTTTAATTTCTTTCCTTTGGTGTGTTCTGCTTCTGAATCAAGGCCTTACTTTGATTTTTAGCCACTGAAGTTTCTGATCAGCACTGTGTCAAGCTTTGCCATTACCAGGCATAAAAGTGGCAAAATTCTTGTAATATGTTTTTATGATCTTTAACATGAAAACAAAAAAATTCAAAGCAGCAGCCCATAAACTCATTTGTTCCTAAAAGCTGCAGTTTAAAGTTTTAGTTATTCAAGGAATAATAAAAAAATTATAATTAAATATTCTGTATTGTGGCTAGCATTAGCAAATATTGCTAATGCTAGCCACAAGGGGGAGCTAGCTAGGAGCTAGCTGAGTTGTTGCTACTCAATGGTAATTGTTTCCTAGTGTAAGCACTTGGCGCTTCCGTTTGTTTAACACATCGACGCCATAACAAACTAACAATAAAAAAATAAACAAATAATCCCCCATAAATAAATAAAATCCGGATTTATTTTTGTTAACCATTAGCACAACTAGCACAACCCACTAATTTATGGGCTGAGCTAGCCGTGAATTTTGTATGTAAAAGATGAGTGAAAGAGTTTATACTGAGATTTGTTTACAAGTAGTTCATGTTTCTAGTACTAACAAAAGCAAAGAACAAAAAAAAAAAACAAAAAACAAAACAAACAAAAATGAACACACAGTGACCAAATTAAAGCAAAGTAGGAAACTTGTTTTCTCATGCGGTTGAAGGGTGCAAACACACAAATATGCTGTTATTGAAACACGTGTACATAGCATGTGAAAGCAGATTCAAAGTAGAAATCCTGAATAGCAGCACTGGCGGCTTCTACTCATATTACTGTATGTCTTTTGGCACAGATAAAAACAGTTTTTACTTTAACAGCTGAACTATCCCGTTAATTTCTTTTATTTCTAAAATCAGGTGGAAAATTGTAATATTTATTCTTGTTGATGGTTTTGCTTTATACTGTAGCTAATTGGCAAATATTCACAGAACAGCACAGGTAATTTTTATTTCTGTTACACTCTGTTTTCATTTATGAGGGTTCTTCTGCATGTTGTGTTTGTATGTTAGCTGGAGGTATATCCCACCTGTGTGTATGCGTAATCACACAGTGTGCGTTCAGTTTTTCTTAAGGAAAGGGGAGGGAGTGTTTGCAGACGTGGAAATGAGAAACGAGGAAAACAATGTAGTGAGTTTGTGTTTGTGGGGGATTCGTGGACGGAGGAAGGTATGAGCTGGTGGAGGAGGATGGCGGAATATGGTGCCAAAAATGAGCAAAAACGATAAACTTCTTGGTTTATTCTTTGTGTGCAGCTGCCAGTCAGATCAGCCAGATTTGACAGTTTTTTTAGACAAGCATGTAGATTTCTGCTTCTTAAAGGCTAAGACGTACGGTACAGTGCAGTATATTAAATCTGTAGTTAGGTTGTCTACTGTCACATGGTTTTTGTAATGTACCTCTTCCCTCTCTGCTATTATATGTACATATGTATTTGTTTGTGTGTGTGCATATCTCCATGGACTGCACTGCAGCAAATTTTGGCAGACTTTATTATTTTCTGCCATGCAGCTGCATGTCATGAAGAATCCCCCTTCTGTATAATAGTATGAGGTGACAACGGTGTTCATTATGCTACCAAATATGTGTGTATGCGTCTGTTTATCTAGCATGTTTTCCAACTTTAAATGTTCATACTTATATACCAATAAATAGGCCACTTTTAATTATTTTGAGAAAAAAATGGACACATTAAAGATGACGTTTAAGAAAGACCTCCATTCTTTCACACTACACAAACACTCACCTCCCTAAACAAATTGTTTGACAGCAGTTGCATGCAGCTACTAATGTTTTACTAATCACCTCAGTCAAGATTTCACAGCATGAGACCCCTCTTTTCAAACACAGTTACTCCTCCTCCCCACACAAACGTGGATCCCCATTGATCCTAATCAGAGACCATTTTCCAATAAGTATCTGACTCTAACGCCCACTTTGATCTATAGTACCTTGCTCTTCATGTTTAAATTAACCACATTTAGTCCAACACCTCATTTTCCCCCTTCATTTCCAGTAGTTGCTTCCTCTCTGTCCACCATCGTTGCTTTCAGCTGCAGCAGCAATGAAAGCCTTAACGATTGGACTCCATCGAGGTGGGGACTGCAGCTGCCGCGAGTGAAGGAAGCACTTTATATTTTTCCGTTTAACAAATTCAAAATCTTTGAGAGATTTTGAATTTCTTTTTTCGATGACAGTGAGCTGATTTGTTAACAGCCCACGTTCATAGTGTGTGTTACTAATCCTTCCCATTCTCTCCTCCGTTCTCCACCATCCCCACCTGCCTATTGGATGGCCGTAGAAGAGCCCACCTGTCGGCAAGGTTTGTCCCCTTTCTGTCTCCTTAGCTCACACTATGAGCAAGGCAGCACTGTGCCACCTCACTGCCTGCCCATCATCATAAACATTCCCCTGCCTTGGTAGATGTATACATTAGTTTTGACTGACTGTGTGTTATTGTATGGAGTCAGGATAGGGACATAAGTTTTGTAGATGTAACAAGTACATGTACAAATCAATCAAATCAAGTACTGTTTAATTCTGCTAGCCAGAAAATATGAATAGATTTTACAAGTCTGAAAATACAAGTACAAAACGTTTGTCCCACATTTTATCCTGAGCAACCAATCAGATTTTAGGAATCCACAACCAGTTAAAAAGATTTTGTACTACATCTTTTTCTGACTTGTTAAATATACAAAATTTTTACTAATAAAATATACTAATTTTCTGACTTATAAAACGTAATTAATATCTGATTTATAAAATTTATATTTTTCTGACTTGTAAAATGTTCTAGTATATTCTGATATAAAATTATTTTTTTCTTGTCATATTTCTCACCTAAAAATTTCTTTATTTTTTTAAACTAGTAAACTGTATTCATTTCTGGCTTTAAAAAGGACTTATTTTCTTATTTATAAAATTTCTTGTTTTCTGACATTAAATTGAATATTTTCCAACTTGTAAAATTTTGTCTTGTTTTTAGTCATATACAGTTTACTTAAATTTTCTGATTTATAAAATTTCCTTTTATTTTCTGACTTATATTTTCTGACATGCAGAATTATTCTATACTTATACATTTGATTTGTACCTGTACTCGATATAGTTTCAAATATGGAGATGAACTTCTTAAAACTTATATCCCTATCCTAACTCCATATATAGTGAAAACAGGAGGAAATCTGTAGCTGTTAGGAACCATGTTTAAAATCCACATTGCATGTTGTGAGAAATAAACTGGCAGGCAGCATTTTGGTACCTAAAAGAGGCCATTAGGTTGATGCCGCAATCACAGCGCACATTAAAGAGTTTTTTTTTCTTTTAAGGGACGAAATAATGAGAAAAATGTTGAATTAGACATGTTTTAGACAATCTTTGCACAATTACCCCTCACCTCGACTCCTCATTCACCCCAATCCCTGCTGCTAGCTGCATGCTTCATTGTCCTTCCCACCTCGTACACACCACACACACACATGCACATGCAAATGCCTTGGAGGTATCGAGTGGCCACTCACCTGGATCTAAGTGCTCCCCGTGGAGTGTAGTGGCTAATGATGTGTCCTCAGCATGAGCTTTAGTTACCTATTTACATCAGAGCACTTTGAAAATTGTAGGTACCAGTTCTTCTTCACTTCTTCGGAATCAGTAGATGAGGGGACAAACTATTTCTGCTGCCAGGCAGGAAGCAGTTCACCGATTTACACCTTATACACCCAAAACTTGGGACGTTTTTCTGTTGAAATTCACTAGAAGAAGTTGCATCTGTTAAACACAAACCACCTCTCACTGTCACCTTTCACTATGATGGTTTTGGGTGAAGACCACAGTTTGCGGGCTCCTCTGTGTGAAAGAAGGCATCGAGTGATGTCAGTTGGCTTTTTTTTTTTTTACCTGGAGGTCACATTTGTCTTGTATCCGCAAACAGCCGCCCGGCTTTCAGCCTGTCTATTAGCCTGCAGTCAAATCTGTGATGCGCTTGACTGGTAATGTCGGTCTGCTGTCTAAGCAGCCGTCCCATGGGCCGAGGCTGAGCCGATGTGTCTGCGCTCGTATCTTTCTGTGCTACTAAGTGCCCCACCCCCCATTTTCCCTTAACACATACGCACAGACACACCTATCTGCACTTATGCAGTGAGCAAGGTCTGCTCTGGTTACTTTGTGTCACTGAAGACTTAATGAGGCGAATAAGAAGCTTTTAGAGTCAATGGAGGTGGATAATGTAGTTTAGAGCCCAGTCATGTGTGTGTTAGTCTGTGTGTGTGTGTGTTCGCCACCGGCTAGCAACATGGCTGTTGGTTTCTGCCCTGCTGCACCTGAACTAATAAGGTGCAGGCACTGTCTGCACCAGCGCTCTGAACAGGAGAAACTCAAGCTCTTACTATGTCTGGAAGGGTGACCTGAAGATCTGCAAACTGAAACTGAAGAAAATATCAAAATACCAGAGAAAAAGTAGCACAGGAATATGAGTAATCCTGTCACAGACATGATTTTCTCCATCTGTCATCTCACAAGAGTCTGCTTAAATCTCAACACACGAATAATTCCATGGTTTGATGTAGTAAAGAATCTGATTACACACCTTTCACTCACCTCGCTGCTTCCTAACAGTCTGAAACTTTTACACTCTTCTGCACTACAACCAAAACCTGATCGGACCAGAAGCAAAAACAAGAAGACCCCCAAAAATCTGCAGAGAAAGGAAAGAAAATATAACCAGCATTCATTTTTATCTCATGCCATTTTATCTTCACTCCTTCCATCCTTCCCTTTTTCCTTCATCTATTCCTCTGTGGTCCCCTCTTTCGCTCTTTCTGTCTCTTCAGTCCCTTGCCCCTTCATCATCACTCCCTCCTTCCCTCTGGTGTCACAGCTCGCTGGCTCCAGGTGGTGAGGGAAGAAGGGATAGGGAAGGATGGATGGTGGGACGCAGGAAGGCAGGAGGAGGGGGCCACTGTCATCTGTTCCAATGTTAATACCGTCACAATGTGGACCAACACCACCCCCCACTCGGTGCCGCCTGAGTGTATTATGATTGATATTATTCATCTTTTACAATGGTTCTACAGTTTAATGTTTGTGGAAAATTATAGCAGGTAATTCTGGTGAGTTGTGATTTTATCCCAAACTTTGGAAAAGACTGGTGAGATTTTTGTATTTTTCATTTACCAAATATTCAATATAACATGCAGACTAACAGTCAAGCCCTCATTTCTTTATATACTGACAGGAAAATAAAAGTTGATGTAGAGGTTTATTAAAATATGTTCAGACATAAATACAGTATTTGAGGCAAAGGCAGAATTTGTCCAGTTCTAATGAGCTTCAGGTGATATTTGGTCTGAGTTGTCTTCAGGAATAGTTCTCCAGACTTCTTGAAGGACTTTCCAAAGCTTGTCTTTGATTGTTTCTGCCTTTTGTTATGTTCTCTGTCCAGATGATCCCACACTGCTTCAGTAATGTTGAAGTCTGAGATCTGGGGAGGATCCATCCCTCCATCAGACCTGTTGCCACAGATCTTTAAGTCAGTTCTTGTGTCATGTGACCTACCTCAGCCTTTTCTCCCTGTTTCCTTTTTTTATGTATGGCTTCTTGACAGCCATGTTTCCATGGAGACCATTTCTGGTGAGGTTTCAGCCACCAGTAGATGGATCAACTGAAGGTTTAGATGCATCTCTCAGGTCCTGGTTCATGTTTTTGCTGTATTTGTTCCTGTTTCTTCAGGACCTCACATTTAGATCCTGTTAATCTGCTGCAGAAAGTTATTTAGTCCTGACTCTTCTTCTTTTGTCCAGTTTCTGCCTCCATGCTGAGATACGCCAAGTTTCTAGCTAACAGCTGTTTATCACCTTGATGCTGCTAAAGTCCTGTTTTCTGTCTGTCAGACTGTCTGATCTTTGCTGTTTTTTGTATTTGCCAAGTTGTTTGTGTGTTAACAGAACTCAGACTCATCCCTTAACTTAGGAGCCTTTTTGAAATGCTTTTATGACTCATAAGTCACACATTCCTCTGAAATGTTCAGGTACAAGAACTTTATATTTGCATTCATTAAAAACATTAAAATGTATTGTTTTATTTCATGCACGCAGATGCAGTTTGGTATACATAGACACTGTCAGTAGCCATAATTTCCTCCCCTTCTGAGTCCCGTTAACATGAAATGTCTCCCGTTTTAGTCCCCATAACCTGCCAATGTCTGCCTTATTGACTGCACATTAATACACAGACAGAACTGTTAGTGTATTTCTGCCTGTATGTGTGTGTGTTTGTGTTTTGAAGGCTGGGAGCATGGTGGTCCCCTGGAGAGCTCATTTTGTCGTCTTCTCGCTTGATTTACCTTCCTCTTCTTCTGCTGTTTATTACCAGTCATTACAAGCTGTTTGGAAATCTAATAGGACACACTGACAAATAGACTGGGAGGGATCCAACCAGGATCAGCATCAGAACACAGAACAATAATGTTTGCTGGTGAGAGGGTGTGTTATGTTTTATGCAACATCAGCTATCTTAACTCATGTATAGAAGTCATCTGCTTTAAATGAATGATGTCTTTCTTATCCGCCTTGTGAAAGAAGAGCTGCTGTGTAACATGGCGTACCTGCAGATACCCGCCCCCCTCCCCTCCACCCCGTCCTCAACCCGTCCAGGTGTGGCTGCACCAGCTGCTAAAGAGAACAGGACAATTACACACACACACACAAACACACACACGCACACACACACACACACACACACACACACCCACACACACACACACACACACTTCCTCTCTCTATCTCTGCTGGCTAATTGTCACAAGAAAACAAGGCGCTTTTCCTTTCTGCGCTTCATAAACAGGGGCCAAGCAACAATTAACTCCCTGCTTAATTCACTAACTATTCTGAATTCATTTTCTCCTGTGACAGGCACATCTGTCACAGCTGGTAGTGTATGTGTGTGTGTTTGTTGCAGACAGTGTGGGCCTGTGAAGTAATGCAACCAAGTTGCGCCTCTGAACAGAGTATGTTGGTGTTTATAAGTGCGAGAGACACTAAGAAACTGAGGGAGAGTGAGAGGACATCGAAGAGTTTTTCAGAAGACTCTGGAGCATATGCTGGTGTTTGTTTTTTGGTGTTAATGTGTGTGTGCATGCAGGAGGGGCTGCTTGTTTAATGGTGCCATGCAGCATGGTGGGCACATCTGTGTTTTATTTAAAGGAGAAGATTTTTCTCCATCAAATATATTGATCTGTGAAGCAGAACCGATGCATCACTTCAGATTTATTTCGACTTTGGACAACAGGTTTCTACAGATGGACCTGTACTTAACCCACACAGCCACAGTTTGAATTAGGCAAGGGCGATACCAACAGATTTTTCTTTCCATACCATTAGTTTATAGAACTTTTTCCATCAGTATGGATGCTTTTTGCCCCTAAAAGAAAAATCACATGATTGTGCAGATTATAAAATATGACTAAAAATCACGAACATAAATACTTGAAAGAAATGCTTATAAAAGGATGATAAAATATGTTTAAAAACAATTAAACCTTTTTTATTATAATAAAACAAAATAATTACACGGTCATGTAAAAAGTAAACTAAACCAATAGAAGAAAGTGCTCAAGAATCAGCATTAAACCAGTAAAATATAAAAATACATCACCAACACTAGCGGCATCATCGTAACATTTGATTGGCTCCAATAATCATGTGACACGTAAGTCACAGAAGGTTGCACCAGGGCTGGTTTTTGTCTTAAACCCTCAGAAATGAAAACAAATTGCATGTTTTTATTAACACAGAGGTATAGTGATACTTAAAAAGTATTAAATCCAATATTTTGAGTGTGAGGCATCAAAGTATTGATTCCAGAATATCAGTGCACCCGTCTCTAGTTTATCATGGTTTATTCTTTGTCTGATCTGTCCCTGGTCACAGAACAAGCCAGATGGATCCAAAGAGAAGCTTAGTAAGAAAATATGATCTTGAATCATATTTTTTGCTTTGTGATGGTCCCTCTACCGAAACCTCCAGGTGGCACAGACATTTAGGGTAGCAGCTTATGGGGTGATGTTACTGTCAAATGTGGCGTGTATGCACAGGTAAAACCACATACAGATGCAGGCATGAAAAAGTTCCTCTTTTTCAGCCGGTAGTGCTGCCGATATAGTGCTCTATAACTGCGG
>JBAFTA010000011.1:7899149-7912675 GCA_036919975.1 Melanotaenia parkinsoni | reverse complement strand
CACCTGCTTTCTAGAACATGACAATGAGTTCACTGGACTCCAACGGCCTCCACAGTCACCAGATCTCAGTCCAGAAGAGCAGCTTTGGAATGTGGTGGAACGAGAGATTCTCATCATGGACGCAGCCGACAAACCTGCAGTAACTGTGTAATGCTGTCATGTCAATATGGAGCAAAATCTCTCAGGAACTTGAGTTATCTTGCAACACACATGACATTCTAATGAACTCATTCTATTCTTTTTTTTAAAGAAGTTTTTTAAAAAAGTGTGCTCATGTTCTAGACCATAAAAAAATGGATTTAAGAAATGCTGCTATCAACTGTTTCAGCAACACAGATGGAGTCAAAACGCGTCGCCTGACTGGTCTTTAGCAGCGATCCAAGTGACTGATGCAGGTGCTTTATTCTGAGCTTCCTGCGGCACTAAAAGCTCAGACTGAAAATGGAGTGGTGGGAGGCATTCAAGACCCCCTTTTACACAAAACTCCATTGCTTTTGACTCTGCGGTAAGTCTGACACAAAGTGGCACAGGGAATCAAACCTGCAGTACCACTCAGAGCAGCCACAGCAATCACAAAACACAAACCCACACGCTTACACAATGAATGCCAATCATGCTACAAACACACATCACTGCAGTACACACAATTACTGCCAATCACAGCGGACTGGCACATTCACACGCAACCTCAGCCTCTCCTTCACCAGTACAGACCAGTAATTACAATGTGACACCAGTCAGACTGGAAACAGTGTGAGTGGGGAGAACGTCCACTTCTACACATCTAACATGTGTTTATATTCTGATGATGCCATTTCTGCAGAGTTGCGCTCAAGTCTTTTTTGCTTTGTGCACAGAGCAGCATGTCTGCTTCCTTTCTGCATCACACTAAGATTCTCTCTGCTGTCCACTCGCTGTCTGCTGCATGATGGCTAAATTAGACCGGACGCTGGTGTGAACAGCTGGAGAAACCCAGAGAAACAACATTATCTGTGAGACAAGCAGAAAAGTTCAAAACGCAGAGCAGACCCGAGCGGGGCAGTCGCATCTAGGACATGCCCGACTCCTCAGCTATAAAGAAAAAACATCTGGACAGCATCCAAAGGCGCCATGCATCAACACACACACACACACTCTTAATGAAGCCCCGGTAGTGACGAAGAGCAGCAGGGAGCGGCGCGGATCGCCAAAGACAAGTGTGTGTTAGCTCCAGCCGCAGAGCGCGTTGCGGGCTTGTGTGTGCGGGTATGTGCGTCTCCGGCGGGATAATTATGGCGCTCCTCAGCAGCTGAGCGTGCCAGATGTACTGGGAGAAGGAGAAGGAGGTGGTGGTGGTTGGAGGGGAGGAGGACGAAGAGGAGGAGGCACGGCACAGAGCAGAGAGGAAGCCCAGCACCAGGAGCAATGCAGCAGGGAGCATGCAGAGTTTTATGTGAATGCATTAGTGTGAATGTGTTGTGTATCCATGCACTGATGTGCGTGTGTGGCTAAATAAGAGCATTTCTCCAGCAGTGTGTTTCCAGATGGATGTTTATGTTTCTTCCTACAAATACCGTGTGCATGTGTGAATATTTGGCATGACTGATTTCACTTCCTGCCATCCACCATTAGCAGGTTGGCTCAGTAACAAATGAGTGTCTCTCATCCAGGAAAGATACAAGGATGAGGAGGGACAGGGAAGATGAGGAAGAAGAGAAGGGTTGCAGGGGAAGGAGAGAACAAAAGGCTACAGAAAAAAGAAAAAGAAACGGACAATTTTTGGAATATTATTCCTCACTTGTCCCAGAAATCCAAGTGAGATGTTTCATGCTGTGCAGGATAATGTTCATTAAAGTTTATTTGGGAACCATATAAGTGTGATGATGCAGGAAGGTGGACAATCTTTTGATCTTTAAATGCATGAAACTGTGTTTACCTTCATGGCTGCACATACATGATGAGAATCTCTCTTTCCTGACCCCACCATCTGAATGTGGACATTGTGGTTTGTTTGTTCTTCAGTACTTTCAATAATACAGATTTGTTCTGAAATTAGCTCAAGTTCTGTGAAGCTTAAATCCACACAGAATCTGTTCAGCTTAACAGATAATCTCAGTGTCAGTTAATCTCACTTAATGTCATCACCAAACAATGAGATCAACAGTATCCGTGGTGTTTGCACAGTGGATGTTGAGATGGAAACACCAGCTGGTAATAACAATGATCCAGTGATCTTACAGCAGTTTACACATCTAAACACAAAAATATGTTTACTCCTATACAGTTTTATGGGACATTATGGACATTGTAGAAAAAAGATATTCTGGACATTATCAGGGCTTAAAGTGGGATAAATTCAACCTCATGATAAATATCTCATTGTTTATCTAATAAAAACTAAACCAAAGTATAGAAGCAGTGCATTTTGCATAAAGAAAGATTATTCACAAGTAGAAAACTTTTAAGACAGCTGCCAGTCTTCCCAGGAGTGGACGTCCCAGCCCAGGTTCAGCCCAAGGTCAGACAGTGTGATGCTCAGAGAAACTGACTCTCTCCAGGCCTCAGCTAGCGTTTTAAATGTTAAATTTCATGACAGCCCGGTTAGAAAAAGACTGAACCAGTATGGCTTGTTTGGAATGGTTGCAGTAGAAAGCCCTTTCTCTCTAAAAAGTACATGGCAGTACAGCTTAGGTTTGCAAAGCTGCATCTGAACAAACCACAAGACTTTTGGATCAATGTCCTTTGGAGCAAACACAACATATCAGCACAAGCACCTCATAACAACTGTCAAGCACGGTGGTGGAAGGATAATGATCTGTACATGTTGCAGTTACTGAGTGGATCATGAACTCCTCTAGACAGCAAAGTAGTCTAGAGTCAGATGTGAGAATCCATCTGACAACTAAAACTGCCTGAAACTCTCTCATGCAACGGGAAAATGATCCCACAGCAGCGGCTCAAGAATGGCTAAAAAAGAAAAGAATCAAGGTGTTGACATGATCCAGTCGCAGTCCAGACCTCAACCTGACTGAAATGCTGTGGTGGGCCCTTCAGAGGGCTGCAGAAACCGATTCTGCAAGCCTCAATGAACAGAAGCAACTTTGGAAAAAAGTTTTGGTAAAAAGAGGAGAAAAATTCTTACAAACTTTTGCATTTTGTCTGAATAAATAATGAAGATGTGTTTACTTTAGCTTCCATTTACCTCATTCCAAGGCCAGCTGATATTTATTTACTGTGTCTTGATGCAGAAAATTGTAGAGTTGAGGGAAGGTGAATTTCTTCTTTATGTGACCATATATTGATCATACAATATGCAGTTTAAATTGGTTATACATCTGAGCAGAGAACATCTTGGACACAATGATGTGAAATCCCCACTCACATAATGAGAAGCAATGGGACTGGTTGAGTAGTGGAGTATAGTTGGCTTCTGTTCCTCTGTCCTCTTCATCTTTAATCCCAGCCGCTCTTTCCTGCACTCCATCATCCTACCCTTCAACCAGCACCCCCTCCACCCCCATCAGTCCTTTCCTCTATTCATTGTCTGTCCATCCCCCTGAGGCAATGGGCTGACCCATGAGATTTGCTGGACTCTCTCGTATACACTGTGCTTGGGGCTTGGGTAGAACTGTAATTTCCCCAGTGTTCTCCCTAACCTGGAATATCTGACACGCTGACACCAAAAAATGAAGGGAATCTGTGTGTGTGCGTGTGTGTGTGCCATGAGTGGATGGGGAGATGTGAAAATTTTGCAAGACGGGAGAGGTCGGACGGTTCAAAGGGGTTTTCAGTTCGTTATTTTTGTCTTTGTGAGCCGTTGCAGGAACTGCCTGGTGTTCAGATTGAGGCCAAACAGGACCGGCCGGGGCCGAGGGGCAAATTACTGATAATGTTCTGGTTAATAAGAGGTCAGAATGAGGTTTAGTCCAGCTTTCAGGTCTGGGTTCGTTACCAGACATCTAGTACTTGTGAATAAAAATGAACATTATAAACCTAAAGTCAAAGTTTTGAAAAAGAAAATGACTTCATGGGTGAGGTCACTGTGGTTGACTCTTTAGTGTTTCTTTAGACTTTAATTTCATTTGGAACTGGCTCTAATTAAACTAAAGAGTTCAGTGATGAGTAGAGGGCAGAGAATTCTACCAAACCAGCTCTCTGAAAGGGGAGTTTTTGACCTTCTAAAACTTAAAATAGAGGCTAATTTTATTTGGGAAAAGTTTGATTGAACGATTAGATTTTTTTGCTGATATGATTTGATTCCATTCAGGAGCTGTCTTATCATGTACTTCAACGTTTCTATTTTTTTTTGCTATTCAATAAAGACGTATCTCCATTGAGTCAGTTTCTCTGTATCTTGACTCTTTAATGAAATTACTGTAATTTTGGGAATGGTTAGTGTTCGTCCATCCGTCTCTTTAAGGCCTGTAGAAGGTGCCTGCTCCCCGACTAAAGTTTGGACAAAAGTCTTTTGGATCGATAGCTTCCCACAAGCGAAATTTGGTATCAATGCATGCCCTCCTCATTACCGCAGCAGGCTGGCCTCTCCACAGACCTGAATTATTCAGACACACAAACAGGCACAAATATACCACTACACACAACACACACATACAGAATCTAGCCTTTTGCACTGCGTCTCTAGTCCATCCTTCTTGTCTTTCAGCTTCCTTTCTGTCTCTACTTTTACCTTTCGTTCACCTACAGTACATGCTTACTCACAGATGTTTGCCTCACAGCATATCTTATGGCCTGTCTGATTTATTTATTTTTTATGTGTGTGTTCATGTTACTCTCTTAGCAGCTAAATGGTTTTGTGCATCAAAACCTTTGACAAAATCCAGCATCAGAAATCCTTTCAGTGGAAAAAGAACTTTCATTTTTCTGTACATTTAACTTCATCTGTCTAAATTACCTTCTCTGCACCTTTCCTGCTGACTTCATGTTCAAACTATAATCGTCTCCTATAACAATGATCATAAAGTTTAATAGCCTGCTGCTGTTGTAGCCGTTAGCCACTTAATGTTGTAATGTAATGTCGGCAAATGGTTTTTAATAATGCCGCATTTGTGTGTTGGTGTGTGTGTACCCAATAGTTCAAGCATGTCTGCTCTGAAAGAGGAAATAAACATGGGTTTTATGTAAATGACGCAATACGTAGAAAACCACTTCACTCCTCATCTGTTTCAGCAGCAGCTGACAGAAAAAAACACACTTGATGTTATGATCCAGGCTGCATCTCAGCTGTTTTCTACTTAGTATGATTTGAAATTCTGAACTTTAAAACTTTTTCAGACATACAATATGCATCATAAATGATGCCTATATGTGTGTTAAAAATATGAAGCTGTTTTGATTGAACTGCCTCACACTACATCCAAAAACACCAAATGCTACATGTGCATTTCAGACAAGATGTTAAGTTCTTCTGCTGTAAACAGCCTGCATCTTATGAGTACCAACATTCATTCTTGCCTCTCTTAAATTCTATAATCAGCTGTTGTCATGTGTGATAGTTGTTGCTATGGTAAACTTCCTGTCAACAGTAGTTATAAAACACATTGCATTATCTGTTGTTGCTATGATAAACTGTCAGTCATCACTTGTTGCTATGGTCAACTGTCCATCATTAGTTGTTGCTATGATAAACTGTCCATCATCGGTTGTTGCTATGGTAAACGTCTTATGGTGGAAGCTGTGCCTGTTTAGTATGTGATGCAGCACTGAGGTTTTATTCAGAGTTGAATTCAGATGAGATATCTGCATGTACGTATTTGTGCATGGGGGTGTGTTTGTGTGTGTGTGTGTGTGTGTATGTGTGCATAGGTTGGGGGGCGGTGTGCCCTGAGGCACACAGTCCTGGTGGTGGGCTAACGGGGCACAGAGCAGCCCTCATCCTCACCCTGATCGATGCGGTGTGTAGCCTACGCATGCAAGTATGTGTGTGTCTCGTTAGCAGAAAGCAGAGGGGAGTCCAGGGACCTCTGCATTCCCTGTCCAGGGACACACACAGGTCCCAGCACCTGGACCAAACATGCACATGCACACGCTCACTCATACCGAACACACACTCACTTCCTCTTATTTTCCCTGTCACTCCTACACACTTTCTGGCCAACATAGACTCACACAGCGTGCATACAGATTGAGTACACAGCAGTCCCAGCGCGCTGCAGCAGCACTGAGCCTTAAGTACGGACACGGCCTGTAACACTAACACATTCAGGGCTGAACATGATGCTTCCAGGTGTTTTCACTGCAAAGAAATATGATGAGATGCAACTAAATCAGTGGAGAGAGTTTCATTGTTCACTTACCCAGAATTCCTTTCACCTGTCAATGGGTGTGCACAGCCTGCGTGTTTGAGTTTGTGTGAGTGCAGCCATTAATTAACCACTTCTGTCAGATATTAGCACCCTCTGTCAAACAGAGGAAGGCAACTTTTTCAACAGCTGTGTGTGTGTGTGTGTGTGTTAGGTGACTTACCAGATGGACCATGAAAATCTGGTGTGCGTGTGTAAATGCATTTGAATCGGACTACTGGTGTTCAAATGTCCAAGAGTGTGAAAGCGGTCTATCTCACTGTCAAGGACACCTTTAATTACAGCAGCAGGGGTTCCTGTGTGTGTGCGTGTGTGTGTGTGTGTGTGTGTGAGAGAGAGAGAGAGTGAGAGGCAGAAAGAGACAGATAGCTGTTGCTGTTTTAATTAAACATATTATTGTTTCAGTTTTTCTAGAACACTCTGTCCAGATTTTCAACTTATTTTAGATCAAATGAAAAAAATAGATAATAATCGTTATTATGATAATTATAATTATTATTTATGGTTAAGGACACATCCTGCTTTCCAAACACCTAAATGCATTCACATCAGCTCCTCTAACACTTCCATGGCAACCGTTCATCTTCTTGACTTCCAGAGTTGGTTTGTAACTGAATTTAGTGGAGAAAGTCTGTTTTTATAACCTTTATACAACCTCTGTTATACACAAAGTGCATCATATTGAAAGGAGAATTTTACAGGATACAAGCAGCGGACACAGCATGGGCATAAATTATCCACAATGCAATGCACTCAGCTCAGATGTTCAATGTAACCTGTTGAATATTTATACAATAAAATCTACTATATTTATATATTTTTATATATTATTCAACTAGTTCTCATGAAGCATGAACATAATTAACACTGATTATGTTTCCGTGCACATTTGGTAAAATGTAAAATTATATAATGAGAAAATACATCTAAACAAAGTTTTTAAAAATATTATTGATTTGTTTACTGTTTCACCACAAACATGTTAGGAAAATAATTGATTTCTAACTATGAAAATGTTTTAATAACCAGTAAACTGGTAAAGAAAAATAAATGTATATGTCATAAGGACATTTTATTTAATTGTATTTTAGTTTTAGTTAATTGTTCTATTTTTCCTTATTTATATTTATAATAATACATTTTATTTTATTGTATCATTAACTTAGTTATTCTGTTTTATCATTCTATTCTATCTTTTTTTACATTTCATTTATCTATTAATTAGATTTTTTTTCTTCTGTTTTTTTCTGTTTGACATATATATATATATATATATATATATATTTGTAGTTTAATTGTAGTTTATTATGACATTTGTTTGTTCTAATTTAGTTATTTTTTAATTTTATTTTCTTTTTTTCCCTCTATTTTAGCTTTAACATTTAAAATAATGTAACACCATGCATTGTAATTTCCTTCAGGTAATAAAATATTTTCCTTTTCATGTCATTACGTGTGCGGGGTTAAATCACCAGTAGAGGGAAACTGAACTGAGTAGAAACTAAAAAACAACTCTTTACTCTGAGTGTGAAACTTGTCATTTGACATGAACAAAGTCATAAAAAATGTAGAAGAAGAATCCGACACTGCAGACCAGCAGTGAGTTTGTAGTTTGGATTTAGCTGCAGCATCATTCCAGCTTCATGCTCCTGCAGTTCTGCTGTATGTGAACGCCTCATACAAGTCCAACATTGTAATTCTCTCCCTCTTTGTCTCCCCCTCCTCGTCCTCTGAGCCCCAAACCCTCCCCCTCTCTGCAGGAGGAGCTGGAGGTTGGGGGTTTATAAGTTGGCAGTCCAAATGCTGAAAGGGTGGACACCTATGGGGACCCTCACAGCAGCAGACTGACACACACACACCCACACTCACACACACCCACACTCACACATACACACACACCACCCAGAGCCGAAGTGCAGGGAGTGTGTGTGCTGAGAGCAGCTGTAAGGCCAGTGGACTGTTACTGTAGTTCTTTGTTCGGCTCTGGCTCGGCTCCACTGCTTCTCTCTCTCTCTCTCTCTCTCTCTCTCTCTCTCTCTCTGTCTTGGTTTCTTCTCCATCTTTCTTTTAAGTTTTTCACCTTTTTGTCCTCCTTATGATTGTGTTTGAGGCCATTTTTCACCCAGTTTTATGTCTGCAGGTTCTGCACAAATGTTCAAACATTTAAAATAATTCATGACTTTATTTTACAAACTTTAACTTTATTTAACTAACTTTACTATATTAAACTAACATTTGTACCTGAATCTCAATAGTAACAAAAGACTGATGTGGAAAGAAAATATTGCCACCTACAGACCTTCTAGACTCAGATTCTGCTCAAAGTTGAGAGATGGAGCAAGGCAGGTGAAGTAAAAACAACAGACGCAAAACAGACATGTTAACATTTAACTTTTGTTACAAGAAAAAGCTGCTTTTTCTCAGCTAGCATGTTATGCCCCCCACCCCGCCAAATCATACTTACTTTGCGTCTGTGTGTGTGTGTCCATGTTTTCTTCTTGTGCTTGTGTGTGAAGCATCCTCCCCTGTGGGTCTGTGCTTGTGCATAACAGACATATCAGTCCTGTGTGTGTGTTTATTTTCCTCATGTATTTTAGTGTGTCGTGCCAGTTTGTGAAGTGCAGGGATGAAAGAAAGCATCTTCAGTCGCCACGGCGATCAGGCTAATTACAGCAGCTTAAGTGCTTTACCCACGGTCATCACACACTGTCAAAATACACCACTGAGCCTGAGTGTGTGTGGTTTAATTTTTAAAGGCCATGAAAGCTTGCTTTTAACCAGCTCAGCTGTGCTTTAGTCCTGCGTGTGTGTTACTGCATGCAGACACACACACACACACACATTTGTGAGCACTCTGTGGGGGGTTTGAAGGCACTTGATGGTAGTTTTGGATTTTTTTTTGCGGTCTATCATTTAAACATCTCTTTGGTTCGGAGAAGAAGAAAGTAAACAATCGATTCTTTGATCCTCCACGTTTCTGTCAGCTGATTTAGTCTTTAAAGATATAGTTAATGAGATAATGTAGCACAACTATGTAGGTGTGTGTTTGCGAGTTAATAAATGAATGACTATGTGTGTGTGTACCTGTGTACCAGGGGTTTTTGGGTTATATGGAGCTTGTGGAGCCCTAATGGAGTGTGCTGTGTGTGTTTACGCGCTCCCAGGCTGCTGTTTATCGCTTAGCGAGCTGGAACTAATTTACTAATTGAGTTTTTAGTTTGGAAGAAACAACAGCAAAAAAGCAGGAGAGAGCGAAGAGGGGGATATCAGGGGGAATAAGAAAAACTCTTATTGGTTTCTGGAGGATTGTAAAAAGAGAGGACACGAAGATGGACTGAATTTTCTGATGTGGTGTGAAGTTGTGTGTTTTTGGTGGCTCTGCCTTTCCAGCGCGTGGAGTCCTTTCATCACCGCTTGGCATCCTCTGTATGTGTGAATGTACACTTCTGTCGGGGAGCTGACTGGCAGCTGTGACGGCCTGCTGGTAGATTATAAAGAAGCCTGACATCTCCCACAATGCACTTCAGCAGCATTTCCCAAAAAAGGAAAGCTATGGGGGGGCTCAGTCAGAACAGAAACTAAAGGGGAAAATTATTCTTACAGACTCTCTTTGTGATATTTGTAAGGGGTCACCTGGTCCAAACACACCTGTTAACAAACCTTTTTAAGTTCTGTTTATGAAAGCAGTTGGCAGAAATAAATATACGTAAGACAAATTATCTGGGAAGATTCAACATAAGGGATAGTTTTCATTACTCTGCTGTAAAAATAAAGCAGCCAGTAGAGAAAGTTTCCTCTAGTTAGACAGATAATGATGTCATGCTGACAACAAAAGAAAAATGTCAAACTATTAGAAATAAAAGAATCAGACTTTATAACACCAGACGGTGTCAGATGTTATTAAGGAAACGGAGTAAAATGAAAAAAGGAAATAAAGATGGAGGATACAAAAAAAAAAGAATTAGTTTCCTTTTGCTTCGTGGCAGAAGAGAGATTTTTCTCACTAATTAGTTTTTTTTTAGGTGTTTCCTGAAAAAACGAAAAACTAGCAGGGTCCGCTCCGATTGGACGGCTAACGTCATTCCACACCAGCTCTGAGAAGCCTGTCAAAATTAATGCAGGATGAGCCATTAATGTTGTATAAGTCTTCAATATTTCTTTAATTTGGGTCTTTATGGATCAGATTCTGGTGTGTAAACATCTTTTTATAAAAGTTTGATTTCATGGGGCAGAAAATAATTTTTTTTTATTCACCTTTATTTTGTGTCACCTATCAGATTGTGAGTGTTTTTTATCACACGGTAGTGAAGTTACACACATTTAAAGACACAGCAGAGGTTAAAGTTGGAGTCATGTTAGATCATCATGGTAACGTCAGCTATACACATCACCCGAGAAGATTACTGTCATAATGTTAGATTAAATTGTGAGTTAAAAAAAAAACAAACAAAACAAACAAACAAAAAAAAAAAAAACAGAAAAATTCTGTTTAAATGTCATCCGTTGAATCTCTGATGTTTCATTTTCTAACCACACTAAAAGTACTTTATTATTTATTCTTAAGCTTGTAGAACCTGCGTTGGACTTGGAGTTCATTTTAGAGACCTCTCCTGAACTACAGCCTCTCCATTTCTTTTTAGAGCTACAGCTGCATCACTCCAGATATATTCATGTTAATCCTGAAAATTTGTGCTATGTACCATTTTCATTTATTCTTCACCAGAAACACATATACTGGTATTTAAAAATCTTAACAAATTTTACAACTGTTCCCTTTAGTCCAAAAATATTCAAGTACACCTTGTGGTTGCAGATGTAAATGAAAAAATCACGAATTTCATCATATTCTTAAAAGCAAGTCATACTGTTCAAACCAAGTCTGTATATTTATCACCAAACAGCAGCCTGTTCGGTCATATGGAACCTGTTGAAGATGCTAGAAAACAAACTTCAGGCTGTACATCACATCAGTCTGGGAAGCAGCTGTTTTGAGGCTGAGGTGATTTCCATGTGATTATGGGACAGTTTCTAACTTCTTGTTTTTAACAGCAGACATTAAGCAGATTTCTCTGATTGCACTTCTTGTCCCACATGTGTTGAGCTTGTTATCCTCACGCCTCTTTTATTTACCCGCTCTCCGCATAAATGGAGTGTTTTTGTTGAAAAGAAGGTTTCTCTTCAGATGAGCTTGAAGCGGAAAGTCCAGCTCGTTCATCTCTAACAGGAGCTTTTGTTTTTGGCTGCTAACACAAATAAATCCAGACTGTGATGAAGCCGATTCATATAAAAGTCATAAAAACATTTCTTCCTTTTTTTTCTGGCTCTGGTGTATGTGCTGATGAAATGTGTCTTTGTGAGTGAGGACCTTAGAAAATGATGTTGCTCTGCAACAAAACAGTCTCCTGAGCATCAGTCACACGGCGAGCGTGGCAGGGACATTTTTCCCAGAATGATTTTTAAGATAAATCTTTCCCTTTTTTTTTTTTTTTTACCCCCCTCTTGATCTGTTTTTGCCTTTATCCCCAAACCTCCCTCCATAAGCCCCCTCCCTCATCTCAGTAGTCCTCCTGTTCTCCTCATCTCTCCTCCCTCCATCTCTCCATCTCTCCCGGGGAGAGCAAATCCCTCTTTTCCTAGGTAGGAGTGTAGGGAGGAGAGCTCCGTCTTAGATCTCGAGCCCCCCGCATCGTCCCTTCATCAGGTCCCCCTCTGTCCTCCCACCCTCCTGCACTCGCCCCATCCCTCCATCGCTCCTCTATCTATTCTCTGGTTAAATTATGGTTTTATGCTTCTCTGCCTCCCCCTGACTTCTCTCTCACCCGGCCTCCTCTCGTCTTTCTCATTACGCTCACATTTACATTTAAATTCTCACATTGAGCAGATGTTCTTATCTAGCATGACTCACAGTATTTTGACTTTAATAATCTTTAAACCCTGCTTCACCTTTCCACTAACTCATGCTGCAGAAGGGAAACTGAAAACTTTATATTCCAGTTTTTATTATTCTCATTAATTTCTTATATTTGCTGTAGAGTTTTTTGTTTAATGTCACTTATTTTTAGCCCTGTTCCCATCTCAGTTCCCTCTGTGTGCATTTTCTTTATCCTCACCATCTCCCCACATTTTGGTATTTTCACTCGTCTTCCTGCTTATTTTACCTGCCACAGTGAGGGGGATGATGCTTTCTGAGTGTTAAATGAAAGGAATGGACTGATGATGATGAGGAAACCTTGTGCCGTTCGAGATGCGTACTGTGGAGGTGTGACACAGCATATTTATATTCTTACACATTAAAGAAAACAAGAATTTCTTATGAAACCTCTTCTTCAAATAACTAATAGTAATAATAATAATAAAAAAACTTTAAGTCTGAAGCCAGACGACTGGAAACATGGGAAAAATGTGACATACTGGGTTTGAGAAGCAGAAAACCAGTTAGTTTATCCAAACAACACAAACAATCAGGTTAAAGGTTTTCCAGGTTTAGTTGAGTTTATATTTCCATGAAGAAAAACCATCAGCACAAGACAGAAAAAACTGGAGCTAGGTGAGCTAACTGAGCTAACTGAGCTAACTCGCTAACGGAGCTGAACACTCAGGTAGTGAGTATTAAAAAGCTGACTGATACCACAGATTCATGTTTTCCAGACTGAAGTTACTGTATAACAGAGCAACAAACTGATGTAAACATCAGTCACTGACCACTGGAGAATAAATGGAAATGTACAAGCATGTGTACATGACAATGTTAGCTTTATGGAGTTAGATAACACTGAACAACGGCAGGGAGTGGGTCGGTTTTTGAAGAATGATTGAAAAATTCTTGTGAGTTTAAACAGTAGTTTTGTTTTAAGTTCCAACCATGTAATAGGAGAGGACCAAACACTGCTGCTGGCTTTTCTGTTTTTAACAAACCAACACTGCTTCACTGTTTGCTTCAACGGTTGTCAGTTATAAACCCTCCTTTTGCTTCTACTTTCCCAGTTTCTTTTAAGAGCTTCTTTTTTTTTTTTTTTTTTTTTTTGCATTTTGCAGTAGCTTGCAGATCCCTGTCACTTACTGTTACTGGGTTACATCTGAAAGTAATATATTTAACCCATTTCTCAAATCTCAGTTATTATGACATATTTAAATGTAAGTGATTTACGTGACATTAAAGGTAACGTATCATGCTTTTAAATCCTTCCTTTTCACAAATAAATCATTAATTTATGGTTTATATAAAGT
>JBAFTA010000011.1:7866414-7899049 GCA_036919975.1 Melanotaenia parkinsoni | reverse complement strand
CGCAGCAAATACAGTGACGTAATAGATAGAAAAACGTAATAGATAGCGGAGAAAACTAAACAGACTGAAAAATATGATCCAAAAAGAATAATAAGATTTATATGCTGCACCGGAAGTGAATAAATTACATTTTTCGGCACTCCGGACCTCTTGGAAAAGACAAAAACAGGTATTTAAGGGCTTAAAAAAGTGGATTTTGCATGATACGTTCCCTTTAAGGAAATTTATTTGTTCATTTTATTCCACTAAAAACAGAATATCACGAAAAAAAAATAAAGATTGGAAATTTGGTTTTGTTAAAATCCAGTGAAGAGACAAACTGGTGCTAAGAGGGAATACCATTTCACTTAAAGCAGAATTAAACTACAACTTCACAATGTCATGAATATGCTAAGATATCTCTCTTGATTCTTTAGCAGATGCTGGTGGGTATGTAAAAACACCAGCTGAGTTTAAGCTGTTGGATGATTGAAGCTAATGGTAACGTTAGCCACATTATCCACAGCTGTAAGACTAATCATTCCCACCAGAAGTAAAAAAGTAAAGAAATAAGGCTTTCAGAAGAAGAGTCTGTGTTTGCTCTTGCAGCCACTAGAAGGAAGATTTCAGTGCTTTGCTTTAAAAGGACCACATATTTCTATGGAAGAAATACAGTAATATAATATAGATGAAAGTGTGAACATCTGCTCTTTAAAGGATGTAATGCACCACTGTACGAGATGACTAAAAGTACAGCTGTTGGCCAGATTAGGTCCGTCTTTGTAAAATGGGGACACATGCCCCATACTTGGAGACACTCAAGGGGTATGTCAGAAGCATTTCTATGTTTTCCATCTTTATTAATAGATAGAAGTGACTTTGTATGTTTGTATGATGAGGTGAGTTAGTTCAGGTGGTCAGGATTACTACACACATGTGGAAATGTACACGTATGTACATTTAAAATAACTTTTGGATCTGGAAAAGTTACCCTCATGTGAAATCCTGATTTTTTTTTTTTAATCAGATACTTGGATGTTTTGTGATTTCATAGATCCATTGTGATCCGGAAGTTTTAATGCACATGCAAATGAGTAAATATGTTAATAAAAAATAAATAAGTAAAGAAAAATAAAATAGAAATATAATGTAAAAAAAATGTAGAAAATTTGTGATATTACATTTATTTAAAATATATAACATATATATAATGTTATAAATACATTTTAAATAAAAATATACATTTGTTTGATTTGTACATTTAAGAAAAAATACAAATATAGATGTTAAAATATTTTACATGTATAATATACATAATAAAAATATTTATGTAAATGAATAAAATAACAAAATTATGTAAATTTGAGTCCAAATATTGAAACTTTTCATGTTCATATTATTTTCTAAAAGAAAAATTGATTAAATGTAAGCATATTTATAATGTACTTGTACTTTCTTTGCACAAAAGAAAAATGTGGAGTTTTTATGATGTTGTTTTACTGGAAATTAAGTACTGTATGTGGTCCTTGAGGTAAAAATGTAAACTAGTTCAGGGTACTGGACTGAAATTATTCTACATGGATGCAGAATGTTGGAAAAAGTTTGAGAAGACTTGGATTAGAGTGATAAATAATCCTCCTTAATAAGATTCAGAGGTATTTGCAGGGATGAGTTTTTACCTATGTCTGTGTGAGGAAGTGAATGTGCATGCTGAGGAAAATAAATGAATACACACATGTACACACTCCCTCTCTACCACAGTTTAGAGCAATGCATTCCTCTCCCCAAACATTTATCCATCTTTCCCATCTTCTCTCCTGCTCCATCCCGCTCTCTGTGCTGTGGTAGATGGATTACCCATGTGTGGTTTCAAGGCAGGTCCCGAAGCTACACTAACACACAAACACACAAGTGCTGGTGTGTATCTGTGCGGGTGTTATGGTTGTGTTAGCATGCTGTGCTGGTGTGTCCAGGGCTGCTGTGGATTAAACAGACTTTTCTATCTCCTGCCTTGGAAACACACCCACACAGTTGTACTGTACATACAAAAGGGCAAAAATCCCAGCAGAAAACCCACAGAAGAAATAATCCACCTCACACTGGGCTGTAAACACACAAACACGATCTACGGCCACTCACCTGCAGCCAGAAATTGGACACGCATCTACACAGCGGCTATGCACGGCGTACTGTACAACATGAATGTGTAATCTTGCTCATATACAGTCTCACACACTTCTGGTTTTATTGGTGCACATCTCCTGGTGTGCAGAGTGTGAGACGGAGGAGTAAGAGGCAAATGCCAGGCAGACACACAGCGATGAAGAATGCACCCCCTGCCATGTTTTGAATGGACCAGCCCACACCACCGGCCCCTGGGGGCCCCTTCATTGCTGCAGCACCTCTTTTTCTCTGTGTTTCTCATTTCATTCCTGGTTCGGCTCTCGCCTGTCCGTCTGCTTTCACGTTTTCCTCTCAGACTCTTTGTTATTTCTGTTTGGATGTCAGTCATGTGTCACTTTTCCTCCTTCTGTCTTTGTCAAGTGTTGGGACAGCTGTGGACGGAGATCTGTGGACGGGGATCAGGTTACTGGTCCCCGTGTGTGTGTGTGTGTGTGTGTGTGTGTTGGGCGTCTGGTTGCCATTTTGCCCTGTTTCACCACAGGATGCTGAGCTCCAGGGTTCCTCCTCAGCATTATACAGTCTGTTTGAGTGCAAGTGTGTTAGCATCACAGCAGCTCTGTGGGGTTGGGCCGCTGGGACCAGGCCCCTGCTTCATTGGCTTGGAAACCCTGTCTAGTTAGACAGGACAATAGACTGAGCTGGATGTCTAATCAAGAACCATTTGGAAACATGGAACTCAGGAGCCATAATGAGTCTTTCTTTATGCTGAATGAAGCATGCTAATGTGTCTTCCTGTGGTGAATTGTGCTGCTGTCTGAATTCTTGACATAGTTCATGGATTAGAAGTTTGTAACTAATATTTTTTATTAGGTTGAATTTTTTTAAAAAATGAAAAAGGATCGTACTGATAACTGAACTACAAAATGAATATTTTTAATGTTCAGGATGATTTATTGTCAGAAATACTTGATAATATTTAATATTATGTTTTTGGTTATATAGAAGCAAAAGTAGTGTTTTCATGACCTGGAAGTGCTGATGTGCTACAGGGACAAACTAAAAACTGACTCAGAGGTGGATCTGTCACTTTCTTTTAAGGCACGTCCTTTTACCTGTAGATACTGGACCTCCCGTGGGTGGAATGCAAGTAAATATGCATTTTACTCAGTTTCCCTTCAAAGTATCTACACGTTATGCACCTTTGGAAAGCTAAGATTCTTTCCAGGCTACAATCATCACTGTAGATTCAGTAAACACTTATTTCTGACCAGTCATAAATGCAGTTCACATTTGAAGCCATACTGTTCTCCAGTAGCAGAGGAATATGTGTTTTCATACTGATTGGAACATCCGCATCCTTCTCAATCAGAACGAAATTTCAATCCAAAAAATTATGATTGGTTCAGAATCTTCTGATGGGTTTGGTCACATGACGCATTTTTATTTTGATCAGGAATTCAATCTGAATACTTGTGTTCAGTGTTAACATGTAGCTAATAGTGAACACTTGGTTACTGGATCCTAATATCATCAGGCAGTGATTTCCCCAGCTTTTGTGGGGTTCATTTCCATGGCAACGTCAAAAGATTGGCTAAGCGAGCCAATCTAAAGTGAATAAATCTCCAACTTGGTGCCATTTTATGAACCAGTATCTATCCTTGCAGCCATCTCTAACTTCTTACGATGTTGCCGTTAGTTACAGATGCCCCGCTTAGAGGAGATCCCTGAGCATGAAAAAGTGATAGTAAAGGGGAAGCCAGTGGGTTTAAAACAAGCATGAAGGTCCTCTGGCAGAAAGTCAGTTTGTGACAAGTTGTCAGTGAGAATGTGTTTGTTTTTGGGGAAAGTGGGAGGTATTTGTTCGTGTGCATTTCAACAGTTGGAGCTTTACAGCAGGCTGGAACAGAAGAAGTAGCAGGGCGTGTGTGGATACAACACACAGCATTGTTTTCCTGTCTGCAGGGTTCCTCAAACCAGCTTCACTGCTGCTGAATCTTCCCACTGTTGATTGTCCAAGATCACAGAAATTATAAATCAGGGTTTGGTCAGAGGTGCTGTTCGTTATCTCCGAGTTCCTGCAAGACACTGATGATGGCTTTGTTAGATTTATTGTTGACTGTCTGTCTGCCAGTGGGTTCATTGGTTAATGACTAATCATTAAGACAAGTGTTTGTTGTGTGTCTAGAAACAGCAGCAGAAGCTGAGGTGATTAAACGATGTTACCTCAATCTTTCATCCACTTTGGACCACCCGTTCATCTCTCTGCCTTTTCTTTTGTTTTTTTTTCCCTCCCTTTCCTCTCCCCTCTCATTATCTTCCTGAGCCCTTTTCCTCTTCTCATCCAAACACGCTCCTTCTCTTCCTCCTATCCTTCCAACTCTGCCTCCCCAGCTGCACGACATTAGGAGATGAATGAATTAATAAACCACACGCATTGACCTGACTGCATACAGACAAACAACGCTGACAGATAGACGGAGTGGGCGAGTGTTTAGCTGTCATTAAGTGGGAAACACTGGCTCTCCATCTTCATGAGTTGTGTGTGACTTATGGAAAGATTTCCAGACATTTAAATGTTGACATCTAAATATCGTCTCACCCTTTTTCTGTTTTAATCCAGATAAAAATGTTTAATATTGAGTTATATTCACGCAAACACATACACACACACACACACAAACACACAGGCATGTAGTGTAAACGTGCATCCATGTGCGTGCACGTCATGCAGGAGGCCTCACAGGGGTAAAGAGGGGAAGAGGAGAGGGTGGATGTTTGATATTTGACAGCTGATTAAAGAGAGGAATGAGGAGCATGGAGCTCTGACAAGAAGTCTCCACAGGCATCATGGGAGGTAAGGCCAGGAGAGGGGTGGGCGAGGATGGGTGAAGACGACGGGTGGACGGAGATGGAGGGGGATGCAAACGGATGAAAGGAGCTTTGCCTGCAGTCGTTTAGTGAGGGAGCAGCAGAGGAGGAAATGGAAAACAAGGTGGCCCAGCTCCCTGCTGCTTATCCTTGAACACTCTGAGGAGGTCTCTTCCCTCCTTCTCTTTCTCCTTCACACACGTGCACACACACACATGCACACGCACGGTGCCCAGCCGGCACACGAGGGTGCTGTTGCAATTAAACCAGCGCAGCATGGAGCCCAGATTGAGAGAGAGACAGAGAGAGGACTCCTCGCTGCATGAACGGTACCCCTAGAAGACAGAGATGAGGAGGGAGTGATGGAGGAAGGTGGAGAGGGAGGGATGAGCAGAGAGAGGAAGGAGGCAAAGAAGGAGAGAAATAGGGAAATACTAGTACACTTAGACTCAATGTCCACTTTATTGAGTCACCTTTTTCCTCCAGAACTGCCTTAATTCTTGGTGTCATACATCCAACAAGGTGTTGGAAACATTCCTCAGAGATTCTGCTTCATATTGACATGACAGCATCACACAGTTGCTGCATCCATGATGAGAATCTCTCGTTCCACCGCATCCCAAAGCTGCTCTACTGGACAGAGCATTCTCTGTAAACCCTAGAGATGGTTGTATGTGAAAATGCCAGTAGAGCAGCAATTTTAAAGTATATTAAAAATGATATTAATGCACTCATGAATTAGATGCACTTTGTTTACTTCTTTGCCTAGATTAACCATCATAACACGGAACAGAGAAATTAAAATAAATTTCTCTGTAGAGATCCTCATTTTTTATGGTTATAAAACCCTCTGTGTGTCTGTGGAGTAGCAAATTTCAAAGTGTTGCACAGAACTGCTGTTTCAGTCTTGAGCCCTTTAAATGCGACACAGTGCCATTACTTCCCCCGCTGTGATTGGTTCTTTAATTAGCTCCTAACAAGCGCCTTCAGGAAGCCAGCGTGCTGATTGGATGCCTTATCATTGTTAATTAGCCCAATTAAGTCATTAGGAGAGTCCTCAGCTTCGCTTCCTGCAGCTACACAGGTAGCGCCGCCTCCTCTAGCATGACTGGCTTTGTACGATTAAAAAGTCTTAGAGAGAAAGTGTGTGTAGAGATTTCTGTTCTTAGCGTATGTGATGTTTGCATTTATCATAATATCTGATATCCAAGCATGAACACGGTTTAAAAACAGGAGCAGATTCTGCAAAACTCCCAGATTTCGGTTGTTTATTGGCGACATGGATCATTTGTTTTTGTTTTTTGTTGTGCGTCTGCGGTGTCCAGGTGTGATGTCGCCTGCAGTGGTTAAAAACACACATCTGGAGCAGAGAGAGCACACTACACCCAGATGTGCTTTCCCTGTTTATGGTTAGAAGGTTGGAGTTTTTTTAATTTGGTCCAGACATCAGCTGTTTGTCAGGTGTATTTGTACCGAAGCCGACAGATGTTATTTTGATGTTGAGAGTGACAAAGGACAAAGAGAATAGACAACAATGACATGCTGATATACACACACACACACACACAGTCTCTGCTATGAAGTCAGCCATGAGACGATGTTTGGTCAAGCATGGTTGGGTGGAGAGGCAATTAGTAAAAGCTACATCGGCAAAGATGGGCGACATGTCTCCAACTCCAGCTGCTGTGAACCTTCAAATTAGTCAATTGCTTTCACATGCATGTGTGTGTGCGCTCCATTTAATGCAAACAAGTGTGCATGCATGATTCACATCAGCCTGTAATTGTTAACAATGTTGTATTGTTGGATGAACAAAAGACCCGAGTGTGATGCAGTCACCTCACAGGACTGACGGACACCGACGCATTCAAACCTGCTCGGCTTAGACGGACGGATTTGTTGTGGGTTTCACTAAATAACACAAATTATCACAGAGAAAATTGAGAAAAAAAGTTAAAAAGGGATGTTTTTTGTAGTTTCAATGTAGTTGTAGATTTCAAACAGCATTGATAAAATGGAAACTAACATGAAATTCTGTTATGATAAAAAAAATAAGCAACTTTTCTCTCTGGATTGATGAAGTAAATGAAAACAATAACTTAATAATAATAATAATAATATAAAATGTTCAGTAAATTGTATTATTCTTGTTAGAAACATTAAATAAACATAGATCAAAATAGTTTAAATTATAGAAAGTTTCAAAAAGCCTTGCACTAACGGACCAAAAATACCCACTCAAGCTTCTTTTTGTCTCTCTGGAAAAATATTTGATGCAAATTAGAGAAATGATCTGAGCTGGTAAAGACACAAAGCGGCTCGCCAGCAGTTTCCAGTTGGAAACTCACTGACTGACTGGCACCAGCTTCCCACATAATAAATAATATCCAAGATATTCCTACAGATCACAGTAATTCCTGAGGAATTCTGGTAGTCCACCAGTTTTTAGTGTTGTCCTTCCTTGAGGTCTGTTTCCTGTTATGACAACTACTTACTCGCTTACACTATCTCCATCTGGTGACACCATATGGCCCAGATTACTCCCTTTACCAGGTGTACTTGAATGTGCCACAGAATTCTTAAGGAATTGACATGCCCAGCAATTTCCAAAGCAACATAAATTCACACTCCTTTAGACTTTCAGTTTATGCACAGTGATAACTTAACTGTGCCTAATAATGATCTCAGCTGTAAAGCGACTCAGAGAAAATTAGTTTTCAAGGCTCACAGTCCGCTCTGCAGAGGTGTTGTAATAAACTCTAACTTATTATTAAATTATTTTTATTACTGATGATTTCTTGGAATGCTTTCTCATTAATAATGAGCCTTTCTGCTGCTCAGCATGGCAGCTTTACAGAAGAAACTATATTTAACGTGTGGATAACTGTTTAAGTGCATAAACATTTAACCCCTTCCTCACAAGGCCTTTTTTCTGCTTCCTATCTGAAATTACATATCTAAATACTTAAAGTATATTTTCTCAGCTACAAGGGTCATATGTGTAATCTCGGTCTCTACAGAAAGCTGAGATGGGTGAGATTACTACAGAAGTGTTAGAATCGAGATGTGTGTAACTGCATCAGAGTAAATTCACCTGGAACTCAGTGGAGCGTTAAAATGTCCACAACTTTCTAAAAGAAAACCACATTACTTTTAATGAAAACCAGAAGATAGCAGCCCAATTCATCTAGAAATGAGTAAAGTAATGTCTGATGAGGAACTGTGCAAAAGAAGACGCTAAAAAGGAGAAGCTGAGCAGTTTTCCAGGTGCTTTAATAGAGGTGTTACACAGGTTACAAAGGCAAACTCATAGGAGAAACATTAGCAGAGTTTTTAGAGCTGGAATCAAACTTTTCACCACAGTAAAAGTAAGACATGATTTCTGGTTCTGGCTGCTAGCTCCAGAGTTTCTGTCCCACAGTGATGAGACAGACATCTTTGTAACCAGCAGAGTCTCTGCTTTCATGTGATTCCTTGTTTGTGTGGTTTGCTTTAAGTGGAGAAATAAGCAGAAGCTCTAAAGTGGACAGAGCTGCTCTCATGGTTTTCTTACATTCCTGTTAGGATTGCTGCTTCCCAGCACATGCAAACATCTTCTGTGCCGCTGGGGCTCCAGTGCTGGTTCAGGGCCGGTGCAAGAGCAGTTCAAATGGGTTGTTTTCTGCAGGGGCTCAGTAAGCATTTCATGGATTTGTGGGTATTTGTGTGTCTATGCTCAGAAGCTGAGTTCACTTTTAATTTAGAGCCCTGGTTAGCACAAAGCTAATAATAAAATGTTAATTTGTTAGCTAAATCTTAGTGGTTTTGGTCACTGTAGTCTAGCCAGTCCAAATATTCTGTTAGTTTGCAAGAATCACAGCCTGTTTTACCACTTTTTATTACATTTGTTGATGCAGCATCCAAACGCTGCACCACTGGAACAGCTGGTGATTGCAACTACTGAATCAGACATGAGCTAAAACAAATAAAACACAGCTCAACGATGTGAAACAAACACTTTGTCAGATCAGGTACATAAACTGTGTTTCTGCTGTGTGGCTCCGGCATAGATACAGAGATGGATTTTCTACAATGAACTTAAATTCACTCTATTTCCTCAACAAAAGGCTGGCAGAGCTTCTGGGAGCAGCAGCTATTGTGTGACTGTGCTGCGTCTGTAGAGGTGAGAATCCAAAGAGAAGAGGAGCAGCACCGAGAGACAGAAAGAGGATGATGGAGAGGAAGGAGAGCACCGTAGAGACGAAGAAACAATGCCCTCTAACCACTGTTCTGGCTGTGTGTGTGTGCCTGTTTGAGCACGCACGTGTGTTAGCATGTATTAATATTGATTTAGCATTCTGGCAGGGGTTCTTTGAAACTCTCTTTTCCTACTCAAGCCTGCAGGGACATATTGTAGATATGCACACATACACACACAAGGAGGCGGTGTCACATGTAATTAATGATATAACACAATGCTTTGACAGAAAGGCAAGAACGGTCGTGTATTAAATGCGAGTGATTGCATGAGGATTTGTGGATGAAAACACACGTGTGTGTTTGTGTGAGACAGGAGGACTAAACTGTGAATCCCAGCAGTGTTTCTGGTCCGTATGTGAACTCTGAGTCGACTGGAGGACTGTTTAACTGAGCACTTGTCTGCGCGTGTGCGTGAATGTGCATTTAGGGTTGTGTGAGTGTGTCAAATTGAATGTTTAATCCAAACACATGTAGCCATCAGGGTTTTTTTTAATGGCTGTTTGCTGCAGAGGGGACTCAGTTTGGATTTCCAGACAGCAGGAGTCTTGCCGTTAGTGTCATGAATCACTGGTTTAAAAAACAAACCATCACATAAACATTTACCATAGTAAGAAACAGCAACATATCTGAACAGACTGCTGGAGTTTTAGGAGAGGAAGGTTGTCCCATTCTGGTCTGATGTAGTTTTCTAGTTGCTCTACATTCCTGGACCTTAATTGCTGGATTTCTGCTTCCATGATGCTTCAGATGTTTTGTATTGGTGAAAGGTCTGGACTGCAGGCAGGCCAGCTGGTTCAGCTTTGTCTTGCTGAAATCCACAAGGCCTTCCCTGAAAGAGACGTCGTCTGGATTGGAGCAGGTGTTGCTCTAAAACCTCCATCTACTTTTCAGTACATGGAGATTTTAGATGAAGCTTCACAGATGTGGAAGCTGCCACAGGCACTAATACAACCCCATACCATCAGAGATGCAGCTTTTCACCTGTCCACTGATAACAAGCTGGATCCTCCCTTTCCTCTTTAGTCTGCAGGACACGCCGTCCATGCTTTCCAGAAACTCTTTCATATTTTCATACAGGTTTCCAGTTTGCCTCGGACCATTTTAAATGAGCTTTGGTCCAGAGAAGACAATACTGTTTCTGGATCCTGTTCACATCTGGCTGCTTCTTTGCATGATGGAGCTTTAACCTGCATTGGTGGGTTTCAGGGGGAGGTGTGTTCACAGACAGTGGTTTCTGGAAGTCTTCCTGAGTCCATGCAGTGGTTTCCAGTAGAGAATCAGGTCTGGTTTTAATGTTGTGATGCCTGAGGACTGCAAAATCACCAGCATCCAGTTTTGACATTTGGCCTTTTCCTGTGCACACAGAGATTCCTCCAGATTCTTTCAATCTTTTGATATTATACACTGTGGGTGGTGGGATCTTCAAAGTCTTTACAATTTTATGTTGAGGAATATTTTTCTGAGGTTTTTCCACAATTTTAAAGACATAATTTGTCACATATTAGTAAACCTTTGTCCATCTTTACATCCGAGAGGCTCTGCCTCTCTAAAATTCTCCCAACCTGTTTGCCATTTAACCTAATTAGTTATCAAATACTCCTCCAGTTATTATCAGCCCTTTGTTGCTCCATTAGATTCCATGAAATGGTAAAATGTCTCAGTTTGAACATCTGATATGTTGTTTATGTCCTATTTTAATTAAAAATGGGTTGATGTAATTTGGAAATCATTGTTTTAGCTTTCAAACTGTTTTTAATTCACTCCAGTAGCAGGTAAATGGATATCTTGGGTTTAATGGGTGAATGATTTTAGCTTCTATGTTCATATCATTCATCTTGATGATAAACTGGTTTCCTAAATGTGACCATGTATCAGCTTTAGGTGTTATTCCTGCATTGTTTCTCTTTCTGTTTGAGTTTCTCTTGGTCTGCCTCTCTGTCTGTCTTTGGGGAAGCTGTTTAGAAGTCTTCATGCACGCCTGTGCAACACACACAAACACAAACCTCCAGACACATGTATATTTTATTCCTCCTTCAGAATAATTAATAACTTTGTCTTCATTTATTTATTTGTTTGTATTTGAGGCTGACAGAAGTGAGAAATGTGTTTGTGCTTTTGTGTGCAAGACCATGAAGACGTTATTATTTTATTTTTCAGCGCAGTGCATTGAAAGTTGTCATTATTTTTGCGGATTCACAAGCGTATAACATTGATATGAGGGTCTGAAGCAAAATTACATTTGTGATTTTGCTCTCACCTCCTCTGGGGATAAGAATCATGTATAAAAGAGATCATTAACACATAAGGAGTTAATTAATTTGATGTATTCTTTATCTAATATCTCACTTCAACTTCCCTCATCCATTTTCACTTGCATCCTTTTAGCAATGAGATCAGTAATTACAAACATGTTTGGTCTGTTTTTAATGGTCCTTTCCCAGTATGAAGATGGAAAATAGTCAAGGTTGGCCTTTTTAGATTATAACCTGAATGACAGCTGTTATTCCGTTTAACTCTTCAAATTCTTGAATCTTCTTCTATATTTTTTCTCTTTTTTTCAGGAAATAATGCATTAACACACAACATCTTCCTTACATAATTATCCATAATGTTGCCTTTAGGGACAAAATAATTGGAGTGTAATTGAACATAATCAGATTATATTGCTGCTTAATCTCACAAGGTCAGACGGCTCATCAGGAGTCGGAGCAGCTTTTTCTGCAGAAAGGTGACCACTCTGCTGCTGCTGGTAATTTAGGCCTGATTGGGCTTTTTGGAAGGTTTGTCATTACCTGGTCCACCCAGCTGGACATGTCTTTTCTCTATAATGTTAGCTTGATTAGCTGTTCTTAACTTTGACACACACACATAGAAACCTTCTGTATTCTGAATCACTGGTTAACAATGAAACAGCCAGCTGGGTTTAGAACCACAGGGACTCCTTCATTTCAGCCACAAAGTGAAGGAATACAAGAGTCCGTCTTTGTACCTCTTTGTTTGTACCCCTTCCTCGGCTATGGAGCTAGAGTAGAGACACAAGTTAAGCAACTTGTATATGTCCATATTTGTAAATGCTAACATGTACAACTGACTTTTATTTTCAGACTAAAAGTGTTAATCTGTACTTGTAGATTTGATTTGTACCATATTTGTTGTTACACTTAAAAATATAAAAGCTCCAAAATGTATGCCCCTATCATGGCTCCATACCTCCTCCATCACTGCGGTGGCATTGTTGGTCTTCATCAGCTTTTCTTTTCACTGCTGAGACTGTATGTTTTACACGTTTCTGCCTCGCCTGTCTCTGTTTCTGGTTGCAGTCAAGTTTACAGCCAACAGGCATCCTCAATCCCTCTCATTCACCCACCCACCCACCCACATACGCAGTGTGTGGCTGAGGGAGGTCTCTAGCCATGGTTGCAGGTATCTGGCAGGCTTTTCCGCAGATGACCTAGTAGTGATTTAGTGTCTTCATTAGCATGCTTTTTTGCACTGTGTGTGTGTGTGTGTGGGCGATACACTTGTGCTTTAGGGTAGCTTCGAGTTGGCTCGCTGTGCATCTTGTGTTAAAGTTGAACGTATTTTGGTGTGCGAGTTTTTGGAATCAATAAAGAAAAAAATCTGGCTCCTCTTCTGTTGGTTTCCACTCTTTGCTCAGGTTTTCTGGTATCTTCAGATGTGTTGTTTCCATGACCACAGCATGGTTCGGTTTGGCACGGTCTGGCATGGCGCTGTGGTGTGTGAGTAAAAGAGAGAGAGGGACAGGAAGGGGGACTCGGTGGGAGATGTAGCTGGTCAGGGCAGGGGGCGAGGACAGGCAGGCTGGACCAAGGTCACTCTCACTGTGTGTGCACATGACTTGTGTGGGCACGTGACTGTGTGTTTGTGTGTGTGTGCCATGTCCACTTGTCCACCGGAGTACAGCTGAGGACGCATCCCCCACCTATTTTTTCCCTCCTTTGACTTTGTGCTGATGAACTGAGCATTTTTTACTAAAAGAAATGAGTTTGTGGTTATTTTCTGAATGTTCTCAGAAGGAATAGCCCAGCCCGTCTCGTCTGTCCACCTCCTCCTGTCTCCTTCTCGCTGCCCGTCTCTCACCAGCTATCTCTCTGGGTCCAGATGGGCAGTTTGCAGGTTAACTGGAACAGCTGGAGCTGCATTATTAGCATCCTGCTGTGAGCTCTTATTGGCTCGGCTTCTCTTCCTTATTCCATCTTTCTCCTCCTCTGTCAGTTTTACAGCTAAAATAGAGTCAACAAGATGTTACTTTTCTCTCTGTGTTTATTTCTGTAGTATTTTACCTTAGATTGTATTTCCTGTAGAAATATTAATAATCTAAAATCTCTTTAAACTCCTTTTAATGATATCTTTTACACCCCTTTTAAAGCTTTATTAGATATAATTGCATAGGACAAAGACTGTGCAAAGGAGGCACATTTAAGGTGGAGTTTGGGTGAACAGAAAATTAAGCATGTCTCTCAGGCCTTTCTCTCCTGTGTGTGTGTGTTTTAGTATGTGTTAGTATGTGTGTGTTAATGTTGTTGTTGTGGAATGGAGATTGGCTTTTTAGTGGTATTTGGATGCAGAGATTCAGTCAGGATAAGCCTGCTAGCTCCCTCTGACTTCCCTCGGGAAAACAGATTAAAGAAACACACAAGCACACACTGGTAGAGATAGACATGTTGTACACACACATACACACCAGTAAACAGCAGGGTAGGATTAGGTGGATGTAAGTAAACACACATATTCTCCTTTCTCTTGGATTTTGCTCCAAAAAAGAAATGTTTAAGGAATTGTAAATGAACACATCTCCATCTTTTCTGTCAGCTGCTCTTTATAAACAAAGACTAAATATAAAATCTGTGTTTGCGTTTCTATTCTAAAGTCCTGATCCAGTCCTCGTTTCTTAATCTCTCGCTTGATTACAAGCTTTTAAAGTGGCCTTCATCACTAGTTCTCTAGATTCTTTTAAAGTTTTTATTTGGACATTTTTTTCTCCGTCATTTTCAGTCCAGCCATTTTTTTTTTTTTAATTTGCTGAGCTATAAATCTTTCAAGCATAATAAAAGTTACTGACTCAAATGATGACTCAATATCATCTTAGATCAAATGTTGAAATCAATAGGAAGAAATGCTAAATAAGAGACAGTTTGATAGACAGAAAGTTAAATTTTTCTTTAGCATATTTTGCATTATTTTTGTCCTTTTGTCCAACATCTAATGAAACTGAACAAGTGGTCTGATGGAGGATGGATCCTCCCCAGAACCCGGACTTTAACAGGTCTGACGGAGGGATGGATCCTCCCCAGAACCCGGACTTTAACAGGTCTGACGGAGGGATGGATCCTCCCCAGAACCCGGACCGGAACAGGTTTGTTAGAGGGATGGATCCTCCCAAGTACCCGAACTGGAACAGGTCTGTTAGAAGGATGGATCCTCCCCAGGACCCGGACCGGAACAGATCTGTTAGAGGGATGGATCCTCCCCAGAACCCAGACCTCAACATTATTAAAGCAGAGTCGGATCATCTTGACAGAGAACAGAACAAAAGGCAGAAACATCTAAAGAAGAGCTTTGGATGTTCGGAAGTCCTTCAAAGAGCCTGGAGAACTGTTCCTGAAGACTGTGTTGATGATTGGTGGGAACTAGTTTAGATGTTTGAAATTACCCAGTAAACTTATTAATGAAGAACATTAATTACGAGGCACCATCGAGAGGGACTGGAAAATAATGACTAAAGATCTGAGTCAGTCTCAGGGGTTTGTGGTGCATTCCGGTTGTCTTGGAACTCAGAATTCCAAGGAATTTTTGCCAGAAATGATGATACCAGATTTAAAGATGTGTGCGCCCAGTACCATTTATAGTCCATTTTTGTCTTTACTAAAATCCTTTGAAATATATTTTGTGTCGGTTAAGTTTCTGGTGCAAACAGCAGTGAGTTCTTGAAAAATTACATCAGTATGTGGTTTATTAATCATAATCTCCAAATTGGTGTTGTCATGGTGCACGTTTTTACAAAGGGACTGAGATTTTCTGCTTTTTTACGGAATTTGTAGACGCTCACAAACTGGCTGTTTTGGAGGCGTCCTTTTTCCTAGTTGGTGTAACTGGAACATCAATTACCTGGGAATGACTTCACCTACCATCGAATGCTCGGAATTCCGAGACAACTGGAATGCACCATTGGTCTGTCCAAGTCAATGTGGGACAGATTTCACTTTGGAAAGTCCTTCAAAAAGCACGGAGAAAAGTTCCTGAAGGCGACATAGGCTAGGTTCACACTGCAGGCTGATGTGACCCAAATCGGATTTTTTTGCGCCTATGCGACCTGTATCTGGTCTTTTCATAACAGTCTGAATGACACAGATCCGATTTTTTTCAAATTCGACCCAGGCCACTTGGATATGTGGTCCTAAATCCGACACGTATTGGATCTTTTGGCATGTGACCTCAGTCTAAACGGCCAGGTCGCATTAATCCGACCTACATGTCATACGCAACATTGTTTATAAACTCATTTGTAAAGGTGCTCGCATTGCGCATAAGGCTCATACAGGAGATCACATACATGTTGCATTTAATGGGAAATGTGTACGGACTCTCAAAAAAATCGGCTTTCACAAAAAATCAAATTTGAGCATCATGCCCTGCAGTGTGAACCCAGCCTTAGAAACATGACAGAAAGCTCCTCTAAGAGGGTTCAGACTGTGAAGAATAAAGCTTCTTAGACCGAAAGTTCATTTTCAGTCTCCTTATGTTTACCCATGTCTCAATAACCTGCTGCACCTCGTTCCTGTTCTTCTGGCATTATGAATAAATAATTTTTGTCTCAAGACTTTTCTACACATGTTCACACTGTCTGAACCAAAAGAACTAAACAAAAAAACAGAGTGGTTTCCAGAGGAAAAAAAAACCAGTCAGGGGTGCCCCTCTCTCCATCACCTTGACAACCAGATCAAAGTCTTGATTATAGTTGCCTTGGTGATTAGCTGTGGATACAGACATGCTTTAAAACCTGAATGGGATGACTGTGTGTGTCTTTGTATGTTTTGGCTTTCAGAATTGAGTAATGTTTAAAGCCTCCAACCTTTGGTTCTGATTCATTTATCATGAAACTAAAGCTAAAAAATATGTATATATCTTTGAATGAATAAATAAAAACATGCCCGAACACATCAGAAAGATGCTGTAGCTTTAATAAACAAACAAACTGATGCTGTAGATGTGTGTCCTCGGGGCTGCAGTTACGTTAAACAAACCACAGTGTAACAAGTGTGTGAAAGATGGAAGGAGGGAAGGAGGGGACAGTTAGGGAGTGGCATGTACATACTTTTAAATGCTATTGTAAGGTGTGGCAGACGTGTGTGTGTGTGTGTTTGTGTGTGTGTTGGTGGTTTATTTACACACGGTGATTAGGCTTATTCCCTCCTGGCTACTTTCAAGCTTTCAATTAAGATTCTAAACACAAATATTCTCTGCATTCATTACTCTCATCCCTGCTAACGAGCTTAGATATGTGTGTGTGTGTGTGTGTGGATCAGTGCGTGCGGTCATGTGTGTTTACACCTCTCTGTAAGCTTATCAGAGAAAATTCCATGTTTTCAGTGAAAGTCCTGAACAATGATGAGGATGTTTGTGCTGCTCCTGTTGGAAAACTGATTACAGTCTCATTAGATGTGATGCTTCAATATCAGCTGCATGTTGTTACTGTCGAGTGCTCTCTAGATGACACTGAACATCCTGGAAGTATTTCCATTAATAGACATTTTCCTTCTTTTTCCTTCTCATTTTCCTTTTTTTACATTCATTATGATTACTGGAAAGTCTGAAGTTGTGACCCCTCACCTTATTGCATCTGGCTTTAGTGAGTTAACCGAATTCCCCGACTCACCTCCACCCTCTCTTCCACTGGATGCAACTCGTTTGAGATCATTATTATTGTTATCTTTATTCTTTACTTTATTCTTTATTTCAGACCCAGGGGGATCCATATAACAAAAAAAAAAAACAAACATTATTGACATTATTTTTATTGTTATATTGTGTTGACCTGCAAAGAAACTAAAGATAGAAATTAGCTTTGCTATTTTGCTGTCTTGAATAATAGCACCACAGCCTCACAACGGCTGGGGGGAGGTTCGAACCTTTAGGGTGGTGACCTTTCTGTGTGGAGTTTGCATGCTCTCTCTGTGTATACGTGGGTTCTCTCCGGGTACTCCGGCTTCCTCCCACCAACCTAAGACATGCATGTTAGGTTAACTGATGACTCTAAATTCTCCCTAAGAGTGAGTGTGAATGGTTGTTTGTCCCCTGTGTGTTGGCCCTGTGATGGACTGGTGACCTGTCCAGGGTGTACCCTGCCTCTCACCTGTTAATGCTGGGATAGGCTCCAGCTTACCCGCGACCCTTGATGGACTAAGCAGTACGGAGAATGAATGAATGAATGAATGTTTTTAAATATATAAATGTAATGTAAAAATTAGCTGCATTGCTTTTCACCTTTCATGCATTCATTTTTACAAAACAGCCACATTATTTTTATGTACAATATTTAATTTTTAAAGACATGTACAGTAGTGATGCAGTAGTCGGAAAAAACCCTGACCCGCGGGACCCGCTCTTTTAAAAAAATTGGACCGCAACAAACCGCCCGGCACCTCCGCTTCTATTTTTTTAACCCGCCCCGCCCCATTAAAACACGTTATGATATTAACGAATGCTTTTATTTAGTCTGAGAAAGGTGCATATGGTCTCCTAAATTGGCACTGGAAACTGGCAACACACAATGTATTTTCATTTGAACGTTAAGCCTATAAACATAAATAGGCAAATAAATAAAGTGTTTTAAAGCGTTTAAGTGTTATAAAGCACATAGACAATGCTGCTGCTGTCGTCTGCACTGATTACCTTGTTGAACTTGTCCCAAACCTGTGATTTAGCCATTTGACCCTCCTTCTTCTTTTTAAAGACGTAAACTACCGAACGAATGTTATTCAACACTTCTTCCATCTTTTGTTGCTTGTCTGCTTGGCGCTTTCTGCACGCAGCCTGCGTAGCCTACTATGCGCCTATGTGGACATTACGTTATAAAACGTGACCTGTCTGTGATCACTAATGTACAGGGATACTTTTTTAATTGTTAATCATATTTTTCTGGTACTGTAAGTCCACCATGATCCATGATAACAGCATTATTTATCCTGTTTTCATCATAAAAAGGTTACCATCACTACTATGTTGCACCTGGAAATGATGATGAAGTCACTTACTGTTAAACGATGGTAATGTCCACTCAGGAGCAGCCAAAGATCAACCAGTGAGCAGAAAGTTCTATGTGTGTCTGAAAAGAAGAAAAATAATGCTCCAGCTGAGCTGGAGTTGGTTTAGTGAGGATAGCAGGTGAATAGAAGCAGAAATAACTGGAAATGAGGAAAAAGTGGAAATATGGAAATAGTTTCTGTTGTGTGTTTGTTTCAATGCCAATATTTTTCTCCTGAAATCTAAGACTTGAGAGAATGATGCAGATAAGAAAAGGCTTGGTCGTCTGTGTGTTATTTCTACAAAGTTCTGTTAGTAATAAATTCTGCTTTCTTCTTCTGGTCGGCCTTTATGCTGCTATATCTATTCATACATTCATTTTACATCATTTCAGCCCCATAATCTGACAGCTGAGGCTGGAAACATCATGTCTGATGCAGACTGGGATTAAAAGCTCCAGCTTCTACATGCATTTTTACACAAAAAAAACAAACAAAAAACAGGCGAATCAAAAAATGGCAAATAGCTTGGAGCCTTAAAAATTAAAGTTAGATGATCTTAGTAACATGTTATCAAACAACCTGGTGGCACAGAACTCTACATATATGGAAGAACTGACCAGAGGCCGCTCATTTTTATCACAACAGAAAGGTTGTGGTTACATCACATCCATCCACAGTGGCTGAAATTTATTCCACATCCTAATCAGCTTGATATTCAGTTTCTCATAACAAAGAAAAGTGGATGAAAAAGACTGAGACCATATGCACAGCAGCAGACGGAGCTCAGACTGCCACACACCAAGCTGATGGACAATTATATAACCTCACTAACACTGACTTTTACCTAACACAACTTCAGTCTCCTCCAGCGAGACTTGGATTGGATTGTGTTTAAGTGAGTGGGTGCTTAACGTCTGTTGCCTCCAACTGTGCCAGTGTATTGTTCTTGGTATTGTGCTGTACCAATTTTAAACAATATATTCTCTTGGATTTGGGCTGGCGCTCTTACTCTTTGTACTTGTTTTCTTATGCCAGTATTAAGATGTTCAAACGACACCTTGTTATTTATTACTGACTTGTTATGACAAAGTGTTGAATTCTGAATCCTGAATCTTGAGCTGTCAGAAGGCAAAGTCTTGAAATAAATCTTCCCATTCTAGATTCTCCATCATTCTGGAGATGTGCCAGCTACTTCTTATGTTGAAGGAAAGATTTTGAGTGGAACAGGCTCATGTCCTGTTGGTTTAAAATGGGTTTTGTTTGGTTTTTAAATCAGCATTAAATTCATTTTAACTTCCACAGCTCTTGGATAAACTGCTGTAAAACGTGCATTCCTACAGACACACCAGCGCTGTAAGGTGAGGCTTTTGTGTATCATAAATAGACCTAAAATGTAATGGTATCACTCAGATTACTGATGATGAAGAAAGCCTAAGACCGTGCTGTAAAATGTGTGTGTCCACATGTGTGTTAGTGAGGAGGCTTTTTGGCTTTGACAGGACATAGCGCTCCAGCTTCCTACTGTTATGTAATCTGATAGGGAAAATCCAAGCTGCTACACACACACACACACACGGTCTCCTTCCAAGACCCACATGCACTTATGCACCACACAAATGTGCTCAATTTGTGCACAAACTGGTCATCACCATATGCTGTTCCTGTCTGCCAATAAAATGTCTGCCTGTGTGTGTGTGTGTGTGTGTGTTTCCTCTGGAAGTGGTTGGAAAACATCAGATGTGATACGGAGGAATGTGGTGGAGGAGGATCGGGGCTTGACTGGAGGATCAGTGTGAGCTTTTTGTTTGTGAAGGACAGGTTCTGGTTCCTCTCTCTAGTGGTGGATGTTTGGAGATGGTTGTAAAAACTTTAAGTCATGTTACTTTATTTAAATGACTTATCTTTCATTTTAAAGATGAGTACAATCAGCCATCATTTCTTTCTATTTATCTGCCCTGCCGCCAGACTCTGTTAGAAACTTTTAAAGCCTATTTCAGTGTGTACGAATCATTCAGGCAGAAAAAAAGCTCCTAACTCAAGAACCAGTCGACATATAACAGACAACTTAGCAAACTTAAATGGGATCTTCCAAATAAAACAAAGTGAAGATAAGACAGTCTGGCTCCCAAAGTTAGCTGAAAGCTTAGTATATCTGAACAAGTGAAAGATAAAAGAAGAAGAGTGAGGATTAAAAAACTATTAGCAGCAGATTAACAGGATCTGAAAGTGATGTTCTGAAAAAATGGGATCAAAAATCCAGTAAAGACCTGAAGAAGGACCTGAGAGATGCATCTGGATCTCCAGCTGATCCCAGCTGATGATTTCCACTAGAAATGGTCTCCATAGAAACGTGGCTGCCAAGAAGCCATTCATAAGGAAGGGAACCGGGGAGAAAAGGCTGAAGTGTATGTCACATGAAACAAGAACTGGACTGAAGATCAGTGGAAACCGGTCTGATAGATCCTCCCCAGAACCCGGACCTCTACATTACTGAGGCAGAGAACGGAACAAAAGGCAGAAACATCCAAAGAAGAGTTTTGGAAAGTCCTTCAATAAGTCTGGAGAACTATTCCTGAAAAATGACAGAAACTTAGAGGTTTAAGACTGGGACGACGAATAAAGCTGCTCCGACCAAATATTCACTTTAAGCTCTTGGGACAGTTGTATTTATATTTATTCTTGCACAAGTCAACTACTGCTCCTAACTCTAGTTTTCCAGTAAACAATTAAAGAAACAAGGGCTGGATGAAGACTTTTCCACAGTCGTGTGTCTAAATAACCGTCCAACAAGAGAATAAAGGGAATCAGCGGAGAGATTGTGTGTTAAAGCAGCGAGGTTTATCGAGTCTGATACAGAGTTAAACGAGCAGGTCAAAGTGGGTTTGTTTCAGAAGAACAGATCGTATGCAGCGTCTCTGCGTGAGACGGGTTTAACGCTACAATCTTTATCAGACGCAGGGAGATGAGGAGTAAATAAATACGGGAAATATTAACAATCAGCTCGTAGAGAGAGTGATGAAAACGGAGAAAATGGAAGATGAGGAAGGGAGGGAGAATGTGTGTGTGGGTGTTGGATACTCGCGGGACCTCAGCACTGCAGCATTCTTTCCCTCTGTGTGTGTATGTGTGTGTGTGTGTGTGTGTGTGTGTGAGGGTGAGTAAAGGTGGGGGCACTCTTGGGACCCCTCCAGCACTGCAGCAGGTTGTGTGTGTGTGTATGTGTATTCTCCAGCCCCCACACTACCAACGGGCCAAGCTCACAACCCTCCACCACCACCCTGCATCAGAAACCCCACCACCACCACTGCCCCTGGTTGCCATGGTAACACACCTTGAGCAAGCCCCCCTGAGAGGTGCATACTCCTCCTCCCTCCGTCCACTGCTCTCTTCCTCGCTGCACTCGTTCTTTCTCCCAGTGCCTCCTCTGCTCTCTCCATGTCCCAACCATCGCCCCGCACTCCTTCCTCTCCCATCTTGCCTTCCTCTCCTGCCCTGTCTTCATCTCCCATCCTGTCTTCATTTCCCACCCTGTCTTAATCTCCCATCTTGTCTTCATCTCTCATCCTGTCTTCCTCTCCCACCCTGTCTTCCTCTCCTATCCTTTCTTCATCTCCCACCCTGTCTTAATCTCCCATCTTGTCTTCATCTCCCACCCTGTCTTAATCTCCCATCTTGCCTTCCTCTCCTGCCCTGTCTTCATCTCCCATCTTGTCTTCATCTCCCATCCTGTCTTCATCTTCCATCCTGTCTTCATTTACCACCCTGTCTTAATCTCTCATCTTGTCTTCATCTCCCACCCTGTCTTCCTCTCCTATCCTTTCTTCATCTCCCACCTAGTCTTCCTCTCCCACCTAGTCCTCCTCTCCTGTCTTGTCTTCCTCTCCAATCCTGACTTCATTTCCCATCCTGTCTTCATTTACTACCCTGTCTTCATCTCTCATCCTGTCTTCCTCTCCTATCCTGTCTTCATCTCCCACCTAGTCTTCCTCTCCTGTCCTGTCTTTCTCTCCCATCCTGTCTTCCTCTCCTATCCTTTCTTCATCTCCCACCTAGTCTTCCTCTCCTATCCTGTCTTCCTCTCCCATCCTGTCTTACACACCCTGGCTCAGTTTAAGGCCTCCAAACACACACCAATGTGACACATATGTAATACAAGGGGTTGACAGTAGCAAGCATGGGTGGTAATGGAAGGTAGACACCTGGGAGGGAGGGAAGGGTCATGTAGGGCCTGAGCGCCCACTCCATATAAGGGTTAAGAGATGTGTGTCTATGCATATGTGTGTGTGTGTGTGTGGTGGAGGGGAAGGCGAGCACCTGAGGGACCCGTCCCCAACACAAACCAAGGAGCTCATTTAATGTTCTGCTGCATGTTGTAGGGGTCTGTGATGAGGCCATTGTAAATGGTTTGTGTGTGTGTGTATGTGTGTGTGTGCGTGAATGCATGTGTGTATGTGTGTGTGTGTGTTGGTGTTATAGGGACGACGCCACCTGGTTCTTCTCTTCTGGTTAATTAGCAGAGAGCGAGAGGAGGGTAATGGGAGAGAGTGGGACTGAGAGACAGCATGAGCAATGAGGATGTGCGTAACAACACTGGTGGTGGAATTGTAATGTTGAGGCTACAGGAAGAACTTCTCTCTCTCTCTATCTTTCTCTCTCTCCCCCCTCTCTCTCGCTCTCTCCATTCATTATGTCTTCACATCCAGTCTTTTTTCTCAAATAAAACTTTTGCTTTAGTTTTCCTGCTGTAGTCTGTTTAGTTTGTGGTTTCTGTGTTTCAGTCCTCTGTCTTGTTTCCTGTTTTATTTTGTAGTCTTTCCTTATGTGCATTCTGTTTAATTTACTTCCGGGTCCCGTCATTCTTTTTCTTAATTGTCTGACCTTCTTCTCATTTTGTAAATAATCCCTATATTTGAGTTTCCGGTTTTCCTTTTTCCTTAAACAGTTCAGTGTGTTATCAGTTGTGTTCGTCTTCGGTCTGTCAGTCGCTTAGTCCAGTCATCCATATGTCAGTTACATCAGTTACATCAGTCTTTCACTAGTCTCCAATTGTGTCTTTTTGTTTTATTAAATCATCCTAAATCATCACTATAGCTTCTGAAGAATAAAAAAAAGTTACATATTACACTGTTTATCCAAAGTCTAAATGCAGACAGTGAGTGAAATGTGGTTCATCCTTACAGGTCTACGATCTAGGTCACCTGGAGTGCTGCTGTCATCATCATGTTGATCGTGCTTGTCAAAGATGTCAATAGATCATCTAAAACCAAAGATATGATCATTTAAATTTAATAGTACAAAAATATTTACTGGATCCAAATGTAAAAGTGGGATGGGATGATCAGGCGTTAGGTTTTTTTCTATGTTTGTCGTTATTTCATCATGGAAACAAGCAGTCGAATCAGATTCTTCTCGCGGAATATTTTCAATTCAATTTGGATGATTTGAGTCCAGTATGTTAATAAAGCAGGTTAAAATGGAAAAATAATGATCAGATTGTAGGTGACGTGCTGAAAACAAAGATACCAAACATGGAGATGGTTAATATCTTTTGTGGTGAAATGTGGAAATCCAAACGGGCTCAGAGAGTTCATAATAGTAATAATAATAATAATAATAATAATAATAATAATAATAATAATAAGAAGAAGAAGAAGAAGAATATCTGTCTATCTAGATTATACATGTTACACATGTGTATGCATGACAAGTGATAATAGTAATATATGCATGATTTCAGAGGTGTGTGTGAGAGTTAAAGGTGCATTTTCTGTCCTAATAGAAATTGCATAAACTTTCCACACATTATCTCCATCTGCATCCATCCATCTCTTCTGTATGGAATGGAGTTTTATTGGCATCATGATCATTTAACTTCTTTAATAAAATATTGATGTTTGGTAAAGCATGACTTCCTGAAAGGGACACATCCTGCTGCTTAGTGTCAATGCTTTGCAAATAAAGACCCCAAACGTTTCCTATTTCTACATTAAAAAGCAGGAAAAAGTAGATTTTCAGTTTGGTGTTAACAAACTCCGAGTCCTAACCTTCACCCTGCCTCTCATCCTCCTCTCCCCTATGATCTCCATCCCACTGTAGGCCTCCCAGAGCTGGGTGTGTGCGTGTGTGTGTGTGCTGGTGGATCAAATGCACTCTGTGAGACAAAGCGTAACGGCAGGATGCTCTGCAACTCTGTCATCTCACTATGGGTCACACACACTCGCTTCTGCTCACACATGGACCGGGTCTCACAGGGGGACGGCACACAGAGACAGTCGTCCCCACACACACTGATCAAAACAATGTATTTGTCAGAAAAGAGAAGTCTTTCATGGGACACACACACAGAGGCATCTCTCCATGCCCTTGTTCCGGACAGCCCAATTATCTCTCTGCATCTCACTGTTCTCCCCTCACTTCTCTCTCCGTCTTTCACTTTCACTCCAGTTATTTTTTCCCCTCTATAGTTACTTTTGCACTCACCCTGTACTTGATTGGCTGTTAATTAGCTTCTAAAATGTCCTTTTTCAGGATGTTATCAGCATGTGACACACTCCTGCACGCGTGCTGATAAAAGAAAATAAAATGCTGCTACAAACAACAGCTAACATCCCAGAATATTCCTGAGGGAAATGGCTGATTTTTAATCCGAAACTTGTGTTAGACTGAATATTTTGTGGTCTGTGACCTGTTGATGGGGCAAAGCAGACATTGTGAAGGTGTCACCTGATACCGCCTCATCACCATCTCCATGGTGTGTGTGCTGCTGCAGCGCTGCTGTGTGTGTTCATGCTGCCGACCTTTATGTTGCAGTGCTGCTGCAGTGCGGCTACTTTCTGCAAAGCACCTGTGTCATGGTCATCAAAGCAGTATGTATAAAAGTTAATTAAATAAATGATAATCTTAAGGTGAGCTTAATTTATAACGGCTGTTATACATTGCAAACACTCTGAATCAATCAATCAGACTTTATCTATACAGTCAGTACGAACGATTCAAAGCAACATCACCCACCCGGTCCCACCCAAACTCAGATGTACTAAAAGGATTATAATCCACACCAGTGTTTCTGAATCCAGGTCCCATGCTTTAGATGTGTTCCTGCTCCAACTTACCTGCTTCAGACTATTGAACTTCCTCATTAAGTTCTTTGAAAGTCTGTTTATGAGCCATTTATTTCATTCAGGTGTGTTAAGGGTTAGTAGGGTTAGCTCTAAACGTGCAGGGCCGTGGGTCCTAAGGACCAGGACTCAGAAACACTAATCTAAACAACATTCTTAGGGTCCGAAAACTGAAGAAATGCCATCACATTTCAGGAGAAAAACTAAAATAAATCTCAGAAATGTAAGGAGACACTAGAGGCTGATTTAAAAAAAAAAAAGTAAAATCAAGTTCTTTAAAATCCTCAAAGATATTATAAAATATACCTGAATTTACATGAAAATGCGCGTACTAAAAACAATTTATTGGACGTTCGTTAACATGCTCTGTACCATCCAAATGATTAGATATTAAATTAGGGAAAGTTAAACATCTGTGTTAGTTAATGAAACTGAAATCAGCTTAAAAAGTCAATTAAAATCAGGCTAAAAGTAAAAGACATCTGCTGGATGAAGCTGAAGCTGGACAGGATATAAATGTCTGGAAAACGTCCGTACACCACCTGAAGGGTAAGCTATCCATCAGAATTTACCCACAGAGTTAACCACCACACTGCCAGAGACGCTGATGATGATATAAGCGATAGCGCTTGGGGGCTGTGATCTAGTGGAGTTTTAGGGGTTAAGATACAACTAAAAATAACAGTATAACCTGAGTATAATTGTTCTGTTTTTTGTTGTTTTTGTAATTGCAGCTGCAAAGTTTGCAGTAACTTCACTCCTGATAAAAATGTCCCTTTAGTTGAGTTCTCAGGGCCTTTTTAACAAGCACATCATTGTGTGAATATAAAGGTAGCTGATCTTTGACCACTTTCTCTGATCACTGTTGGAGAATGTGAGGCAGCTTCTGAGGAGAGCTTTGAGGTGCTTTGTGTGGAGCTCCCACTAATATACAGAAAAACACTGAAACGTGGGCGTTACAGTATACACCCTCTGGCCTCTGCATGCGCCTGCTTGCCCTCTTTCTTCCTTCATGCATCTGAAACAATAGTTTTGTGTTTTAAAGAAATACATTGTTTAGACACAAACCTCCACTTCTGAGACGAGGAAATGATCATGAAAATATGAATCACCCCTCCTTTGCTCTTTCTCTCTACCTCTTTCTCTCTGCACGTCTCACTCCATGTGACTCTCTCCTGCTGTTTCAATCTCCTAGTAAATGATAATGAACCTCTATCTGTCTCAGTATGTCTCGGACACACTGGCGCCCCGCACAACCCAGCAGCCTTTGAGGTTTGTGTGTGTTTGTGTGTGTGTGCGCGTGAAAAGGGCCTGTTTGGGGATTGGGACTGTGGAGCACACAGTCTCATCCATATAAGCCCATGTGGCACCCACCACACACACACAAACACACACTCCCCCACAGCTATTGAGACGGGATTAGGGCACCCTTGTGTTGGCCTTTGAGGCAAGAAGAGATAGGAATCTGTGTGTGCTTGTATGTGTGTGTGTGTGTTAGCCAGTATGGGTGTCACGGATGCATGATTGAAGACGTTATTAACCCTGCGATCCCCTGCAGCTCTGCAGCTGAAGTTTTGCAGACTGTTTGAATGTGTATGTGTGTGTGTGTGTACATCCGCACTTACAGGATATGAGATAAGTGTCAAAAAGGGAAGAAGACACAGATTGTGTTCTCAGGGTGTGTGTTTGTGTGTGCGCAGCTCCACGGGGGTCACAGATTGGCCCGCAGAAGACGCCATCTGATGTCTCCGGGCAGTATGGTCCTAAGGCGTGGATGTGTGTGTGGCCCCTCGCAGTGTGTGTGGGCGACTGGGGTATTGGTCCTGTATGGTACACTGGTGATAAGGACAACAGGCAGGAGACTTGATCGTCGAGGGGTGCACGTGTGTGTTTGTATTTAAGACGCCCACCTTCATCTGGCCTTTCGCTGTGGGTGCTGTGATGTTACTCATGCCATCTTAAAATAGACACACACACACAACCGTGGATCAGGGTTGCACACACACACTCACATTCATTTCATGTGTGTTTGTTTTTATTACACTCGTATTTGTAGACGCTGTCAGAGATTTCTGGATAAAAATTAGCGATGTGTATTACATCATTTACAAATATGTAAAAAACATGAATGGTGAGTCACTGTGAGTACTTGTACGTGCACATTCAGATCAACACAAATATTAAGCTATTTAACGGACTTCAAAAAACCGTTTCATATTCACAAAAAACATTTCCCTCTGGAATTAATAAATTCTTCCTGATTCTGATTCATATTTTGGTCATTGTCTTTACCCTGAACCTCACACATGTGGTTAGATTTACATGTAAATCAGTAAATGCATGTGGAGTTCCACAAATACATGCTGCGTTTAAGTGCTGCTGGAAAGCTCGGTCATCTGGATTTTATTCATACTATATCTCTGATTTTAACGATGAAAGTACACAGTTCATCACCCAACGATTATAGGAAATAAAAAGGTGCTATAATAGCTGTATACACTCACCAGCCAATTTATCAGGTCCACCTTGTATCTGGTTGGACCCTTGTTTTTCTTTATTCTTGGTGGCATAGATTCAGCAATGTGTTGAAAACATTGCTCCATATTAACATGATAACATCACACAGTTCCATCCACCAACAACCATGTTCAAAGTGACTTAAATCCACTTTCTTCCTCAGTTTTAAGCTCAGTTCGAACTTCATCAGGTCGTCTTGACCATTTCTACATGACTGAGTTGCTGCCGTGTGATTGGCTGATTAGATATTTGTGTTAACAAGCAGCTGAACAGGTGGAGTCGATAAAGTGATCAGGCAGTGTACTGAATTATGCACTATAAGTTTTGCCAGACTTTTGCACAGGGCTGTAGAATGGCTCGTTAAATCTCTGAGAAATTCTCTTCCACTGTGGCGTACACGCCATCCCAGCTTTCATATTGATCAGCAGAGACTGTAAACATGTAGAAAACGTCTCTACAGAGGTGACAAGGTCAGACGGTGTGGTGACTAACGAGCTTTGTAGGGAAAGCACAAACTGAAAAGATGTTGGAGAAATGAGGGGATGTCACACGGGGTGAGGAGTCTGAATTTGAGCCTGTACAAATTCATCAGGAGGTGACGGAGCGACAGGGGCTTGAGGGATGGCTGAGTAATGGCTCTGAAGGAGGGAAGATAATAAGGATGGAGGGAGGGAAAGGACAGCTATTGGAGGGGTAGATTATCCTCAGCCCAGTAGGGTCAGATGAAGGGTTTGGTGAGCTCTAAGATCATTATGGTCGTCTTTTTAAATAACTGAAAGTATGTGGGGAAAATGGTGCGATTTATCCTCATAATGATGTAAATTCTGAAATAATAAATATCGACATGAATGTAAAACATCTGCATTAATAATCTGAGATGATGTCCAACGTCCTGCTTTTTTGTGTTTTCTAATCCGGCCTCTGCCCGTGTGTCTGTCTTGTATTTGCAGAGGAGGGCATCAATCACGAGTGCAAGCTGTGTAACCAGATGTTTGATTCACCTGCCAAGCTGCTTTGCCACCTGATAGAGCACAGCTTCGAAGGCATGGGAGGTACCTTCAAGTGTCCCGTCTGCTTCACAGGTGAGACACTCACACAGGTTCACCTTCAAGGACAGTGTATGAAATCTGCTTTGCATATAAAAACCAAACCGCATTTATGCAGCATTTGTTGGTTTTTCCTCATTTTTAAAGGTTGAAATGTGGTTTTGATTCATTTATGTTATAATTAGTCTCATTCACTTCAACGTCAGCAGCAGAATTAAACCCATAGAAGTATATATTTGTAGCAGCAATGTCCTATTGTTTTCCACTGTTTGAGGTTCGAATGGGGCAGTTTTAACATTAATATTTAATTTCCTTCTGCAGAGGTTTAATGGCCCCCGAGTGCAGAACTGGCACCACCAACTGTTAATCTTGAGGCGCTTAACATCTAATATTTGAACAACTACATGTTATCGACCCTTGACTGATGTTAGCATCACACGTTTAGTTGCAGAACCAAACGGTGAAACCACACTCTGGAGGTTTGTTGGATTATAAAGAAGGTTTGGTGACCTGGGCGGATGTTTAAGTAAATCCTTATTTTCTACACAACAGACTATATATATATATATATATATATATACTTATTTTATTTGAACTGTGTCTGAGACTAGATGCCTTCCATGTTGTTATCAATGTGAGAGCTAAACGCAAAATGTAAGTTTTATTTGCAGTGAGACGTAAACGGCTGGAGATACAGTTTATTGCTGAGTTTATATTATTAATTTACTGCACGTGTGAAAGAGTAACAGAAATCATCAAAATGATAATATTGTTAATAATAATATTAATTAAAAATTTAACCACTACTGTTAGCATTACACCACTACTTCTAAATACTTTGTGGTAAAACAATTAAAATCATCATCATGACTACCAACCTCTTGCTTTGAATAAAGTGTTTGGTTAGTGCCGTATTTTATACAGAAGAAGCATAAAATGAAACACAAACCAGCCTGAAATGAAGAAGCGTGTCTCTGTCAGAGTTCAGACCATCTAAACGTTTCTTCAGCTTAACAGGTTTTGCCTGCTGTATGTGGAAAGGCGGCGGTGGAACGTATTGAAGTACAAGTACTTTATTACTGTACTTAAACTAGTTTTTTATGTATCTGTACTTAAGTAGATTTAGTTGTGGATACTTTTAGCTTTTACTTCTACATTTTACAGTAACTATCTCTTTCTACTTCGCTACATTTCTACAGTGCATCATATGTTACAGTCGCATTGAGGGATCTACTGATTGACTTGTTTTAATTTATTAACCGGTTACTCAGAACACTGTCTAAAATGATTCCATATTTCTTATAGTGAGTGCACTGATTCACACCCTTCATGTCATTCCTCAAGTAGTCCGTTCACTTATCTAACAGAAATTCACGGTAATTTGGATCTAGCATGTTGCTAAGCAACACCTGCAACTTTAAAGTTCTGTTTGCTAGAGGGACTGATTTTCTCGGCAGAAGCCATGACAGGACAACAGAATCATTCAAATGAAATATTGTGTGAAGTTTCTTCTATAATTTTGCTAAGTAACCATATAATGTTGTTTTATCCTGAACGGATTTACAAGACCAAGAGAGGAATTGGTCCATTAAACCAATAAAAGCTGGCAGGTAATGTTAGACCCTCCTTCCCCTGCAGCATCAGCAGCACTAGCCAGTGGTAAAAACACCCAAAATGGATTCTGGAGCCAATTTTATTCAGTTTATTACCTTTGTTTTAACAGGAAAATGCTTCAGATAAACTGATCTCTGTTAGGAGCATGGCCTGGCCAACATGGCAGCAATAACACAAACAAGAGCAGGTTTACACAGGACAATACATTAAACACACATTAAAACAATATTAAAACAAAGACCATCCCCCTGGTCAACGCAAAGCACCTCCATATCTCCCATATCTCCCATCAACATGTGTGTGACAAGAGTTTTACTTCAACAAGGGTCTGAAGCTTGATTGTTTTTGAAGCCTGTTCCAAATAAAGGGAGCGGAGAACATGAAGGTCTTCTTCCCAAACTCAGTGCAAGTTGTTTCTTGCTTTAATGGCATTTAACTCTGCAGGTCAGCGTTTATAAAAAAACAAAACGTCATCCTGGTTCCCAGAATCCCAGCGAGTTCAAGTGTGAACTGTGTCACAGAAGGTAAACACAGTAAGATTAATTACCTTTCACATAACAGAGATTTTTCCAGCTTTCCCAGTAGCATCATCTGTACCACTGTTAATTAAAATGGTACTATACACACAGTCAGCACACTGAATCATACTTTAGACCACCGCAGTAGCCAGTACATTCAGCAAGTACTTATTACCAAAGTAAAAAAGTTAATGTGGTACTTTTACTAGAGTACATTTTTGTTAGTTTATTAATATTTTAGTGCTGTTTGAGTACCTCCTCCACCCCTGTGCAAAGGTAAAAGCTATGTTAAACGTGTTTCTATGGCAACCAGGATGATGCTTTCTCATTAGAAGCATAATGGGAAACTGCTCCAGTTCTGGCCCAGAGCAGCGTTCTGTACTGTGCTGCAGAAACAAACGGCTTCACTATGAAGCACCTGAAACTTCTGCAATCCACAAGAGCCCACACAAAACGGTGGATGACCAAATCACATTAGAAACTCAGCCAACACCCTCCATTCCTCCGTTGCTCCCTTTCCCTCCCTCAGTTGTTGAGTTTGTCGTGCGTTGTGTACCCCCCCTCAGGTGCACAAAAACGCTTTAAACTTTAACTTTATTCCTTGGTGGCTTATGAATTAGTAAGATGGGCACCGCTCCTGTGGGGAGGCTTAATAATTCAGCACAAACACTCACAGCGAAAACCAAAAGTTTACTGCAACAAAAGGGGGAGAAAGAAAGGAAAACAAGGCTGGAGCGGAAGCTGAAAAAGAGGAAATTATTTATTGATAAATATCGCATTCTGCTGAGAATAGCTCTCCTTTATTTCTCCTTTGTCTTGCTCCTTTATTTCTCCTAATGCTGCCTCCTCATCAGCCTTTTTTTCCATCTCTGTGTGATTTGTTCATCTTTCAGCCACAACTGATTTGCAGAGTCTCTGTAGAGTGGATCTTAATGAAGCTGCAGTGTGCTGGAGCCATGATCCTGATTTCTGTCACTGTACAGGACAAATATCAGACCATGTGGAAGATATTTTGATGGTTTGATGGTATTTTGATCTGGGTTCAGCACCACCAGTCTTCTCTTGTGGAACTGTGTAAAAGTCTTTTGGAAACCCTCATTTTATTGTTTTTTTAAATTTTTTTAATAAACCAGGAAGCAGCAATTTATTGAAACATACAAATAAACACCATCTACATACATATACTTTAGACATCAGACATGATGTTTCCAGCTTCAGCTGGCAGATTATGAGGCTAAAATGATGTAAAATTAATGTATGAATAGATATAGCAGCATAAAGGCCGGCCAGAAGAAGAAAGCAGAATTTATTACTAACAGAACTTTGTAGAAATAACACACAGATCA
>JBAFTA010000011.1:7842663-7857134 GCA_036919975.1 Melanotaenia parkinsoni | reverse complement strand
GTTTGTATATGTGGGTGTATGTATGTATGGGTGTTTGTATGTGTGGGTGTTTGTATATGTGGGTGTTTGTATGTGTGTACTCTCTGATCCATGTATCCCTGGGCTCTGTGTGTGTCTCTCTGTGTGTGTGTGTCTCTGTGTGTGTGTGAATAGATGTGTGTGTGAATTTGATCCGTAGATCCCTGTGGCGTTCCAGGGGAGCGAACTCAGCTGCCCCAGTGCTCACTGGGAGACTCTGTGTTATTAGAATGGGGACCTGGGACTCACACTCACATATTTTTACCTCCACCAATCCCCCAGTCTTGAAGTTTTTATTTTTTTACCAGCAGTGAGAAGACAGACAGAAACAAAAAGAGATTTATAACCAAACGGTGAGTAAGAGGCAGACACAGATGCTGTTTTGATGGAGGATGATGACTAAGATTCATCTTCGTTATAACACTTAGGATGAATTAATACAGTATTTCTCAAATGAGGTTCTTGGAGACACTCTAGAGGGTATGTGAGAAAATAAAAAGGAGGGATAACTCGTTCTGTCTTTCACATCTTTCTTACTTAATACATGTGACTTCAGTTTGTATGATGAGGTGAGTCAGTTCAGTTGTTCAGGATTACTACACATGTAGAAATGTACATATGTACATTTATAAAAACTTCTAGATCTGGGAAAGTTACTCAGATCATCATGTGACATGCTGGATTTTTCACTCCATATCTGGGATTAAATATTTAAAAATCTAAAAAGAAAAACTCCGGCAGCAGGCAAAGTCATGTACTGACGCTGCTGCAGGAGCAGAGACTTGATCTAAGCTGCTGTGACTTCTAAATAGCTGCTTTAGCCTCAGTAAATAGATTGTTATGACGGTAACATCTAGCATCACTCCTGCTTTTTGTCATGTTGTCTGGGTGTGCTTTAACACTTCAGGTTTATCCACCCTGCTCTGCTATACGTATATAAAAATATATTCAGGCTGTGTAAACTGAAGTTTAGATTTAGTTTGTTTCTGTGGAAAACAGGTCTATAATTGTTGCTTTATTCTTTGTTTTGTAAAACATAATTTGATTAGGGTTATTATTATTACAGGCTAGCTATTGTTTTAGGTAGATATTTAGCTATTAAAGGAATTGAAGTTTAAATGTAGTGGTCAAAATGACTGCTGGTGGCTGTTTTAGTGATTAGTTATAGAATTGTGACCATTTTAATGTTAAAATAAAAACAATAGCCTCCTATTTTTCATTGTTGTGGGTGCCAGTGTGATCTGTGTGTGAGCATGACGACAGAGAAGGAAAGTGTTTGGTGTTGGGAGCAGGAGAAGGTGAAGCAGAAATTTCCGAACGGTGCCGTATCATCATCCACACACCTGCTCCACCCGCAGTAATACATGAAGGCATAGTTATAACTGTTCATCGCTAAAACTGATAAAAAACATGTCCTGTCAACAGAGCTGGCAGGCGTTATCGCGCTGATGTCACTTCTGTCTTATTCCTCAGTCTGTCAGCAGCAATACAGTCTGGTCAAATTTGCCCAAACCTTTGCCTAAAAGGTGATGAACACAGCTGGAACCAGTGAGGAAGGAACAGGATAGAAAAATGAGGATATTTATTGTTTTGATGCAAGGCAGACAAGTAGGATGAAGAGGGAAGAGGAGGAAGAGGAGAATTTCACTTTTTGCGCCAACACCTGGAGGGTCTCTTAACAGCTTGGGCCATGTTCCTGTTGTTTGGGTTGTGTGTTAGTGTGTGTATGACAGGTAAACAGAGGCAGTGTGTCACAGACTCTGCATGATGTCTATCAGTCCTGGTGAGTGACTTTTACACTTTTTGCACATCTGGAAAGCATCAAATTTAGGACAGTTAAAATGTTCCCTGGTCAGCACATTGATAAGTGCAAATATTACAGATTCTATTTATTATTTATCTAATTTATTTTTATTCTTATATGTTTGACTTTGTTAGGCCTGGACACATTAACTCATAATTATTGCATTATTGCATTGATTGATTCATTGGCCACTGCCTCTGAATACACATAAGCACCGTTTCCATAGTAACGAGTCTGGTTTGGCACAATATGGGTTGAAATCCATTTTTTGCGTTTCCAATTGCAAAAACTGGGAAGGTCACCAGAATATCCAACCCGAACAGTCCCACTGTTTGAGACCCTTCTGATCAGGTCCCAGTCTTACCGATCCAACCCAAAGGGGTGGAGCTTGACACGCTGCAATCTGATTGGTCAAAAGAGTCATCACTTCCTGTGCAACTTGACATTAAGAAAAGCAGCAACAGCTCCATGTTTAAATATACTGTGGATATTTTGTTGTTTAAAGCCACAAACTAAGAAGAAAAAACACAAACTGTAAGAGTCCACCATTCTCCCTCTTTGTGTCGTTTTCTGCTTCCTTATAATCAAGGACGGCGCTGCTATGACATCTTGCTATTACATAGCTTACGAATCTATCGCTATCTACCAGGCTGGCTTTAGAACGGAGATCAGGATTTACTGAACCAAACTGTCCAGTACCAACCCAGACCTGCTGGTGGAAAGGGGCTATACAGACAAACCACAGGTCACAGGAGGGCAGTCGTACTGGTTTGGGATGGACATCATCACCAGTCTTAGTCTTAACACCTAAACACCTCAATTTATTTACCTATTTTAGGTTTACATGCATGTGTTTAAAGCTTAAAAAGATTTTATATACATAATGTCAGCTTACTCTCTTAATCTGTTGGCCTCTATCAAAGGGCTTTAACATCAATCAAAGGGCTGTAACTGGCTATAAGCCTTTAAAACGCCACAGTATGTTAAGGTTTTCATTGCCTTCACCGAGGAAAGTCCACTGTTATCATTCCATTTATAAATCTGTTCATATTCATCAGCCTTTTTTTAAATCAGATTATATCATATAAACAGTGTAGTTACAGCCGGCAGTTTGTCATATTTTCTGTTCCGCGTACAGAGCACAGGAAGAAAACTTTCTCCTTTTCTGCTCCATCATCATTCAATATTCTAAAAAAGCACCTGAAATTTTCTCACATGATTCCATTAGCAGACTTGAAAGACTCACTGGTGACTTTGTGAGATCCTCCCTGAGAACTTGTTCCTGTTTTTAAGTTGTTTCCTAGTCTCTAGCATGCTCTACATACATCGGCATGTTATTTTCTATTTATTGTTTGTCTGTTTTCATAAACTGTTGTAAATTTTAAACACTGTGTCTCGTTGGGAACATACAAGAGTGTGTGTTTAAATCTTTTCTCTTTCATCAGTGTGTTGCGTCATACATTCAGTACTTTGTGATTTTCTGTGTGTTCAGCTTCAGTCAGCACACCAACAGCATTTTCTTTAGCGGGTTGCGTTACTGGTAGTGAATGATGGGTCCTTTCTGCAGGAGGTGAGGTCACTTCCTGGTTTGTGTAACAGCTTTCAGCAGGGAGCGTGAATCTGGTGGAGACTCAATCGTGTTTGTGTTTGACGTTGTGTTTAGGAGCTCTTGTTCCCTTCATGCTGCGAGTGTATTTTTGGGTTGTGTTTACCGGTCCAAAACATGGCTGGACGAACCAGTAGCAGCAGGGGAGTGGAAGTCCCCATGGGAGACGGAAAGGAAGGGGGGCATTCCAAACAGGATGTGGTCAGAGAGGTCACCCTGGGTGTCGGTTATCGTGTCTCGGCTGGACGAAGAAAAGAAGCTGAAGATGATGCATTGTTGTTTACAATTGGAGGAAAAGAGACAAAGAGACCATGGAGACAAAGACGGAGACAAATGGCAGACTTGGAGGGGAGCAGGGAATCCGTGTCGGTGGGATGTTGAGGGTAGGGGGTGCGTTTATTTTTGATCTACTCCCGAGGCAGCATCCTGTCCTGGACGGGTGGGGCTAAAGACCAGCCAGGGAGCAGAGGAAGAGGGCTAAGACAGTCCATCTGCTCGTCCCAGACAAACACACACACACACTGAGACATAGACGTCCTCATGTTGTTGGAAGCGTGTCAAATCTGCACTATAAATACTCTGAACCCAGAGAAGACCACAAGGCAGCAAAGGTGATTTTTCATTTGCTGTTAAAAGCAGCGATGGAGATGAAACACACATATCTGACACAGATTCACACGCTGACACAGACTCTCGGCATCCTTCCAGCAGCAGCTCTTCCTCTTCCTGTGTCGGTAGAGACGCATCACCTGTATTTTAAGGTGTAGTTGTTATATTATTACAGACTTCCTACACTCAGATTATGTTCTGATTGGACTTTAACCTAATGTCATTTTCAGGTCAGATTTTCAACACATGAAAGTTTCTTTGGTTTCTGATCAATTTTAACCCTCAAAACTTAATTATTCACTATTTTTGGTCTGCCTAGTTCATTTTTAAATATAAGAATGCCTGTAGAAGTCCAGTTATTTCTACTTCTATTTACCTGCTATCCTCACTAAACCAACTCCAGCTCAGCTGCTTTGTGGCGCCACCGTGCATCAGAAACATCTTCGTGACTTTTTTTCCAGCCCTAGAGGAGCATTATTTTTCTTCTTTTCAGACACGCATAAAACTTTCTGCGCTCGGGTTGATATTTGGCTGCTCCTGAGTGGACATCACCATCAATCTAAGCTCTCTGATTGGTGGAAAGTTTGAAAGGAAGTGGTTTTATCATCATGTCCAGGTCTAAATAGAGGTCTCTTAGCAACATAGTAGTGATTTGTTTTATGATGAAAATGTGATAAATAATACTAGTATCATGGATCATTGTGGATTACCAGATAGTCTTTGAATAAACACTACATTTAGTGGCTGGATTGTAAACTTCCTGGAGGTGATATAAATGAGTGGAAAACTTCACCTCAAGAATAAACTATCCATCACAATTTACCCCTCAGGGCTACACACTACTGTAACTGGTGATGATTAAAGTGATGGCACTGTTGTGGGTGCTGGTGAACTTGCAGAGTTCTAAGGGTTAAAGATGACAGACTTGCTCTTCCTCAGCTCTAAAACCGACTGCAGCATCATCACAACACAAATGAACCTTCTTGTCTGTGTGGTGAGCAGAGAGAAGCAGAACAAGACAAATTAGATTTTTCTTATCTCCATCTCTTCCTTTCTTCTGTCATCCCCTTCTCCGTTTCCCCATGAGGTCGAGAGTCCGCGTCGAGCCCTGTTTTCTTGTCTTCCATTTTTTCTTGGCATTACGTGTCCTTACATGCATGAGCTTAGAGCTTGAAGTGTAAGTCTGAGAATCCATTCCTGTGTGTGGCAGGGTTGCACATGGGTAATGCGACAGGGCCATATTTCCCCTGAGTCCGTGGCTCTGCAGGCTTTAGCCTCGCTCTCTCTAAGCAGTTTAGGAAAAACAATGACGGGCCTCGGTATCGACTGGTCTGGGCTTGGCTGTTCTCAGCACGCCGCACACCCCCTCTGCTACGGGCACAAAGTATAAAGCCAAAGCAGTGTTCATGTTAGAGAATGTGGTAGAACATAATGAATGATGAAAGGAAAGGTGGTCATGCTCCTCTTGGGTTGAGGGGAAACTTAATTAATTAATGAAAGGGTCAAATTTGTATTTAGTTCAAGAGATTCATCCCCTATGACGATATCTTCTTTCACTCACACATACTCTGACATGTCCATAACACACTGCATGCCAAAGCATCAGACAACAGTCCATTTATCAAAGAGACAAACATAATAATGAGAGAGATTGGCCCAAATCTGAGTTGAGTTATCCGCATGAAACACAAGAGGATGACCCAGGTGTGATGAAACAGGAAAACATCTAAAACCTGCAGGGCTGTGGCACATCGAGGACCAGAACTGGATGTCTCTCTTTGAGGGGAATTGTAAAGGCAAGACTTGACCTGACGTGACATCACACTTGCCCTCAAAAAGAAACACTTATAAAAGGTGCAATGAAAAGTGCATATTGCTATTAAAAACACACTGTAGAACTTTTGCAATTTTCTCCGGGACGCGCCCCCTATCGACAACTAATCCAGCATCCATCTTGCATCCAACCTGTACTGTGACATCTCTCCAACCAGTATAGGACAGTCTTATCTTGACTCTTGTCTTGTCTCTTGCTCTCTTTTTCTTTTCCTCTCTTCCTCCAATAATGTCTTCTTACATTTGTTTACACAGTTTATATCTGTTTGCTAGCATGTGATGCGATGCGTAAAGCGAAACTCAGCTGCAATGTCACGCAGCATCCTGGATGAAGAAGTTTGGGATTGGCGAAATCGGATTGGTTCTTGAGTACACTTGTAAAGTGTTTTGTACCTATAAAACTGACTTGTACTTTCAGACTCTCAGAAATTAATCCATACTTGTAGTATTCTGTACTTGTTACAGTTTCAGATATGGAGGTAAAAGTTACCTGCCTTAGCTCCATAGAAATGTAAAAGCAATGCTTCTCTGTCTTACTCCTCCTCTACTCCTTCACTCTGTCACCCATTTTATGTAGAATATATCAATTACTCTACTGTAGAGCAGATGTCACACTGTGACACACACACTCTCACACACGATCGATTTCAGCCCTGCATAATCAATACTAAGCCTTCGACAACTACATAAATGAAGAGAAGTAACCAGGAGGTGTTTGTGTTTGTCTCTTATGAAGTGAGCTGTGTGGCAGGCTGTCATCTGTCTGTCCGCGACCCTCCTCTCATCCCTCCCTCTCGTCTTCTCCCGCCTCTCCTCTTCTCCTTCTGGGCTATTTCCAGCAGTCCTCTGCAGCTCTGGAGGCTCCTCCAGGGAGTGACCGTGGCCTCCCTCCCTCCTCTTCCTCTGTCCTTCCTTTGCATCCCTCCTTCCTCCATCTACTAATCGATACAGCAGCAGTCAGACCCAGAGGGAAAACAAGTCTCACACGTTCCCTCTCCGGTTCCTTCCTACTTCCCTTTTCATTTTGCAGTCTTATTTACCATTTTTTTAAAGATCTTTTTTTTTTTTTATGGCTTCAGTTTTGGAGGTCATGCTTGAGGCGAGCATGTAAAGATAAAAACCAGACATGGATGCGTCTCCTTCAGGAGAGTGTCTTCCTCTGGTGGTCAGATAGAGAAGAATGAGGCTGACCTCTTCTGGCGGCGAGGAGAAATGAGCCAGAGGACGAGTTAAAGCGACAGAGTGAGAGGCAGCGGGGAGAGAGGAGGGTTTTCTATCATAATGGGGTCAGCGGCTCCCACTGAGATGTCCCTCCACACAAACCCACGGAAACATTCTCCTCTTCCTCACCGACGCGTTCGTTATGTTGCTCATTTCACCCTTTCCTCTTAAGTGTGTGTTTGTGTGGAAATGCCTCTCTGGTGCTGGACATTAATACCCTTTGCTTTCCTCTGGATGGGCGAGCTTGGCCTCTGAAGCCTTGTCTCTCTCTCACACACACACACACAACACACACACACAGACACCAAAGGGCTCAACAAAACATGCACAGCAAGATAAGGCCCATAGAATGACAAATAAGTATTTATCAACCCCAAACCACGTATAATCCTTCACATTTGTGTCCCCATACAGCGCTCCCCTCCCCTCTGGTCTGTTCATCCTCCCATCCCCTCCTCTTTTTCCTTCTCTCATCCACTGTTCTTTTTTTGTCCTTTTTTTTCTCTCCGTAGTGGGGCCTATCTGTTGGAAAGAGAGCGATTAATCTGAGAAAGCTGCTTTTAGTGGTGTGGAGGGGTTGTGGGGCGTTGATTGGGAAGATCTCACTGGGAATTGTGTGTGTGTGTGTGTGAGGAAGCGGGGATGATAGAGGAAGATTTCTGAGGGAATTTGTCTTTGTGTGAATGTGTGTGAGAGCGAGAGAAAGGTAGGAAATGTTTCACGGGGGGAAGCTGCACCATCTGGGGAAAATAAAGAGAGGAGGAGGAAAGCATCCTAGTGGAAATTTCTCTGATACATGCACACATTCCCAAAGAAATCATTCCAATCATCTCCCCATCCTCTGCACACACACACGCTGAGTATCTGCCCAGCTTTAGATGTAATGCTAGCTAAGTTCCAAACAGGCAAATCCAGATTATCATGAGTTCAGTTTCCCTCTGCAGCTGATAGGGAAGAGCCACAGAGGACACGCTGGGGTTGTGTTTGTGTGATCATGTGAGCGTGACTCATATTTTTGTGTGTTTTTCAGCGTAAATCAACCCTTGACGGTCCAATTTACTCACATTTATGCTTCCATTCTTTCATTAAGAAAATTTAACCTATTATTAAGCATGTTGTGTATCTGTGTGTTTGTGTACCTGCCAGCCTCAATTTGCATACAAATCTGTGTAAATCCCAGAGTTTTACCTGTGGATCACTGCACCGGTCTCCCTTTGTGCTCTCGCTGCTGGTTTGAATTTTAATTCTTTTTTAAGGTGTTTTTATGCATTGTGGTTATGTGTTGATGCGTAGTGCATTGATGCCTTTGGAGAGATGCGAGCGTAGGCGTCTCGGAGGTATGGAGATGCTTTCTGTAAAATATTAATCACAATATCAAAAGACACATAGGTTTCACAGATCTGAATAAACACTGAGGCCCTGGGTTCCCAAAGAAATAAAAAGAAACACAACAAACACTAAAATGATCGAAATGATTTTGTTCTGGGCTAAATTACAGTCAAGTGTAAAAAGAAAATGTACCCTCAGTCAGTTTTAAGGTTTTTATCTGATCGATATCGAGTCCTAAAGTCACATAAATAAAACCTCCGATGTACAACAACATTATTAAGTCAAAATGAAGTGCTTCCTTACTGCTTCCACAGGAGTTAAGGTCAGTAGCAGCCAGGTGCTGCTGATAAATGCATCTGATTAACTGATCATCATCAGTGTGATTACCTCTATAATTTAGGCTGGTGTTAACACATTGCCAAGGAGGAAAGACATCAGAAATGATGTGAGATCATTTCCAAACTATTTGGAATCCATCTGACAGCTGTCAGTCTTCCCAGGAGTGAACGCTCTGTTCAGTCCAACATCAGACCTGCACTGCTCCATCGCAGACTCTCCAGGCCTCACTTAGTGGGTTAAATGTTCAAGTTCAGGACAGTCCAGTTAGAAAAAGCTGAACTGGTACAGCTTGTTTGGAAGGGTTGCAGGAGAAACTCTTCTAAAACAACATGGCAGCATGGTTTGGGTAGGCAAAGCTGCATCTGAACAAACCACCAGACTTCTGGAACAATGTCCTCTGGACAGACCGAGCAGGACCTGGACACCTTGCAGTCACTGAGTGGACCATGAACTCCTCTGTACAAGTATTCCAGAGTCAGATGTGAGTCTGTCTGTCTGGCAGCTAAAGCTTGGCTGAAACTGTCTCATACAACAGGACAATGATCCCAAACACAACAGCAGATCTAAACCAGAATCAAGGTGTTGACATGATCCAGTCCAGACCTGAAACTGACTCACATGCTGTGGTGGGATCTTCAGAGACCTGCAGAGACAAACGCTGCAAACCTCAATGATCTGAAGCTACGCTGGAAAGAAGTGTGGATGAAAACTCATCCACAGCCATGAGAGAGACTGCTAACATCATCCAGCAACGTAATGCTGCTATAAGAGCTTCTATTCAATTCAGTTCTGCTTTATTTATAACACCAATTCATGACAAAGTCATCTCAATGCAATCTAGTTATTATGTACTTGATGAATCAGCTGTTGAATCTTGGGGTGGGTTCAGTTTTTACGCTGTTTCTGCTTCGTGTCTGTAATGAAACTGAGGGACCAGGTGACTTCACAGCATCTTGATAAAACCTCAGAGCTTAGAAAAAGTGTTGTGATGTAGGTATGGAAAAGAGAAACGTGTCCGTCTGACATGATCTTTTGTTGCAACAGCATCCAGAATTTCTGTAAAATGTGTTCAAAGTAAATCAAAAATCTTTGAATCTTCAAAATGCAGCACGTCGTAGGACTGAGTCCTTTTTCTTTTCTGCTCTAATGTTCTTTCTCTTGTGCGTATGAAGCGGCGAGGCCTCGCCGTCGGTTCTGCAGGAGGCGGCCGTGTTTCTCTTCCTTTCTGTTCTCCTGTTGGGTGGGGGGGCAAGTGGAAAGCACTATGCTCATGCAGCCCATTATTTCTCTCATCATGTGTTCTTACTTTTTCTCCCTATCTCTCCCTCTCCCTCTCTCCCTGCAGAACCACACACTGAGTCAGCACGCGCAGTGAGACCGAGGCCCGGCAGGATCTCTCAGCTCAGCCGTGCCCCCGACCCGGAGCCGGCGGGGGACCCCCATCTCCACATCACAGCCAATCAAAGTGTCATTTGCTACTCACATGTAAAACTCTAACGATCGCGCCACTGGGTGCGGCTATTAGGAGCAGTGGGGGAAAGGAATATTAATGGGATATGCTATTAAATAAAGAAAGGAAAAAGAGGGAGGAGAAAAGCGTAAGCGCTGGATGAAGGAAAGAGAAGGCTGAACAAAGGTATTGTACGTGCAGTATTTTTTATTGTCCCTGCCAAACACCCCCACCAGCTTTTCCCTCCGCCCCGTCTCTCCTCCTTTCCTCCCACCAAGTCGTACATTTCTTTTTTCTTTTTAACAAACAGAAGGAAAAAAAATTGAGAAAACACTTTTTATTTTTGTCTTTTTTCTTCCTTTTTTTTTTTAGTTTTTAGGAAAACTACTTTCTTGTCCTCTCAGTTGCTTCTTGTATTCATAGGTGCCATTTTTTTATTTTTATTTTTTCCATATGAGCTAATTTTCTTTCTTTTTCATTTTTGTACCTTTCATTTCTCGCAGTGAGTAGGTACTTGTGCTGTGTTGTGATTGTTTGCCAGTCGTAATATTCCTCCCCCAAGCTACCCTTTTTATGATTGTTATATATATTTTTCCTTTTTGTAATTACTATGAAAAAAAGACATGAAAACGAAAATAAAGTGCAGAAAAACATAACAGATGTTTCTTTTTTTGGATTGAGTCATGGGGCCTATAAACGGTTATTGTAAAAAATGAATATCATTGACTTCAGTGCGTCTGGTCAATGACTGCTTTTTAAATGTGAATTAACCAGATTGCAATAAAATAGTACAGGAAAAAGAGAAAAGAAATAAATAAAAGACAATAAAGAGTTTGTGTGTGATGTGAGTTTATTCTGAAGAAAGTGTGTGAAGTTGCATGTATGTTCACTGAAACTGCTGCAGTTCAGCTGCAGGACTCCTCAGGTATGATAGAAATTATACCAGAGGAACGCTGCTTACAGGCACCTTTCGTTTCATCTGAGGAAGACGCGGTCGAGCATCAAGCTGGCGTCTTTAGTCCCTTTTTACACTGGACTTTCCAGCACGGTGGAATCATTGCTGTGCATCCGGTTAATAATCTGTGTTTATGCTTCTACAGTGTAAAACCTTTGTGTCTGTTAGAAAAACAACAAGCACAAATTTCAGTAGTAATACTTATGTCCTTCATACGATTTTGGGATTAAATTTACTGAATATTAGTGAGATCTGGATGTGTTTTCTATATTTTGTCCTGTTTGTAGTCTTCATTTAATCATGGATATTTCTGGATAAATTTAAACCACTTCTGGCCCACGCAGTTTAATCCTTCACATAATCTCAATTTGAAAAAAACTGAGAATGCTGCGTAAAGTGTAAATATAAACAGAAGACAATGATTTCCAGATCTTATCAACCCATGTTTTATTCCTAAAAAGAAGGTAAACAACATATCGGACGTGGAACATACGTTTTACCATTTCATGAGAAATATTGGCTTATTTTGAATCTGATGGCAGCAACACATCTGTAAAAAGTTGGAAAGGGCAACAAAAGGGAAATTTAAAACAACTGGAGGAGCGTTTGTCAACTAATTAGGTTTATTTGCAACAGGTTGGTAACATGACTGGGTATAAAAAGGCATTTCAGAGAGGGAGAGTCTTAAACCAAACCCCAACAAGAATTGTGGAACTACTAAAGAAAAATCTTCATAAATCTACTGTAAAGTTTCAAATGGTTCAGAGAATCTGGAGGAATCTCTGTGCACTGGGGACAAGACAGTAGGTCAAACTGGATGCTAGTGATCTTTGGGTTCTTGGGCATCACACCATTAGATCCAGACATGATTCTCTACTGGAAACCACTGCATAGAGTCAGGAAGACTTCCAGAAATCACTGTCTGTAAACACACTTCACCCTGAAACCTGTAAATACAGGTTAAAGCTCCATCATGCAAAGAAGAAGCCAATTGTGAACAGGCTCCAGAAACACCTGTTTTTTTTCTGGACCAAAGGTAATTTCAAAGAGGGAGCATCCAGCTTATTATCAGTGGACAGGTGAAAAGCTGAATCGATGGGATGGGGCTGCATTAGTGCCTATGATGTGGGCAGCTTCCACATCTGTGAAGCTCCATCAATGCTGAAAAGTACATGGAGGTTTTAGAGCAACATCTGCTCCCATCCAGACGACGTCTCTTTCAGGGAAGGCCTTGCAGATTTCAGCAAGACAATGCTGAACCACATACTGCATACATCACAACAGCATGGCTTCACAGGAGAAGAGTCCAGCTGCTGAATTGGCCTCCTCACTTCCCCATTCCAACTTCTTACAGATGTGTTGCTACCATCAGATTCGAAATGAGCTCATATTTTCCATGAAATGGTAAAATTTCTTAGTTTCAACATCTGATATGTTGTTTATGTTCTACTGGGAATAAAATATGAGATTAGAATGTTTTTATTTACATTTTACACAACATTCCAGCTTCTTTTGGAATTGGGGTTGTATTTATATAATTCGATTCTCAGGCTGGAAAATCATTTTCACCCACTCAGTCTCAGAATGTCATTTAAACATTACCGTCTCAAAACACACAATGTGTTTAGTTGTGAGTTGCAACAGGTGCGATATCTGTGACCTACATGAAGATGTCATTTTAATTCATCTAATGTTTTACAGAGAGAGTTGTGCAGCTATACAGATAATTTGCTGCAGAGCTTCTAGGACATTGTGCCGGCGACAGCTGAATTCATAAATGTAAAAAATTAAGAAAATTTTGAATTATGGAATTTACATAGGGCAAAAAAGGAGAATAATAAATAAAAGTAAAAAGGAAAGTAGATAAAGGAAAGATGAGACAAAGATAGAAAAATTCCCATCCATCCATCCAATATACTCCCCCCATCCCCCTACACCCTCCCCCCTTCCTCCTTTTCCTCCCCAACCACCCCAGCTTCCCCCCACCCTCCCTCCTCCATCCACTCCCGCCATCCCCCACCTTCCTTCCTCCACCCACCTGTTATCCATCAATCCACCCCGTAACCCCTCATTAACAGCCTCCCCTACTCCGTACCCACAAACCCTCATTTTCACAAACCCACATCACACTTAACCCTCCCACCATGCCCTGTGGGAGACATCCCTGGTGGACCAGAGGATGGCGATCCCAAATGTGGCCCCCACTACCAACCCCCACCCAGATGCAGCAGACTCTAAGTGTAATTAAAACTGAGGGGCGAGTCGCTACAGGGTGCAGCCAACGAGGCCACTTAGACGGCCCCCTCTGCCATACCCTGGGTCTCAGGGTGGCAACCAGACACCAGAGCATGCATCAACCTACCCCATGGCAGCACACCTGGGCAGACCTAGACCCCCTGGCACCAACCAACTCCTCCATTCCCAAGAGAGGGGGCCATCAGAACCCATATCCCTCACCCATCCTGCCCCAGAACAGCCCAGCCACCCGGCCCAGAGCCAACCAGTGGCCACGCCCCACCGCCCCACCGCCACGAGGTGACCCCAACCACAGACACTTGGGACTGAATTCTAAACACACACAGGAAACGTCCCACAATTAATCACACTTTGTCACAATCATAAATAAAAATGGCAGATTTTTGGTGAAACGTTTATTCTTTCTCAATCCAAAGAAGTCTGGATTATTTCTGAAATCAGAGGGGCAAGCAGGTGGTGGAAAGTCGTGATATTCTAAATCAGAGGTTTAAAGAGGGGTGGAGCAACAGGAGTGGCCAGGGTAGCATTGGCTATGGGCTGAAATAGGACTGGACACCCCAGGTGCTACCCCAGGTAATTTTCAGTTCATTGGAGAAGGACAGAAACATCTTTCCAGACTTGCATGGTTCACCAGTATCACTACGGCAGTTAGAAGTCAATCTTAAAGTAGTTTCCCAACTAGACATCCTTTTGATAGGGATGTTAACCTGATATTAGCATAAAGCTAATTAGCAGTGCTAATCTAGTCATAGTTATAATCTGTCCATCATGATTATGCTGTTTGACACATTGAGTCAGAGAGCTGAGATTCTCTCATGTTACTGTGTGGAGTTATTTAGACTGAAGAAAATTAAGTTAACCTCAACATTGGTTCTAGACTGAAGCCACACCTCCACTACCTCTGATCACCTGGTGAGTGTTTACCCACTCAGCTCTAACTATCCTCACCTTAACACATTCATTCACCCATTTATCATCCATCCATCCATCCATCCATCCATCCATCCATCCATCCATCCATCCATCCACCTCAGGTACAGCAATGACTGCA
>JBAFTA010000011.1:7812404-7832005 GCA_036919975.1 Melanotaenia parkinsoni | reverse complement strand
ATAATAACACTTCTGAGATATTCACTATAAAGACATTTTGTTGTCTAAATATTAGACTATTTTATTTTTAAGCCATTTTGAAGTGAAAACTTTGGTTAAAAGTTAGAATTTGAATTTAAACCATTCCTAGCTCTTAGCTTCTCTTTTAAGCCCATTTCTCTGGCTTCTGCTTAACTTTAATGGTTTTTAAAAAAAAGATTCTGTGCTGGTCAGCATTGAGTTTAAATTACTAGTTCCTTCAGTTTGGACAGTAATTCACTACATAGTACTAGTTCATAAAATACAGCTATTTGAACCTTTTCTTTCTTTTTTTTATCTTGAAGTAAACAATTAAAATAATTGTGGTTTTATATTACAGTTGATTAAATCAGCTCCCGGGGGAAGTCTGTGCTCGGGTTACTGCCCCCGCAACCTGATCCCGGATGAGTGGTGGAAAATGGATGGATGGATAAATCAGCTTCTGTCAGTCAATAATTGATGATGTCTTCAGAGAGATGTCCACACAGTGAACGTATTAATGAAGAATTTGTTGGGGGAAAAAGAAAACAATCACAATAAACCAATGAAATATTTTTTTCTCTTTGCAAAGAAGCCAAAAAGTTCCTCAGACATTGAATCAAAAAAAAAAAACCTTTAAATCTGCTGACTTTACTACAGCCCACACTGGCCTTACACACCACAAGGTCACAGGAAAACACACTGACACACACACAGGTCAAAGCCACGAAAAGCCCATGCGACACTCGGCCCAAAGCACATACTCGGATGGTTTCTGACCCCTGACCTTTGTTGCCCTGGAGTCAGGAGTTCAGGGAGACGGGGTCAGCTGTCATGTGCGAGAAGTGAGTGACATCACGTGTTCAACGGACCAATCAGTATGTTTTCTGGGTTTAAACGTTTTAGTTGCTCTTAGCAGGTCGAGGTGAAACTAAGTGATTCTTCATTCCAGTGTACGAGCAGAGCTTTAAATCACAGAGGTGATTGTTCCTGTGTCCTTTAGACACACTGATGTGTCTTAAAGGAGTGAAAGGATGCATGGACACCTATATGAATTATTCGATCATATAATCTGAAGCTGAATTTACGGATTCAGTTTATTAGATTTTATAGACAAGAAAAAGGTTAAACTTATACCAAGCCCGCGTGAGACATGATAAAACATAAAACTTTGAAGTGCAGCTTATTTTATCGCGTAAACACAATAAAAGCTAAAGGCCCCGTTTATGCTTGACAAAGAAGACGGATACCCAGACGGACGGACATTTTCGTCCATCTCCTGCTTTGTTTGCACACTTAATTTGGTCCGTTTTGGGGGCTTTGCATAAACTGGAAACCAAGAGTATAGCTGACATGCGACCAACATAAGGAACAAACCAGAGAAGAAGAGGAGGACCAGAAGAATAAAACGAGGACAATTAGAGCTTAGTGATATGGGAGGAAAAAATTACCATGATTTTTTTTTTTTTTTATTTTGGTCAGTATCGATTTTGTGATATAAATTTTATCCTGATCAAGTCTTAAACAACAAAACATTTATTAGAATTCAATAAAATTAAAAAAAATCATAAATGAAAATGTCCATTAAAACATCACAAACGTATCAAGAACACACACTAAACACCTTTGCTTTAAAAAAAGGTAAACATAAATCAAGCTTTAAATTCAAGCAAACACAAACCAGTGGTCCAAGTGTCTCTGGTTGTTAACGTTGTGACTATACAGTCACATATCTGACTTTCAAGTTTTCTCCAGCAGTCTTCATACAGTATATGGTTTAGAAGTATTTTCTGTCAGGGAGTTCGCATCTTTGATCTAACACTTTTACTAAGTGTTTAAATCCTCCATGGTGTTAAGATTGCTTCCATGTGCAACAACAGTTTGGCTGTTCCCGGCAGCAGGTTCATTTATATCATGTAACATATGCTAAACATGTTCCTTTCTGATTCTTTCAGTTATGTTTGCTGCGTGATTGGCTGGAAGACTCTGTCTATATCCAATAGAAATGGCTAAGTCTTATCATTGAGATTGACCATAATCTTATTGCGATGCTACATAAAATTTGATATTTAGCACAGCCACAGCTGTAGAGATGGTGGGAGTGTGTGTGTTGGATGTGTTGGGCTTTATAGCGGTGAATTACTGCCACCTACCGGGGTCTGAAACTCACATAAGGGTGGAAGTTCCCTCAATAGAAAGATCTCTTAATAACTTCCTGGTTCCTTAACCAATCATATCCGACTCTCCACGGTTGCCTAACATCAACAAGGCAGCGTTTGGTATTTTATGTTGACAAAAGAGCAGCAGTGTGCAGGTATGAAAGCTAGTAAAAGAAGCGGACCAGAAATAGTTTCAGGAAAACCTAAAAAGTCTCGGCATCTTGCTAAAAAAAGCAAACGACCAAAAACGGAATAAAACGAGGATCAATATTGGAGAATCTTTTGAAAGGTGGAGAAGTCTGAGCTGGCAAAGTTTCTCCTCCACAGGTAAACACCGGATCCTACGTGAAACTCTCGGAGGGGGGGTGGGAGAACGCTCTCCATGTTTTTCTCTTTCGACTGCAGTTCTGATTTGAAACACTTGGTGTCAATGCTACTTATTTGCCTTTAACTGTGACTGTAGATCAGTCCAACTCGAACATAGAACAAAAATAAAGTTTTTAAAAAAACATTTTCGCGTTGCTGCTTGTGTTGTAGAAGAGGTGAACCTGGGAAAGTTTGGCAGAGCAAGAGTTACTTTCTATCTACATAATTAAGTCATCCTTGTTTGATTTCTTTGGACCTTTTTTTCATAACCAAAGTGTGATTGTGGAGGACAGGTTGCTAGTCTGTAAAGCAGCACAAAAAGTTGCAGTGACAGGAGGAAATGCACTGATAACGTTTCACCCCGTGCAGGATAACCAGCAGCTTTATTTGCTAAAGTAAAAGTAAATGTTCAGTATTTTGTCTTAATGACGTTAGTGTTTATCGTGCTCCCATATTGACTTGATTCATGGATTGGACATTCAAATGAATTCCCTAAATAAGTTTTGGTCTGGAAACATAAAAAAGCAAGATGGCAACTTGAAATGTGTGTTCAGCCAAGGTTTCTGTTTAGCTAGAAGAGTAGAGTAGAAGAGAAACGAGTGCAGCAGATACCATATGAAGCAGCGCAGCTTTCACTAAATGACATAGAACTGTGGCGCATTTTAAACATTCGCGACTAGCAGGATCTTCAAACTGAACTAAAGTTCCTGCTAATCGGCTCCATGAAGACGTTCTGGCCAGACTGAGCAGCAGCTTCTTTGAGCAGAAAAAAAGGAACCCTCTGATCCGATACTGCAGACCACGACCTGTCTGCACCGCTCTCTAGTGTTCCCAGATTATTCACATACATCCTGCTTCCCTTTCAGCACATTCTCTTGGACACTAAATATTAAAAAGCAGTTGTTGTTAAATTATATCTTGTTTTTATTAAGATTACGAAGCAGCTACAGACATTGTCCTAGATTTACTTTAAGTTTTTCTTATAAATTATTTTGGAAGAATTGGATTATTGGATTTTTTTTTTTTTTATCAGTTGCTCTCTTTTTAAGAAGTGATGTGTAGTTTACTGCAGCCGGATGACTTCACACAATAACAATAACGATAATCACAATAATGTTCTTGTTCCCAGAAAATATCGATATCGGCAGATATTAAGTTCCAGATATCAGAACCCCAAAAAAGCAGATTGGTGGATCTCTAGTCCTCCCGGAGAGCTCAGTTCTCTAGTTAGCCCCAGGGAGTCCAAAAACTGTTTAATCCAGAGGTTCCTGTTAGTGTCAGAGTACATCCTCCACTTCCAACCAATCAGAACAGAGAATTGTCTCTGACTTTTATAGCAAAAATACGATTATTCCACTTAATTTTATCAGCAAAAAGAGACGATTTACTGAGGATGCAGCTTGCTCTTAAAGAAACTTCTTATCCTGACTAGATAAATCTAATGATGCCTTTTGTCATTCTGATATTCCATGGTGGGCCTACAGCACACATCTATCGTGTACACACAAATTCAGCCTCAAACACACACACACACAAACACACACACACACACTACAGAAACAATGCATCTGTGGCTGCAGGCGAGCCTTCCAGGCAGGATTTTGCTATTGACCTTGACCAACGCCAGGGAAGAGCCGGGAATGCTGTGTTTTTTTCAGACATGAGATGTGTGTGTGTGTGTGTGTGTGTATGTAATTATCCTTATGAGGCCTGCAGATGAATATGGTGGTAGTGGAAAGCTCAGGAGATGAGGGGATGGCATACAACACACACAAAGAAACACACGATTGGATCCGTCCATCCTTTTTCTCTCTCTTTTTTTTTTTTTTTTGGTGTGTGGGTGTGTGTGTGTTTGTCTGTGTGTTGTCTTCACAGGGGAAGGGAGGCTGGAGCTGGGCCTACTTACACTGACTCTCATGTGGGTTAAATTCATATGGATGTGTGTGTTATTCTGCCTGAATGTATGCATCTGTTTGTGTATGTGTGTGTGTGTTGGTATGCCATTACTGAATCTCATTTGCTGCATTCCTGTCTTTGTTGCTGTTGAATCTACAGGGTAATGGATTTATTAAGTTTGTCTTGCAGGATTTTGTGTGTTTGTGCTTGTCTGTGTGTCGTTTCTTCATCTGTGCTTTGTGTGCTTAGCATTGATGTGGGTTTTGTGTGTTACACAGTGTGCTTGCGTCCCTGGGTTGTGTATTGTTGTTGTGTGTGTGTGTGTGTGTGTCCCAGGTTCTGCGGTCCGTAGAGATCAGATGAAAGGAAAAAGGCCTGTGACAGATCCACTCCTTCTGAACGAGGGAATTCAACCCTCCCCATTCTCTCTCTGTTTCTTTGTGTTTCTCTACCTCTCTCTCCCACCCATGACTCCATGTTTCTGTCATTCTCCCTCAGTGTGTCTCTCCCTCATCTCTCAGTTTCCCCCTTTTCATTCTTTCTCTCTAAGCATGTGACCCACTTTCACCACCCACATCTCTCCGTCTCCCCCACTCTTTCTCCCCAGGTCCCATCTGAAGTCGGTCTGCTGAGAGTCGACCGGGACGGGGGGGGCGGACAGACTGAAAGACGGACAGACAGAATGAAAAGAGTAGCAATCTGTGATTTAATGTGTTAGCAGTCCGTACATCAGAGCGAAGTGTTTGTAAATGTCTCAGAGACAGACTGCAGGTGATGGAGGGATGAAAGGAGGCGTAAATAAGACGTTATTGAGGTGTGTCTGTAGCTCTGACTTATGTGTTTGAGCTGCTGCTCAGAGTGTGCGTTTCTTTTTGTCAAAGGTTCTGTGGGAGGTGATTCAGCGTGTGGTGGGTACTGCTGGCTCTCTTGTTGTCTGGTGTTTTTCTGTTCCTTCTTTTGGTTTCATCCCTTGCTGTGTGTGTTGATTACAGTCAGAAAGTTTGTTTTTATTCTCCTCGCTTACTCATGGGAATACGCTTCTATGAATGTCTGCTGTTGAACAACTTGGGGCATGACAGGTTGTGTAGTCTGCGCAGCTTGTGCAGTAGGTTCGTAATGGCACAGCTGTATCACAGCACTGTGCAAAAGACTTGAACCAGCTCTCATTTCTTTATATATAATTCCAGGAAAGCAAAAATAACTGCAATAACTCTTGTTCCATTCTCTGTCCAAGTGATCCCACACTGCTTCAGTAATGTTGAAGTCCAGGTTCTAGGGAGGATCTTCTGTCCAGTTCTTATCATGTGACCTACCTTAGCCTTTTCTCCATGTTTCCCTTCCTTAAGAACGGCTTCTTGACATCCACGTTTCCATGGACACGATTTCTGATGAGGCTTTAGCCAACAGTAGATCAGCTGAAGGTCCGGGTGCATCTCTCAGGTCCTGGTTCAGGATTAACAGTATTTACAATATTTACATGTTCACATTTCCTTTTCTTCCAATGTCTGAAAAGGAGCATGTAGAAGTATAAATATATACTTTACCCCATTTCTACAAATACACTATAACATCTCTATAACACAACTCAAATCTTCTACTTCACAATAGAAGATTTACAAGAAATAAAACAAAACCTAAAACACTACAATATTTCTGGCTTTAAACACCGCCGTTACTGTCCTGGATTAAACTGCTGTTCTTCAAGCTTATATTTATTATATATTTGCATTTTTTATCTTCTTTTAAACTCATAGATGTTTTTACTTTATCTTAATGTATCTGTGAAGCTGTTCCTGATTTTTAAACACACATACTTTTGAACCTTAATTAATTAAAAAACTTTTTTGCAGCACCTCGTTGTTACAAAAGTTCTATTTTCTGTCTTATCTTTGCTGTTTTTTATAGATGGAAAAAAAAGGGAATGATGATGCGTCTTTGTGACAAAGAGCTGAAAGATCCAAGTTAAAACTGGTTCTCTGCTAAGTTGTCTGTTATGTGTCGACACAACACTGGTTCATCCTTTAAGTTAGGAGCCTTTTATCTGCTCAAATGAGTCATAGCTCAGGGTTAAGTGACTTACCTTGAAAAATCATCAGGTACCAGGACTGGACTGAAAATGTGTAAAAAAAAAAAAAAAACAAACAAAAAAAACAACAACCAAAAAAAAAAACCTAAATATCTCCAAAGAAAATCTTAAAAAGACCTTCAGAAAGTTTAAATACTATTGATCAAGACCACATTAAAATATTACAACAAAGTCTGGTTACTTGATTTTCAGGATATATTTTATTCTGTTAGACAGCCCTTCTGGGTAATCTGAACGAACTTTGTAAATTAAAAGTTGTGAGAAGACATAAAAAAATCTTAAAACTCATCCTTTTGTAAACGGCAAGAAAAATGATTTTTCATTCCCTCATTTTTAGGCTGCAGTAAATATGTTGATTAATGATTTGTGAAAATAATAGCACTGAGCCATCATCAAGTGGCCAAAGCTTGCTCATTTCCAGAATATAACCTTTACCTGAGACCAGGCAGGGTTTGCCAGCAGCTACAAGGCCAGTTTAGCCTTCTTCATTCTGCAAGTAAGTAAAAGGTAGACATCTCTAGTTAGCTAGCTAGCTCCCTTCTCAACTAGCTTGCTAGTTGATGTCTCTAGCTAGGCAACTGTTAGCTTGTTGATATTTTTAATTAGAAATGACATCCTTCTATTTGATACCACACAAAGCGGTTATTGGTTACTTTTAGTAAAACTTCATTTCTGCAGATATCTACCTACATGACACTTGTAATGACAAATTACAGCCACACTAAAAACATCAAACTCCACATGCCCACAGCCAAGCAGACGATGACAACTGTCCTCAAATTATCTCCCTTCCCCTTTCCCTTTTCTACATGATTTGCCCTATTGAGGTCATAAGGGGATTGGGTCTCATGGTTCCCTGATAATGGATATGACTGGATAACTCTCATCAAGCTAATAGCCAGCAAAACATGTAATATTTGTGGCCTAATTACTCTTGTGAGAGCCAGTAACTCTGAAAGGCTCATTTAGCTGTCTTCTTGATTCCCTCCAGTTACCAGATCTCAACATTAGTCCTGCAAAGCTGTAGGTTCAACATCGGTTACTTTTAAACTGTTAACATGGTGATTGTGCTTCAGCCTACAGTGAGGCGCATTAATGAAGCACTCCTGAAAACTGACTGTTAACAAAGAAGGAAATCGTTAAATCTCCTCCCGTTCCAGTTTGCTGTGGGTGAAAAGGCAGAAAAAAGAGGGAGGAACAGATGTGGTTTCAACTTTAGTCCGCTCGGTGAGGAGAAGCTTGACCCTGCTATTCGTTTACAAACAGGATGATTGTGAGACTCTTCCCACCATGTCCTCGGCTAACACTGCTGGTTTTGTTCAGATATAGTCTCCAGTGGAATCAGTGGCTTTTTTGTTCACACTTAAATGAGTCATGATTTGACCCTGGGATGCTTTTGGCTTTGTTTTGTGCATCTGCTGCTAACGCTGGTGAAAAGTTCTCTGATTCTGTACATTTTGATGTGTTTGAGTTCTCGATTCTGGAATGGAGATGGGTGAAGGGATCTTCTTTCTGTCTCTACTCTCCATTTGGCCATTAGTATTCAGGACGTGTTGCCTTCCTGCCTGCTGCCCGCCACTCATTCCCCAGACAGCGAATCAGCCGGCGTTGATTAATTTCAGCCTATTAGCACCCCTCGTTCCCCTCCCCTGGCTCCGCCCAGGTTAAATCCCTGTGCACACCCACGTGCATGCTCACAGGCAGGGGGTGCTGCTGGGTGAGCGATGGCGGAGAGGTTGCCAGGGAGCCAGTTGTTGTCAGAATGATATTAATGAGTATGCTGCTCTGGCCCTAAGAGTGTGTGTTGATTTGTGCCAACACATTTAAGTGTAATTTTAGTGTTTATTGCCAAATGAAGGCAGGTCAGGTGTGTGTGTCAGCTGTCAGCTCTGTCCATACAGCTCTTCGTATGTCCTAACATACATGCATTCAGAGGCTATTTTTGTGTGTGTCTGTCGCTGTGTGTGATATCCAGCAATGCCATGGCCTGAGGGACAAGGGCTTATGTGTATGTGTTTGTGTGAGTGTGTGTGCACTCTGCAGAGGCCTGTCCTAGTTTCCTTCCCCCTCACTAGGGAGCCGGAAGATCCAAGGACTGACGCACATCACCTGACAGCCGCCCCACTGCTCCACGGCCTTGCACCATGTGCGTGTATGTGATGGAGATGGAGTGTCTGAATTTGTGCATGTGTTAGAGGATGCACGCGTCTTAAAAAGGGGTGTTAGGAAGCATTAGTTGAAGCAACACGGTATGCCCACTAATGTGTGTTTGTGTTAAATGACTGCACTGACCCACTGAGATGTGTGTGTGGGGTGAGTAGAGAAAATTATGTCACATGAAACCGGAAACTACAAAGCTAACAATAGTCTGCTGAACCTGTGTAGTCAGACTACTAAAACACACATACACACCCACCACTCGTTAACATGCGCCGTGTGACCTCAACATATAACAACATTTAACAAGATAAGTGCAACACTTACTGAACACGATTATTTAGTTTAAATTGCTTTTTACATTTGTGTCACTTCCTCAAGAAGTCCTTACTTTTCAGCTTTGGCTGAGCAGGTTGTCTTTCAAATGGAGACGTTAAGATTTCTTAAGTTGTTAAATTATGATTCTCTCAAACCTTGGTGTGATATTAAAAGAAAGTTGCGTGTTTAGGTCAAATGATTAAAATTTTTAATCAGATTAACAACATCTTACAAAATGATTAATCACCATTTACGACTATGCCTGAAACAAACCCGTTTTTACTGTATTCTATCAACAGAAAGAGCAAGCCAACGCTCACTTGGGTACTTCTTTGAAATTTTTACAATTGATGATCGCTTTAGTTGTAATAATCAGTTAAATAATACATAAAATCACGACCTTATAAAATATATCTCCTTTGTGCCAACCTTTTCCTGCCCTTTACCTCTGCCTGCCCCCCCATCAAAACTCTTTTAAACCCACCCCTGCATATCTGAAGTATAAGTCCTTTCTGCCACATGTCAGCTACTTTGTTAGAGAAGGTCCTACTCTGATTTTTATCTCAGAAATTGTTCATAATTTTTGTCACCACATTCATGGTCCATAAATGATCAGAGCTATGTCTCCAACATCTGCACAGCAGCAGTGATTTGGAGAAAACATCCCCTTGCTCATGTCTAATTGACATGGGACTGATGTAGCTTACTATTGCTACTATACACTAGTTTCCTGCTTCTCAGCTGAACAATAAACAAATGCAGCAAGAGAGACAGTGCTAGCTAAGAAAAGCCGATCAGCTGATCACTGACAGCCGTCATGATTCACAGCACGAGAGGGCGGAGGGAGAGGAGGCTGCCGTGATGCACTGTGCAGCTACAGAGACCACCAGAACAGTAATGCTTGTGCAAACTATGACAAACGTTTTGTTTTTTTTTCATGCAAGATAAGTGAGGATGTTGAACCCTCTCACCAGGAAAAGTGTCAGTGTTAAAACATCCTCATCCCCATCACTGGTGTGACGCCCTCAAATCCCTGCATAGAGTGAAGAGGTTGTGTGAAAAGTGGGTGGGGTCTCTCGCAATGCAGAGGGCTTTACGGGTTAGGCAAGAGGTGTAGATGTTTTGAAAATAGGGAAGAGAGGCACAGACGATCTTCTCAGCTGCTCTAATGATCCAGGACGCAGAACAGCCGCTGTACTACATGGTGACGCTGCTGGTCAGGACACTCTCGATGGTGCCTCTGTAGAAGGTGTACATGATAAAGGCCGGGGCTCTAATTTTCCTCTGTTTGCAAAGAAGTAGAGGTGCTGGTTTACTTTCTTGGCCAGTGATGTGGTGTTGATGGTCCAAGAGAGGTCCTTTGTGACGTGCACGCCCAGGAACTTGGTGATGCTTAATCTCTCTGATGGTCAGAGGTGCATGCTGGGGGCGCATTCTCCTGAAGTCCCCAACAATCTCCTTCATCTTCTCCACTTTAAGAGAGATTGTTGTGGTCACACCACAAGGCCAGATGGTTCACCTCGCTCCTGTAGTCCGTCTCGTTGTTGCTGATAAGAGCTACCAGAGTCGTGTCATCTGCAAACTTGATGAATAGGTTGGAGCTGTGCGACGGTGTGCAGTCATGGGTCAGCAGAATGAAGAGGAGGGGGCTCAGCACACATCCTTGAGGGGCCCCCGTGTTCAGTGTGGGGATGCTGGATGTGTTCCTGCTGACCCGAACTGCAGGAAGTCCAGCAGCCAGTTGCACAGTGACATGTTAATGCCGAGCTGGTCCAGTTTTAGATTGAGCTGTTCGGGGAGGATTGTGCTGAACAGCATTCTGATGTAAGAGTCTTTTGTGTCCAGAAGTGGAGGGCAGTGGATATGACATGGATATGGACACTTTCATCCATGTCCATGTCTCCTGAATCATTTATGCGCGTAATACAACCGAAAACCATGGGGACAGTGTTGAGCCGTGTACACATGTGACCAGCGAAAAGACCAAACTAGAGAAAAAAAGAGGAACAGGAAGAAGAAGCAGAAGAAGACAATGAAAAAGAAAACAATTGTAGAAATGGAGCTTTTGAAGAAAGAGAGCTGAGAGTGTTGAGCGTGTTGGGCAGTTGCAAACAACTTCATAGCGACGCATACCCGCCACCAACTGGTGTCTGAAACTGACATCAGAACACGGAAGTGAACTCTGAACTCAGCACTGCCCACTAGTCGTTGAATTGACTTAACAACCACAGCAATGTACAGGATGCATGGACGTACAGTATGAGGGAAGTGACGTATGACAACGTTTGAAGCGGACGTACCTATTTATTTACGTAAGAGAGCATAAATGGGCTTTTAGGGGGCGACACTGAGAAAATTTACTAAAGTTCATTAGTGTTGCTTCAAAGCAGATTAACAATTTTGAGTGATTATGATGCTGATATAAGTTTACATTATGATATGCTTCCATTTACAGGTAAAAATTAAGCATTTTAAACTATTTAATAGAGCTCTTGTATGACTATGAGGCCTCGCTCCTCTAAAAACAACTCTAGATTTTGTATTTTATAACCACAACTAATAGCAGAAGCAGTTTTCCAGTTTACCCAAAAAAGTCAAACTCATCCAGGAGCTGAACTTCCACCTACACGTAGATCAGCCAACTACCTCTTTACCACTTTGATTCCGTCTATTTTAAGAGGGTGAAGGGTCACGTTTGATGATTCGTGGAATATCCATAATCACATTTTTTAAATCTCCTATGACCACTTCGTTCCATACCTTATGAAAGGCTGATGGCATATTCATAGTCATGCAGGTCTATAAGCGTGCTCACTCGCCGGCTCGTGTGCTTTATTAGAAAAAACCGTCATGAATATCTTATAGGCTGCTAATGCTGTGTGATATATTAGGATCTGAACACATTAAAGTTTTAAAGGCACCTTAGATTGGTGAAGACAAAAGGATCATGAGGATGCTGTAAAGAGAGGAGACAAAAAGCCATTTCAGGACCTATGTTGATGCAGATATTTTTAGATATAGTTGTTGGGTTTTTGCTGCAGATGGACAATAAAGAGTCATTTTATCTGATCTCATGGTTGCTGATATTTGTAGATTATGTAAGTCACAGTTAGGACATTCCAGAATGATGGAAAGGAGGAAGCAATGCAAGTTCTTAGAAGGAAGCGATACGGTGCTGGACCAAATTAGATGAGCCGTAGATCAGCCCTTTGGGTGTGTTCTCAATAATTCAGCACCTCTGATCTTCTGTGCCGAGCTGCTGGAGGGCTCCGGGTCTGACCCTCCCATCACTTCCTCTTACTATTGCTGAATTGCAAGTTTAGAGTAAGAGTACTTTTTAGTCAGTCGCTCCATCCATCCTTAAGTTGCTGCTGGTGACCTGCAAGTTTGGCCTCGTCCCTGCAGAGACATGCCTCCCACCTGAAGCTCTGTGTGGGCTTGGTACTGCATCAGCATGGGTGTTTCACATAGAAAAGGTCATGACCCTGCTGCCTTGACTACACTTGTCTTTATCTGAATGATTACATATGAACACTATGGACACACACACTCAGTCATTGTGGTTGAATGGTCCTTTGACTCCCAGTTAGGAGTGACTTGTTCTTCCAGCGGCTGCATTCTCAGCCTCCCTCACCCCCTCTCTTGCCTCCACTCTGCTCAGAAGTTTGAATCTGTGTTGTGGCAATGCTTTGATGAATAATTTTCTTTTTTCCTCTGCAGGTAAACGACTCCAGGAGTGGGTATGTGTGATTCTGTGCCTCTTCCTTTTCATCATCAACTTCTCCTTCCTCCTCCTTCACTTCTCCACCGTCCACATCTACAAGATCATCCTGGGCATCGGTGAGCTGGCAGTCAGAAAAATCACCAAACTAACAGAAGATTTCTTTCTGATTTTTAGAACTGCTTTTTAATCTAAAAAAAGAGTGTATGCTTCTAATAGTTTCCATTTTTTTGTACCAGTCCTTGGAATAGTGACGGCAGATTTTGCCTCGGGGATGGTACACTGGGGTGCAGATACCTGGGGATCTGTGGACATCCCTGTTATTGGCAAGGTGAGCATGCACACAGAAAACAAAGCAGTTTTTTAAAGAAAAGAAAAATATTCTGCCCCTTTTCCACAGCAGTTGATACAGTTTCCTGTCTCCAGTTAGATACAGGAAAAGTTTTTTTTTTTTTAAAGTGGCTGCAGACTATCTGAGCTAAGCTAAAAGGTGGAGATTCTTCAGAAGTAAATATGTATAGGCTGATTTCAAAGCTATGTGTCCTCATCAAAAATCTTTTAAAAAATGACTGACTAATAGAAGGTGCTTTTAGACAGTCTGGTTTTAGAAAGCAGCACAGTTCTTTCACCTTAAAGGGTTTAAATAATTTTATTCCGAGTTTAAATTGTAAACAATATCGTGTTGGACTTTTTATCAATCATATCAACCATAACGAGTAACATCCGAAACAAAATGCAACACAACGCGTGATCCGTTCACTCCACCCCAGCATATTGGGTATCAAATGAAACTAGAAAAGCTGCACTTTCATATGATACCAAGCACAAAAACATATTCGCCAAGCACCTCACGTCAATCTCAAAACACAAAGCTAACCTTTGCATATCACAGCTAGTCTTATCAGATAGCATGTTTATCACCAAATACAGCACCAAATCCCAAAGCTGTTATCACAAACAGCGATATTTTTTATTTCCTTACCTTTTTGTGGTCATTTTCAGTCTGTCCACAATGTTCTTCAACCAAAACTCACAGCGTAGTAATCCATAAACATGAAACTGCGTCATGCGCTAACTTGTTATTTGCTCCCATTCACAACCATTTTGTTGTCTTGTTGTGGGTCTTGGCAGTTTAAATAAAGTTTGGTCAAATTCTACATCTTACAAGCTTTCCAACGATATCTTACACTTGAACAGGCTTTATCTGTCAGGTATAAATACTTGCGTGTAAACTAAGGAGCATTATTGCCATTTTGCTGCAGTTATGCACGTGGGCGCACCGGAAAGAGCGAATATACTATCCACACTAAAACCTGCATAAAAACTATGAGCTTTGTTCTATTCTCATGAAACTTTGTACAGTTGTAGTCAAGGAGATGCTGAATGCATGGAGTGCGGGTATCTTTATGCACAGAATGATTTCTATCATGATGTGGGAAAAAAAAAAAAAAAAAAACAATTAGGCGAGGATAATCTTTTTATTTTTACCTATGGTTTATCACAATTTGCACAGGCATATTATCATCCACAATGTTTCTGACACTGGATTTATATTCCATAGAGTCTTCCCTATCCATTGAGTGCAAGGTTATGTATATTGACCTGAAAATTACAGAGTTATTGTTGATTTAATTTGGGTAGGTCTGTTCGGGCGATCTACACCTCCAAAAACCCTAGGGTTCAGGAGGTTAGTGACGTAATGTTTACATGGTTCAGCGAGCGCAAAGCTGCACTGGGGCTTTTATTTTGAAAATTGCCAGAAGCTTTTACACTGTCTTCTAACTGCTTTTACACTTTATACCGGGTGTGCCGCAGCACGTATCAGAAGCGTCTCAAAAGCGCGTTGTCGCGGCATTCTGCGAAATTTAGGCGCCGAGTCTATTTTTGACACTTCACGCACCCAGAATGCGACAATTTCGCAGTTCAGATAGGGCAGACAGGAAATCAGATACAGGAGCAGTGTTATAAAAGCAGTATTTTTCAAAATAAAAGCCTCCATGAAGTTTTGTGCTGCTGAACCATGAAAACATAATGAGTTTAACCGGTCAGGAGGTCTCAGTGTTATTTTTTTTTTTTTTTTTCGTTGTCATAGAAGACGAGACGTTTATCCTGGAAGTGGAGAATCACAAGATTTTCCCCTTCTCATGTGATTTTGTGATCTCGCGTTGGACTCCTCATCTCGCTCCACATGCTCCACACTCTCACGGTATAAAATGCCGCACCATGCAGGTCCGAACAAAACTGTGGTGCAGCTGTAACGTGACGCACACGCTCCCGGTATAATTCCGGTGTAACAGAGAGCTGCCATAAGGCGCTTCTGGGACGCTTATGACATGCTTGTGGCGCCTGGTGTGATCCAAACTATTGAGTAAAACGGCCATGAATGGCAGTGGAGGCAAACTGAAGTTGGGAAACAGAACAGAGCATGTCTAACTGCCGAGTTTCTCTTTGCTCTCCTCAATGTCTTTAAGTAGGTGCTCCAGAGTGCCATCTCAGGACCTGTTATTTTCTATCTATATCAATAATGTTTAATACACTTGGTAAACACTGTGTACCATTTTTATTCTCACAATATGGTACTCTATTGCTGCTCTTCCTTAATTGGCTAGAAATTAGCCACTTTAAATCCTTGAAGCTCTGCTAGATCACCAGCACCCGCGGGTTCTGTTGCTTATATTGTCAACATTTTCTCAGGAACGATAGTGTGTAACTCTGTGGCATAAATTGAGATGTTACCCTTGTTACCCTTTAGGTGATCTACGGAAGTTTTCCAGGCATTTATATCCCGTCCAGGAGGTTTACAATCCAGCCACTAAATGTAGTGTTTATTCAGAGACTATCTGGTAAATCCACAATGATGCATGATAACAGAATTATTCATCACATTTTCATTACAAAAAGATCACTATCACTACTATGTTGCTAAGCGACCTCTATTTAGACCTGGTAATGAGGATGAAGCCGCTTCCTGTCAAACTTTCTACCAATCAGAGCTTAAATTGACAGTAATGTCCAGTCAGGAGCCACACAACTATAAAATTGAATGATATGATTGGATTTAGTCTCTGCTGGATATTGATCTAGTTTTTATTATTTGATGAAGATGCCAGTAAGTGTCATCATAGTTTTGTCCTTGTGCATGTGATGATTGTCTTATTTTTATCAGAGGAAGATAGCTATTTCTAAGAAAAACTATTAGTTAATGAAATTAACCCTGGCCATTAAACTAGTTTGTCCTTAAATCTCCGAGAACCTGGCCAGTGTGTGTTTAGTAGTTGTGAATGTAGGAAGGGTTGAACTTTGTTCCAGGGGAATTACAGCATAGATGGTCCTTAGTGAGCATTTCCTGCTCACTTTTGTTCTGTATCCTTCTATTACACTGACACAGTTTGAGACTAAATGACTGCTAAGAAAGGTTTTTCTATTTTCCAGAAACATTAAATATAACATAACATACAGTATACACTGGCTACTCATTAGTACCGGGTTGAACCCCCGTTTTCCTTCAGAACTGCTTTAAAACTTGTCAAAGATTGAACAAGTTGATGGAAATGTTTTGCTCCATATTGACATGACAGCATCACACAGTTGCTGCACATCCATGATGAGAATCTCCCGTTCCACCACATCTCTGCTCTACTGGACTGAGATCTGGTGACTTTGGAGGCCGTTGGAGTCCAGTGAACTCACTGTCATGTTCTAGAAAGCAGGTGGAGATGATCTGAGCTTTGTGACATGGAGCATTATCCTGCTGGAAGTAGCCATGCAGGCAACAGCAGCCTGAAGCGTTGATCCAAGGCAGGATGGATCCATGTTTTCATGATGTTTCCACCAAATTTTGATCCTACCATCTGAATGTGGAGCTGAAATGGAGACTCATTAGACCTGCAATGTTTGTCCATCTTCTACTAATCAAGTGTTGGTGAGTGTGTGTGAATTGTAGCCTCAGTTTCCTGTTCTTAGCTGACAGGAGACACCCAGTGTGGTCTTCTGCTGCTGTAGCCCATCTGCTTCAAGGTTGGATGTGTTGTGTGTTCAGAGATGCTATTCTGCAGACCTTGGTTGGAACCAGTGCTTATTTGGCTTCCTGTTATCTCTCTATCATCTCCAACCAGTCTACCCATTCTCCTCTGACACCAATCCGACCCTAAAGGGTGAAGTTTCACACTTTACACTTACACAGCTGCATTTTCATTACCCCCAGAATTGTGCAAAACTGATAAAAAAAACAACAAAAAAACTGGTAATGGAAACATCTAAATTTCGATAAAACTCTAAAATACTGCTGACAAGTTTTTACGCTCTCATGAGGTGGTTTTGCAGACATGTCGGTATAGAAGTATATCGAAAAGTGTAATGGAAACACCTTTTTCGCATTTACACGTCAGATCATTTCAAGTAAAGATGATGCAGTATGTATAGATGGAGGAGGAGACTTTTTTTTTTTACAAATAATTAAAGGGGATAGCTACCATTTTACCTCCTCCCCACCAGTAGGTGTTGACTCACACTCATTCGCTCTCACTCAAACCTTAGATTGTACCAGCTGCCAGGTACACCTAATACCGTATATGGACATAGAGGAGAGATGTCAAGTGAGGAGTTTTTCGTGGGACTTTTAAGCCCCTTTTCTTCCTTCAGTTGGCACTAACATTCAGATGCTGGACCTATGTTCACCCTCATCCTGCTTCCTTTTTGGTCCGCTTTAATTAAACATGCAACGGGTAGATGCCATTTGTAGACAGTGCTATTGGTCTGACAACTCCTGAGCTCCGCCTCACATGACATCAACCTACTAATGATATTGTCTTAGAATCCTTTAGTGTAGATTTTGGCATTGCAACCAAATGTAAATATTTGTATATTTTGGACCCGTCAGAATTTATAAAACGATTATTTATATACTATATTTTTTCTTTCAAAATAAGAGTTTTATTCTGCGCCCCTCAAGATGTTTTTTCAATCTATTATTTTTGAAAAATTAATTGTTTTTATGAAGAAGTTGTAACTATGACCTTTAAAGACAAAAATATAGCCCTCATCATTGATAGCAGTAGATAGCAGACTGATAACAGTAAAATGCAGAGTTTTACAATGACATTAAAAATCATTGTAAAAAAATGAGTCCATGGCCACTCATGGCCAAGGAGGTGGACTTCATTCATCAGACCTGTTTTTTCCTGCCTCCTGTCTGAAAGGACATCCCCAAATAAGTGAATTATATCTTCACAGCTACCTGGGCTGGATGTATAATCCTGGTCTAAAGTAGCTTCAGATGTCTGATGAGGAATTGTGCTACAGTAGAAGGTAAAAAGTTAACCTGAGCAGCGTTGCAGGTGTTTTAATAGAGGTGTTACTCAGGTAAATATCTGGATGGACTGGCATTGGATTCCGAGTCTTTTAGCTGAGTTTCTGCCTGTCATGTTGGTATGTTACATGTTAGAATTGCTGCTTCTTCTGTACTCTAATCTTCTGGATCTCTAGTCGTGAAGACGTTAGTATGGTGCATGTGCTTCTGTAATCTGGCATCAGATGAATGTAACATAATAAATGGGAAAATGGACCGTGCTCATACAGTGCTTTTCTGGTCATGTTGATCACTCTTACACTACATTTCCCATTCACTCACACACTAGCACTCCTATTGTTATGTACTAAGATGCTTTTTTAAAATACAGCTACCCACAATATCACCTCCATGTTTCTATTCTGTGTCCAAGTCTAACGTTTACTTTATTTGCAGTTTTTTATGTTTTTTTTTCCAAGTAATTTAAAATGTGTGAGATTACTTTTTAATGACTCTGAATCACAGAGGAAATAAATGTCCCTTCAGACTCAGTGTCCCGTCTCTCCCGGGGCTGCATCACCATGGCAGCGTAGTGGTTACATCCTTTTCTCCTGAGCCGTAGGACAGCCATAGTAACCTGGGAATTAAATGTCACTGTAGAAGATCTTCTTGTAAACAGTAATGTCCACGGTTTTCAGTACAGAACACACACACACACACGCATATGTGTGATGTGAGTGACCTCACCTTGAATCTGCACAACTATCACCGTACAGTGCTGCAGGACAAATGCAAGATGCATGCGCAATAATTAACATGTGACCACTTTTGTAACATTAACACACGTTGGTCCATTTTGCTCAGCCAATTAGAGTAAAGGTTATCCTCATTTCATCCAATTAAAATCAGGTGATCAGGTGCAGCATGCAGATTGGTTCACAAAAGCTTTGTTTTGATTAATGGGATGAGATTTGTGTGTGTGTGTGTGCATGTGTTTTGCATCTACTGATTTTGTATTTATGTATTATTCATAAATAATGATTTGTTGAAATGTTAAAGCTAATGTGTATTTTGAGAGCTGAAGCTCTCCAATTAGAGGAATTATTATTCATGCTGCACATGTTTATCGTCAGTGCGTGATTAATAATGTTGCCGTATTATTCACAATTTGATTAAAATTCATGTAATTTGCTCCTTGAACTTTGTGCTGCAACACAGAAAATGTCTTACAAATGCTCGTTATAGAAGCTGAATATGAGCTTGTGTATCATGTCATTGTTATAACACCGCACTCTTTTCCTTGTTTTTTTTCCTTTTTTTAAATTTTATTTTCATAGGGAATCATCAGAGTCAGCTTTCTGATGCTTGTTTACACAATTAAAACAGTTGATGTTTTCATCTCATTTAATGCTGACAGGTTTAATAATTTTTTGTGGTTTAAAGTTTTAATTTTTCTCTCTTTTTTTTTTTATTTTATTTACCCTCATGTGACCACTTTGGTTGACATTTGTAAACACTTTATTACATCTTTTTTAAATTTAATTTAATTCAATTTATTATTTGCTTATGTCGTTATTTATGTGACGTGGGTGGCTGCCTGATATATGTGTGTAT
>JBAFTA010000011.1:7783250-7801253 GCA_036919975.1 Melanotaenia parkinsoni | reverse complement strand
TAATAATAATAATAATAATAATAATAATAATAATAATAATAATAATAATAATAATAATAATAATAAATCTTTTTATACCACTTTATAGATCACTTAATGTTAACTGAAACATCTAATCAGCCAATCACATGGTCCTAACTTGCTTCATTTATTCATGGAGATGTGGTCATTTCCTAAATGTAGTCACCTCTGAAATGTCTAAAATAAAAATGTGGTTTGATCATAATAAACTACCATTAAATATACAGTAAGCAAAAGAAAATTGATGTTATTTAGAAACTGTAAAAGAAATGCATGTGTACAAGTTTGTTGGGAGCAAGTTTCTTGGTGTAATACTGGATGATGGAATCAGATGGAAAAGATTCAAGAAGCATTTATATTCTTATATTCTCCTCATACTCTGTTACTGTGAAAGTTTCCAAACTGTATAAGAATAATTCATCATGCCGGTTACTTAGACCGTACACCTCCCCTCTTCTGCTGGCAAGCACTAACATTCACAGATCTAGTTCATCTTCACACCTCAGTACTCATGTATGAAATAAACAAACTTCTCCCTGACACCATTTTAACCTTTTAAAGGCTGAATTTATTTACAGTTGTATAAAAACAAAATAAATACAGGAAAAATAGGAAAAAGACTGGAATAAAATGAAATACAAGTAAACATTAAATAATCATCTATTGCAATATGTGCCTGATGCCAAAGAACTCGTCCAAGCCTTCGTCTCCTCCAGGCTGGACGATTGTAATTCACTCTGTAGGAATTTTTAACAAAAGCCTCCAGAAACTCCAGTCCAGTGAGACTTCTTAAAACAACCAAAATATATGATCACATCACACCAGTTCTAACTTTCCCCCCACCGGCTCGCTGTCCACACCAGAATACTGGACAAGATCAGTCTTCTCACCCACCAGGGTATCCATGGAAACGCTCCTCAATACCTCACAGAAGTGCTCACCCTACTCATCCCTTCTTCACATTCCCAGGACCAAACCGGGTTAATTTCGTCATCCAGTATCATCCAGTTTTTCACCAAGAAACTTCCTTTTGCATACATAAATAAGAGAAATGAATTAGATAATAAAAAAAGTGTTTTATCATAAATTTGCAACAGGTGTCAAAGTGTTAAAACTTGTCGGAAAAGATAAAATGATAACTTCTGGGAGGAGTTTAACTGCAAACATAGATCCATTAACGAGTAAAAACCTTCAGTATCTCCCTCTGTGGCGTGAATTTGTGGAACGGATCAGGTAAAAAACTAAAGCAAAATTTAAAGAGTTTAGATAACTGTACAATAAATCTGACATGACTGTGTCTAGAGGGGAAAAACAGTTTATTTAACAGAGGAGTTGTTTAACGAAGGCAAAGTCCAAACAAGGACGTCCTCAGAAAGGCACAAGGTCAATTCAGGCAACAGAATCAAAGGTCAAGAGATGATAGTTCGATTTTGGTTCAGTAGAGGGATAACTATCGCAGGAGTGTGCTGAATACCCCACGGAGAGTTGTCAGACTGGCGAAGAGTGGCTGAAGAAACCGGGCTTTAGGCTGGAGGGTTGGATGGGGTGGTAGACAGCTGCTGTGCAGCATTCCCGTTGAGCCATCAGCTGGATGGAAAGGGAGAATGGCGAGCGAGGCCCCAAGCAAGCCAGACAGTGTAGAAAGAAAAAAGACAGGACAAAAACATCCCCTTCAGGTGATCTACAGAACTTTTCCAGGCATTTCTATCCCATCCAGAAGGTTTACAATCCAGCCACTATGGTAGATCCACAATGGTCCATGATAACAGTATTATTTATCACATTTTCATCATAAAAAGATCACTGTCACTACTATGTTGCTAAGATACCTCTATTTAGACCTGGACATGGTGATGAAGCTGCTTCCTGTCAAACTTTCCACCAATCAGAGAGCTTAAATTGACGGTAATGTCCAATCAGGAGCAGCCTAAGATCAACCAGTGAGCAGAAAGTTGTACAGTATGTGTGTCTGAAAAGAAGAAAAATAATGCTCCTCTATGGCTGGAATAAAGCCAAGAAGCTTTCTGATGCACGGTGGCGGCACAAAGCAGCTGAGCTGGAGTTGGTTTAGTGAGGATAGCAGGTAAATAGTAGCAGAAATAACTGGAAATGAGGAAAAAGTGGAAATATAGACATAGTTGTGTGTGTTGTGTGTTTGTTTCGATGCCAATTTTTTTTCTCCTGAAAGACAAGACTTGAGGGAATGATGTGCAGATGAGAAAAGGTTTGGTCACTGTGGGTCTGTGTTATTTCTACAAAGTTCTGTTAGTAATAAATTCTACTTTCTTCTTCTGGTCGGCCTTTATGCTGCTATATCTGCTGCTATAGCTGCTATATCTATTCATACATTCATTTTACATCCTTTTAGCCTCATAATCTGACAGCTGAGGCTGGGAACATGTCTGATGCTGCTGGGATTAAAAGCTTCAGCTTCTACATGTATTTCTGAAAATAAATAAATAAATAAATAAAACGAAAAAAACAGGCAGAGCAAACAGGAGAAAAGGTCTTGGAGGTTTAAGGGTCCAATCAGGGTAGCATCATGCTAGCCTGTAGATGTTGTGTTTAAAATAGCTATGTTTCTAAGAGCTGCTTCACTCACTCTGAATAAATATTATAAACCCTCCTGACCTTTTCTGCTCTCTTACTGACTCATTTTGACTCACTCAATGAAAACGGTGACATCATGGTTTACTCCTCAGCTTTCAGCTGAGCTTTACCTGCGTTTAAATATGATGGAAAAAAAACACACACACATGGTCTAGTCCCAGGATGCCGTGATGGGAATGATGTGTAGTTCTTCTTTTTTTCAGAATGAGAGTGGGATTAAAGGGGAAGGGGGGCTTTTTAAATATTTAAAGTGATGGTTCATGTTTATATTTGAACATCAGTTGGAGTTTTACTCTGTAAAAAGAGACAGAGTGAGATTTCTTCCTGCTTGTGGAACTAAATGCTGCACTGAAGTTCAAAAAGAGAAGTAATTCACCTTCTGATTCTCAGATTTTAGGATTAATGGAGGATGTTATGCTACAAACTATCACACACTCTTTTCACATCATCTCATCTTCCAGATCTTTCTCCTGTTTCCACTCCTCATCCTCTTCATCTCTTCAAGGCTCTCCTCAGCATCCTCTCTGTGGGAGTTCTTCCCTCCTCATCACACTGAACAGTTTGATCAATTATTCTATTAACTCTCTTCTTCTCCTCTTCCTTTTTCTTCTGTGTAAACGTCTGTCTCCGTCACCTTTCAGAGGCCTTGGCGGCGTCCTACCCCTGGGACTGCTACGTCTTTGCCTTGGCGGTGTTCGTGACGCTGACCAATCAGATTCATAAGTGGAGCCACTCCTACTTCGGCCTCCCACGCTGGGTCACGCTGCTCCAGGACTGGCATCTGGTGTTGCCACGGAAACACCACCGCATCCACCACGTCTCGCCGCATGAGACATACTACTGTATCACTACAGGTACGACACGGCGTTGCCTCTTTCACAGCGCCGCTCTGGCCGAGGCTTCTGTCGGCGGCCATGTTGGATGATTAAAATTGAGGCTGATGATTTCACTCTTAGTTCTCAGCAGATTTAAAGAAGATGGCGGCTGTCTGCTTCTTATAAATAACTAAAAGAAACTGTGCGTGTGTCTTCAGAAAGGCCTCTCTCATAGACCCACGTTCAGTATTCTGCATGCAGCTGGGTGAGAGGGAGGATACACGAGGGGGTTCAGCTTGTACGTCACCCTGCGCCCCAGTGGACGACAGATGTGTGGCTGTACACTCACACACACTTGTGTACATCTGCATACTCGAGCATCTGCGTGTGCACTAGTCCTTTTGACCTCCTCTTCAGTTTCTAACCTGTGTGGGGTGGGAGATAGGTTGGCGGTGGGAGATGGTGGGGGTTTCCCACTGGGGACTGCGTTGGCCCCCTGCTCCCGCTGCCTGGCTGCCTGGCTGCCTGGCTGCCTGGGCCTGGCTCGGAGTCCTCGGGGACCCGCCTCGCTGCCTTTGTGTTTGCCACCGGCTGACAATCCCCATGTATATTTAATGCTAACCTGCTGTCTGTTCTAACAAATAGGACTTCACAGGCAAGGGGAGAGGCGGGTGGAGGACAAGGGAGGATGGGAACGGGAGGTTGGGAGGGGGTGAGGAGAGGTTAGGTAGGAAGCAGGGCTTGGTGGGAATGAAAAGAAAGAAGGAGTGGAAACGGAGAGAGCGACTAAAATCAAACAAAAACTCTGGCTGCTTTAACGTCAGAGGGTCACCGAAGGGACACACACACACACACACACACACACACACACACACACACACATCCCTGCAGCTATAGCATGCGCTCTATACAAACACATGGTGGGTGTGATGTGCTGGCGTGCGAGCATCAGATGGGGGGAGCTTAAACACACACAGCCCATGTTGATGTTTCAATTTGCTTCTTGTGTCTCTCTCTGTGTGTGTGTGTGTGTGTGTGAGATTTAACATGGGCTTTAAGAGTATAACTACACTTGTGTTGTGTACCTGAATGTAAATGCATGAACGTGTGTGTGTGTGGTGACAGCACTGAGATAGATTTTCTTCTCCAACATCGAGGGAGCTGCTTCCAAAGGAGTGATGATTGTACACGAATGTAATGTGTTTAGCTGAGTGTGTGTAGGTGTGTGTGTGTGTGTGTGTTGTACAGTCATGCTACACTCATGCACAGTAAATGTATTTTAGTGTGCAGCCCTTCAGATGTCTTTGCTCAAACCAGTCTTTTGCAAGTTTATTCTTCATTCAGTTGCAAATGAATGGTTTGTGGTCATAGTTCACCATTTCAATTTTGAACTAGTTGATAGTTCAGTTCGTTTCTGTTTTTTTTTTTTTAATACGCCCGTTTTTTAACGCTTTTTTAACCCTCTAAGCGCCAAAGTCACAAGCACCAGCCCACGTCACCATGAAGAGAGCTGTGTGTGTGTATGTATAGTAAAATACGTCTGCAAAATTACTGTAGATTATATATACATATATGTATATATATATACAACCATAAAATCCAATATGAACCATAAAATCAGGTTGATATTAAAGATTTCTTTCTAATTGTCAGCATGCCCTAGCAACTTTGAAAGGTAAAAAATTAGGTTAGAACTGAGAACGAGGCTGTTGGGAGGATGTCTTGCCCTTTCCTAATGGCTTTTTTTTAATGGTGAAGACCTGCAGATATCCTCTCAAACTGGTTGGATGCTTCAACTCCATTTCTCTTCAAATTAGAAGTCGATGAAGCTGCTATTTAAGTGCAGGCAGACATAACTTACTTAGAAATGTTAGATTTTAACTGTTGGAATTCTCAGATATACATCCTGCGTACATCCAAGCTAAATCTAATCCAAATGGTCTTCTAGCAGAAACAGTGATGTCAGTAAATATCAGATTGTTACCTACTGATTCTCTGAATTATTGAATCATGTTACTTTGTTTGCTTTTTATGCGATGTGAGCGTCATGTTTTTATGATTTATTTGTTCATTTCAACATGTTTTAATCTTTTCTTTTAAACATTGTAATCGTTATATGCTGCATTTTAATGTGTTAGCATGTACAGATGGATTTTCTGTCGTCATGAGCAAAAAAAAATGTCAGCAAATGGCCTTAAATATGTTTTTAACTAGATTTTGAACAGAACATTGTTCCTCTTTAACTCTTATCCCAAATCTCCTAACATCCTCCTCCTTTCTCCACCTCCGCATTTTTTTTTATTTTATTTTTTACTCCCCAGGTTGGTGTAACTATCCACTGGACCAGCTGGGTTTTTGGAGACGGATGGAGCAATTGATCGAACATGTGACGGGGCAAAAACCACGATCAGACGACCTGGCGTGGGCCAAGAAGACCGACTGATGGACCAACACAGCGACACCAACACCAGAGGGATGGATGTAGGGATGGGCATGTAGATGCAAACACACATTTTAATCATGTCTCTGTGCTTCTTGCTTTTTTTGGCTCAAGAGCAAACAAAGAAACCATGAAAAAAAGAGAAAGATTCTGGATGTGCTGCAGACAGTTCTACCACACAGGAAGTTAAAGCGCTACCAGCTGAGAAGGCTCTGCTGTAACCCCCCGTCTAACCATTGAGGTGTGCTGGTGTGGGAGGTTTCTGGAGGTTGGGCTCTCCAGAAGTGAACCCAGGCTGCCTTAAGCAGGCGGTTTCTTACACCACACACTCACACATTAAAAACACACTGAGAAGGAATTTAACAGTGAAACAATCAGCCACTGTCTCTGTCTCTTTTCGTCGTTTGCTTGTGTCATGTTTTTCTAATGTTTAGTTGTTTTGTTGTATTTTTCTTCTGGAAAATTCCCTTTAGAAACTTTGCCGCCTGTTTAAAATGATTACAGCTGCATTTACACACACAAGAAGGTGAAAATCTGATGATTGTGTGAGTTGGATTTTGATTTCAGAGTTAAAAAGTCTAAACCTGTAAGCAGCCAGGTTGCAGATGAAGACTCCCACAGTCCATCTTTATTGTTCTGTCATTTCTGACTGATTTTTCTTTACTTTCTTTATTTTTTTATGTATTCTACCACATGTATAAATTCAAGCACTTCTGAATGAATCTCGTGCTTTAAAACTCACCACTTGGATCTTTGGATTCATAGAGAAGTCAGATAGTTTATGGAAGTTTCTCAAGAAATGATATCCAGTTGAATCTGCGTCACATTTAGAAATGTAATAAGTTAGTTTTATTGAAAAATTGTTTTGTATGTTGTCTCTCTTTATGTGCATAACTTACTGCTGTTGACTAAAAAGGGAAGAATGGCCTGGTTTTTATCTTTGTTGATGGACAGAAAAGGGAGCTGAGCTTCCTTGTGAATGTGGGTAAAGTAAGTTGGTTAAAGGTGTAACGTAGGTGAAGAATCTGAGGCTTTTTACTGATCTAACTGGTCAGGGGATTTGAGTGTTTGTTGCCTCTACTGCTGCTTGATAAAGTTGAACTTTTTAGTTTTCAAACTATGCTCGCAAAGCCACAGACCCAGAATTCAGTCAGATGATGTGAGATGGCGCTCCATTCAAAGTGGGAATCTGGTCCAAGACAATCCTGTAAAATTATGTTTTAAACTTTTTTTTTCTTTTTTCTTAAATTACCCCCTAAAATCGTTTCCTATGTGTAAGAAAAAAAAACAGGTTTTCATTTTTAATAAGTTCAGTAGAATTCAGTTTGTACAACAAAGTCACCTCAAGTAGACAGTCCAATTCATTCTAGTCCAGTTAAATCCATTCTATGATCCACATTAGTCCAGTTTATAATAACTGTGTTCATAAAAAACAGTTCATAAAAATAACTACTTGGCTAAGGAAACCAAAGGATGGCATCAAATCTTCGATCCTCCATCATGTGCATGTACAAGGCCGCAGTGGAGAGGAAAAATTATACCGGTTGGGGATGAGGGGTCAACAAGCACCATAACTCCATAACACACCTGCTGAGACGTCCAAGATGACATCAGATCTTTTTCATAAATAGTCATTTATGACTGAAACATGGCTAAAGATCTTTGCAAGTTTTTTTTAATGGCTTTGATTTGAAATTTGGGCCAAAATTGAAAGTTAGATTCAGGTTTTGACTGCTTGTTTATGAGCAGCTTGAACGTGCAGCCACAGCAAAACTGTTGTGGAGCTTGTGGTTTTAAAAGATTATAAAGTTGGTTCACTCGGTACAAAAGCATGGTTTACATTGTGTAGGAATGTGAGCAATGAATCTGGTCATCAATCCAGTCCAGCATGAAATTCCAAGTGATGGTCTTGTCTCATCTATAAAATACCTTTTAGATTCTCCTGGTTTCCTTTGTTCCATCAGATTTGAACTTTTTCACTGTTTAGCTGAGTTTAACAAAGTTAATTATGTAGAGGGCTCAGGAAATGAGAAATGTACCATACACCACAGTAACTAAGTCATTGTTTCTGATTTAAAACAAGACCTGATGCTCATTGGTGGACTAGGTCAGACCAGGTGGAATAGGTTTACCAGGTCAGATGCAGCTGTTCTGTATTTGACCTGGTAAAGATTAAAGTGACCGGACTCGCCAGCTGTTTCCCACCAGCTAGCAATCGATTCACTGACCAGCTTCTTTCCATATGACATAGTATTCCAGATATTCCCAGAGATTAACATAATCCCTGAATTCTCCTTGAGGTTTGATTCAAGCTTGGACAGCTACTTATTATAATGAATTACAACCATTAGCAATGCAGTCTGTACTGCCCCCTTGTGGTGACTCTTGTATTTCATTCTTTTCAAAATAGATAATCAATATAAATCTGGTTAATATTTCTTTATTTACAGTGAATAAAAACCCAACTAAGACTGAGCTCTGATTCTACCATCCAACTCTCGACTTCATTGTTTCTTTTAGAAGTTAAGAAGCAGCTAGCTTAGCAGCTCCTTTCACGCTGCCTGTTTAAGGCAGGATGGATGTTTATTTGTTTCCCATCAGTTTGTGTTGTCAAGCCTCTGAATGATCAGCATAGATGTAACTCACACTAAGTGATTCTGTGAAACCAGCTTGCTACGTGTAAGCACACACTGATGCAGCGCCGAGCCACCTCAGTTCAGTCCAAACAACCAAAGTTTAACAGCAACATCTTCACCAGGAAACTCTGGGTTTTTGGCGCACGTGTCACACAATGGCTTTGTGAAAACATCTGGAAATCCCTCCAGTGAGCACACTAATATAACTTGAATATAATTAGATTTAGATTTGAGCCCAGCAAGCTTTTCTTTCTTTCTTTTTTTAGCATCTGTTCTACGCTAAGCCGGCTTCTAATAGATTCTTAGCTACAGCAGCATGTGGCCATAGTAATCAGCTACATTTGCTCTGTTGATGCAGAAGTAGAGGCAGAACTGAACTGAACCGCGGGATTTGGATGACAAGCTGGTGTTTGTATATAGATTTAGATTCTGGAGCTGTTGTAGACAAATCACTGTAAGTGATTTAGTTTTACTGGGGAAAAAACTATTTAATGAAAGAGTTTAGTGTGTTTAAGAAGCTCTGATCACCAAGATGTGATTATTTTGCTATAGTTTAGAAAAGTGACCATTCATTCAGCATTTTAAGGTAATTCATTAAGTTTGAAATGGATTTTTCTTGTGTTGCTCGTAGATTATGTTTTTTCCCTACACGTAAACTCTTTAAAAGCAGCCGGAGCTGTTCTGATTGTGGCATAAATTTGGATCAGTTTGTGAAGAAAAAGCTTGTGAATCATTTTGCGATGCATATTTGACCGCAGCTGTAAATGTTAACGTCAACATTGCGGACCTCTGAACCTGCAACAGAGAGACTCGTTACAGAAACGCATCAGGCAGTTCTGACGATGTGAAAGGAAAAAGCCACAACGCTGACACTTCCCAACTCTCTGCTGGAGAATCTAGCAGCTTAACTTGTAGTTTTTATTTCCTGGCTGATAACAAGGTTCAGTAATAACAGCACTTTACTGTTTTACAGAGTAAGTGTCTAAAAAATGTCCCTTAAGCAGTTGTTCACTCTTCATCACACACATTCAGAGACTATGTTTCATCTGCATGCACACTCGGAGTAAATCTCTTTAATGCAGTCTCACACACAAACACACACTCATCTGTTCACAGGTCACTTTGTTTTTCTTGTTTTCTCTGGCTTTATAATTTTCTATTTTTTTATTAATGGATCAAGCCTTGTATACTTAAATTCTGACGTTCCATCTTGCAGCTCAATGCTTGCTGCTCGTTTGCCTTAATGTTTTTATCTGCTACTTGATTTCAATAAAGATTTAGTAACTCCAAACTCCTCCCTGTTTTATTTCAAATGTGTAGGAAGGTATTTATTTTCAGCCAGAGTGGAAACTAAAGCGATCTGATGGATCCAGATGATTTGGATCTCTGACCTGGACGCCTGCTGAGAGAAGCAGCCTGTTTCACATGACTTAAATGCAGTTTTATTTGTGGTCTATTTCACTTCAAAATTTTAAGTAGTCTGTTGATCCACAAATATTTGCTGAAAAAAATGGGGTCATCTGGATGAAAAACAGCACTTTTGTTTATCATGAAAAAATGTTTTTTTTGTTAGAAATGCAAGCATGCTGAAGGTAAAAGCCACTACTGAACCTCCAGCGCCCTCTAGTGGTCACTATGTGTCACCTCTTGGAAGTGTGTTTGTTGATATTCTTCTCACTTAATGTTGTGTTTAATGTTTAATTTCTCTTTTTTTATCTCCACAATTTGACAGATTTCAATGTAAATGAAGCAAAAGAAAAAAAAAGTTCAGGCAAGTTGTAAAATCAGAAATAAGTGCACATTTTTATGTGCGTGTGTGGGTGTGTTGTTTTTTTTTTTTTTTAAGTATAAGAGTCCTGTTATTTCGTCTTACAATAATTCTCTGTTTAGTAAATGATTCATACAGGAATTTGAAATCTTTGAATATTGAGGGGACTCTTTAGACAGTCATCCTAGCACCCCTGAAAAGCAGATGAGCTTCCCTAAAGACATTCAACTGGTACTTTAAGGGGGAGCCCTAAAAATAGTCCATTTTCAGGTTACATTCAGTTTTGTAATAAGGATCTTGATGTTTTTTTTTTTTAAAGAATAGCATTAATTTTTCAGTTTTGTGTGTTCTTTCATTTATTTAATTCATTAAATCTTCCAAACAAGGCAGTTGATTCTGTTTTCTTCAGCACCATGGATAGCACCGTTGTGTGTTGTGAGCATCCATCCAATAACACTTGATATGCTTCACTTTGTGGTTGTTAACAGAACTTTCCGATCCTAGTTCTGATTAAATAAGCTGCATACAGCAGTAGCAGAGCGTTTTTTGGGTAATAACCACATTTTTAACCATGCTATGTGCACTAATATATATATGCACGTACATGCAACATATGAAGTTACAATATACGCACGGAAATAAGGCTCCCCCGAAAGCCCTGGTGTAAATTGAGCCCTCGTTAAATACAACGCAATGTTAAGTAGAATGAAAGATAGGTGATCGGTATAAAATCCAAGAGAGGCTTCTGTTGTTTGTTTGTAAAGCACTTTCAGCTGCAAAGTTGTATGAAAAGTGCAATATGAATAAATTCAGATAGATATTTGTGGCGTTTGACAAACTACAGAAGTAGGGAGCAGTTATAGATGAAGAGTTCCTCAACAACAGCAACATCAAGATGAAGGAACATGAGAAGCTCAACTAAGACCCAGGACTGAAGGAGGAAGATGAGAAGATGTGGGGAGTGGAGGTGACCACCAGGTACCAGTGGTCATCAGAGCACTCATGACTCATAGGAGAGTGGCCCTAATTAATCCCAGGAACACCATGAGAGGTCTCTATCCAAAGGGAATAGAAACACCTCAGAAAACCCTCGGGCTAGCAGACATCTGGTAGAAGACCCAAGCTGGAAAGTAGGACAACTGCCTACATTAGGTGTGGATATATTTGATTTTATTTTTATATTATGTAACCACTCAAAGCCCTTTATCACTACAAGCCACATTTACTCAATCTCAAATTCATAAAGAACATCTCTGGTTTCTAAGGTCTTACCACTATCACCACATGTATTCCAGTTCTTATGATGGCCTTCCAATATAATGCTTGGATCCAGCCAAAGGTCAGTGAGGTAATCAAACTGTTGGAGACAGATGCGAGAAGACAACTTAAGATGTTCGTTTCCAAGGCCTAGAAATATTTCCTCCTCAAACCTTTGCAGTAGGTTGAGGATGGGAATGAAGCTTTAATTGAAAAAACTGCTGAGTTAAATTGTGTGATTAAAATATTAGCTTCCTTCATTTACTCTAGATGTAAAGTGAGAGTTAGGTTTTATAAGTCAATGTTTGGAATGTCGAGAAACTAGAAAACCACCAATATATGTTTATACTCAACATGCAATGATAAGAAACCCTGATACCTCACTAGTGATGAGGGTTTTAAGCACTGTGATGAACCTCATTGCAAAGATATATAGCTATCCATTATCCACTACAGACAGAAGTCAAATCTTATGTCAGAAGCTTCCAGACATCACCTTCTCATCATGCCGTAGACTGGTTTGTAAATGACCTCTCAGGTCAGAAGCAATGTGTGCTGCACAGCAGTCTCTCGACCAGTTACTTCAACTTCTCTACTGGAGTGCCTCAAGGCTCATTTCTAAGACCCACTCTCTTCATTATTTATATCCATGGTGTGGGTCGGAATGTTACTGATGCATCTTTATGCTGATGATACAGTTGTGTATTCTTGTGCAAACAGCATTGTCCTGGTCTTGGAATATCTGTAGTCCTTATTTGACATTATCCAGTCTCAGACTAGTACTAAATGCAGATAAAACAAAGACCATGCTTTTCTCACACAAAAAAGTGCCAGCTGTTCTTCCTTCTACAACATCTGTACAAAGTACATCTATTGCATTTGTGGTACGAATAGGGAGTGAATGAATAATGGATCCAATGCAATGTGCTTTGAAAAGGGCTATATAAATCTAATCCATTTTTCTTTGCTCTCTCTTTTTTTCTTTTACTAGTGTAAAGCAGTTTGCAGCTTTTAACCTGTGAAAGGTGCTGTATAAATAAACTTTACTTACTGACATGAATGCCTGCCAGCTCACAACAAATGTTGGATGCTGTTTATCATGGAGTGCTGAGATTTACAACAGACTGTAAACCCTGCACTCACCATTGCACTCTCTGGTCAACTGATTATCGTTATCTACCCGCAGACTGTTGCACTGGTATAACTTCACTTACACATTTATCCTCCTACATGCTACTCAGACAGAATGTTCCCAGGATTTTATTACTTTAAGCATTCCCACAGTTCATACTGAGGTTACTCTGCTACTTCAACGTTAACGGGTTACATCAGGATCTAAAGTCCAGCCTGGTTCCATTAGCAGAATTTCAAGTTATTCTGAGGAAACTAGAGAAAGCATCTTTAAATTGTTCTTGTTTTTAGTATTTATATTTTTGTAACATGCTTTATAACTTATATATGAACTTTTATTTATTTACTACATGGTCAGAACTGTATGTAACTATTAGTAACGAAATGTGTGTTGAGACTGCGTGTTTTGATGGGACTATTTGTATTAATAAAGTTTAAATAGATTTTTGAAGTAGAGAGGCATTGTTTAGGTTTAGGGTCTCTTTATTTAATGTGAAATGGGGTTTTGGCCCAGAGGAGAAACCTATCAATTAAAACAAGTAAAATAAAAACTTTATTAAAAATCTGAATCAGATGTACGTTATTGATCCCAGACTGGGAAATTAGAGTGTTACAGCATCGTTATAGAATAAGAGAGTAAAACTATGATGCAAAAACACTATATACAGAACAGACTTAAAAAAATATCCAGGCCAAAAATGAACATTAAACATACAATGTATAAATACATTAGCTTAACTTCTCGCCTAATTACTTATGTTTTTTTTTATTTTAAGATAAAAAAATATAAAACGTAACATACACATCTATAAATACCATCTTTACAGTGATTAAACACACACACACACACATTTTTGCTGTAACATGTTGCTGAATTCCTCCCTCAGCTCACATCTTCATATAAATCTCAGTGTGAGTTCTTTTGTCATTTCCACATTACTGCCATCACTTTCACTGCAACACCCCGCGTTAACAAGGCATGCATATAGCTAAGCCTTCCTCACACACACACACGTGCACATGGTGACATATTGGATCACACTATGCTGATGTGCTTGGCTGATCAGTGTGTCATGCTGGCAGCTATTAAAGTTTCTATCAGACATACTGAGAAGCAGATTTGATGCCAACTCAGTTAAAGGGACGTGAATATGAAGCTACGACACATCATCATCATCATCATCATCATCATAAAAAGGTTAAAGCTTTTCTTTTTTTTCTTTTTATAGGAGCGGGGTTAAATGTAAGCAGTATCAGAGTCAGAGGTCCTCCGTCTCTTCCTTGCCCTCATGCTGAAAAACTTTCACTATGTGGATCATAACCGTGTTTGTGAGGTTTGATGTTGACATTGAATAGACGTAAGTGTCTCACAGATGTCTCTGGAAGACAAAGTGTTTTGTTGTACTTATTATAGACGTTTATTTGCAGTATCATGTAACTGAGTGGCTAGGACGAACAAACAGAAGTTTATCATTCAAAATGTTTTGCTAAGTGACTGAAAATAACTTAATAATACTTAATACTTTCTTAATAATTTCTGTTATTTTATGAATTAAAGACACGTGTTGCCAAATTTCCTTCATATCAGTATTACCCTGACAATAAAGTAGTTTACTCAAACTGAAAGTTGTGCAAACAACTTTCATCAACAGAAATGTACTTTATGAAACCTTGAAGGAGAATATGACCATGAACAGACAGAATTACAAACAGAAATAAATCATCTATGTAGCTGTAATCATTTTGAAAAATAAAATCTGTGTGATGGATTTGACTCAGTGCAGTTACATAGTTGAGATGTTAGAGGAATGTTCATTTTTGCATCATTATTATTCTCACTTTCATTAAAAAACATGTTAAATCATTGTCCTTTATTTGCAGGAATCTGTACAAAACAAACATTTTTTAGTCTGTATGATATGTGAATATCAGGTAAACATTTCAGTAGGAAATATTATGACTTTGATTAGATTTCATTTAATTAAGTTGGAACTCTGAGTACTAAAGCTCACCTGCAACAGCATCACCTTTCTCTGAGCAACCTGGCAGCTTTAATTCTGTTACCTGACAAAGTATCACACTCATACGTGTTTTTGGCTTAGTTACTTTTATTATCACCATTATTAACGACTCAATAGTTGTTAAACTTTTACACACTCACTCTAAAATAACATCTGATGTCCTTGTTTCTTTCCTTTGCTCCTGAAGTTCTGACTGAAGATGCAACTAGTGCAGATCGATATCAAAATATCGATACTACCGATACCCAGTTTTTATGTTCTAGAATCGATTTTCATGTTAGAATATCAACATTTTACTGATTTGGGGTAAAATTGCAGTCCACAGCAAACTGGAAAACTAATATCCAGCTGACAGGAACTACTTTTTCTTCTGCCTGCCAAAGTCATATGTGGTAATGGTAGCTATTGCCACGATCATAAGATCTGGAAACTGGACATCCAGCCGTTGTGTTGACTCGTCTAACCAGGTGTCGGCAGGTAGAGGATAAGGGCATGTTTTCAGTCCTATTACTACTAGCTTTGCCTCTTTTCTGTTTCTAGCCTTGACACTGAGGCTGTCAATATACCTGTGGGACAATGTGGATAACTTTTCCATGAAAAACTGATGGAGGAAACTATGAGAACCAGTTGCACACTCCAACACAGATGCTAGTACGATGGGTTTGTTTTCATCTATAAGCTGTTCATAGTCAACTGACTTCTGGTTGTGACGTAGGTTTGCGCGCGCTCAAAGCAGCAGCACCTATAAAGCTGGGATAGAATTAAGAAGGTGGTAGAAAATGTGGAAGTGCCTGGGCATGGCACGATGAGTCCGACTTAGACAACACCAAACCGTAGATGGCAGCAATACACCACAGTCTCGTCTAGCTTGCTGAACCAGAAGAAGAAGAAGTAGGAGCAGCATCTATGGTAATATTGGTAATATTGTTTTTGATCCCTAAAGACAAATTATAATGTTGGAGTAGGTTGGAAACCATAATCAATATTTTTCATTATTTAATAATTAATATAAAACTTTAATAATCAGTTTAAGACCCCAATACGTTTTTTTTCCAAGAGAATAATATTTAAAATGGATAATTATGAGAAACACAGATAAGTTTTTAGGAGGTTAATAACTCCTGTGGTGAGATTATAATAATTGATGTGCCGAAGTGTTTTATTAAATTCATCCAGAATGAACAGCCTTGGTGTTTTAGTAATGGTTTAATTCAGTCTTTCACATTATTTAAAAAATATATTTCTGTTCTTAAAAATTATGATGAAAATATAATAAAAGTTTATAACTTCACTTCTAAATTCTGAAAACGGACCTCTTATTTACATAAATTGTTTTTCCCCTTTTCCCCTTGATTATAGTGAGCTGGTTTCAAGTTTCGATGTTGAAAACTTTTTTTTTTGTCATTGTCCTACTTTGGGAAGATGTGAGATCCGAGTCGGAGACGACCAGCTGAGATCTAATTAGCTTCATCAGAGTCTGTGACAGAAAATAAGTGAATTCAGGGAGTGGAAGTAACAGAGCTTCCACTCTTCCAACAACATCTGTAAGTGCAGCAGGTGACTTCTGGGTGTGAACATCTTCCTGTTAAAGATGGAGGTGTGTTCACACTCTGCTATCTGTGTGCACACCTGTGCTCCAATGAGAACGAATGCATCAGCATCTCTCTTTGTGTGTGTGTGTGTGTGTGTGTGCGTGCCTCACCTTCAGGTGCTTGTAGAAGCGAGAAGGCAGAGACAGAGGTGCGACATAAGAGACTTTGTCACTTCCAGTGTGCGATTTCAGTCAGAATGAGACATCATTTACGTGTAGACAGTTTAAAGGAAAATTATTAAATTCACTCGCAAAGATTGTAGTCTGTATTTTCCTGACATGTTAACACATTATCTCTTATAGTCTGAATGATCTTCTCTCCTGATCTCCTGTCTGCTGTCATTTCCCCAGATGTAACATCACACAGACGCGCATGCAGTGCACACGCCATCATTCATAACATTGACAGCACTGGTAAATGCAGCTGTTGCAGCAGCACCATGGTAACTTTAAAAACTTAACAAACAGGGACAAAATTAAGAGCAGCAAACTGGGATGTCTGTGTTCTAAAAATCAAGGACACTGGATCCACCACATCCACCTTCATCCACCTTAAAGCACACCTTGAGAGTTTAGTCACTGCAATATGAAGCTAATGTTAGCATCTGTCTTAGCAACAAGCTTGGAGCCACAGCAGCTAAACGTTAGCATGATGGTAAACCAGCAGATTTCTGACCCTGGCTGCTAGCTCCAGAGTTTCTGTCCCACAGTGATGAGACAGACATCTTTGTAACCAACGGAGTCTCTGCTTTCATACGACTCCTTGTTTGTGTGGTTTGCTTGAAGTGGAGAAATTAGCAATTTTTTTTTTAACAAGGACACACTGACAGGGACCATGTTAACGGGTAACTGAAGGAATATACCGACAACCTGAAGGCTTTAGTTTTTGGAGTCTTCAGGAACGTAGATGAATCTTGTTCAGGTCATTGTTAGTTTGGGGATTTGTTGACAGTAATATTTAGTGACATATCCTATAAAATAGTTATAATTAATTAAAATTTGTCTCTCTTCCAAGGTTTTGACATTTCAGTAAGTATTAAAAACTTTACTTTTGTTAAAATTTTCACGATATTATTTTGTTATTAAATATAAGACAACAAAACCCACAAATTTTAGATTTAATATATAAACAGGAAATGACAGATACCTTTTCCATCAAATTCTTTCACATATAAGCAGCAAGATTTTGGATTTTTCCCATAAATATATTTAAAACACATTAAATTCACATTTTATTTCTCAAATACTGTTCAAACTGTTCTTGCTCGACAGGGGAAGCTGTTGTGATGCCACCTGCTGGTTACATCCAAAACACCAACAGGTGACTAGTTTACAGTAAAATAGATTTACACATCGAAACTGCAGCCAACTTTAAATGTAGATCAGTCACAGGAAATACCATCTGGACTCACATGAAGAAACCAGATGAAGAAGAAAACCAAGCTTCATCTTCAGGAATTAAACTGCCCTGAAAGCACGATCACAGAAACGTCACTTCAATAAGACGTCTTTACAAACCCAGTCCCCTCATCTGCTGTTAGAAAAATAAAACTCTTTAGAGACTTTTTCATTTAAAAATGTTCCATAATGTCAGATAAAATACATCTGGTGACTGTCTGGTATATTTTATTAGGTTATTTTTTATTATATTATATTATATTAAATTATATTATATTATATTATATTATATTATATTATATTATATTATATTAT
>JBAFTA010000011.1:7680188-7696452 GCA_036919975.1 Melanotaenia parkinsoni | reverse complement strand
CATTCATCAATATAAACAAATGTTTTTCATAAGTTTATTTATGTTTTGTAAAAGAAAAGAAAAAAATCGATTAAAATGGGAAATCGGATTTAGTTATAAAAAATGTGAGATTTTATTTTTAGGCCATATCGCCCAGCCCTACCTGCATCCATGTAAATATGTCAGCTGCAATCTCTGATCAGATCAATTTCAGTGTGATATTTGTCCATGTAAACACAGCTAACGGCTGTAAGGTGTCCCGGTCCTGCTTGACAGTTGGCATGAGGTGTTTGTGCTGATCTGCTGTGCTTGATTTTGTCCAAAAACGCTGCTGTGCACACACCCGCGCACACGCATACATATATATATATATATATATATATGTATATGTAATATTTCATTATATCTTTTCACTATAGATATTAAACTTCGACATGCATAATATCAAAGTTTAGTTTTTATAGTTTGGTGTCAAAAATCTGCAAAAATGCGAGGGGTGTACTCCCTCTTCTGGGGTGTACTCTTCTGTTAGATACCGTATGTATGTATGTGTGTGTGTGTGTTTTTACATATCTAATATATACCTGTAGAAAAGTGACGTTCAGTGCAGTTTAAGTTTTTGCATTTTTTCCTCTTCCTTGATTTTTCAAACGAGGAAAGCCAGTAGAAAATGATTTCAATTGAAATTACTCTGGAAAAAAAAGTGCGTATAGAGCCATAAGAAATAAATGCAACAGATCTTTTTTGTTTCTTTATTAAATAATTAATGTTGTTTTATAGGCGAGAATTAACAGGCTGTGTTAGTTCCAGGTTCAATGTGTGCAATAAGGTCATTTTAAAAAAGTTTTGAATAAACATTGAACCAGTCTGGACCTTGTTACAGTTTTTTTTTTTTTTGTTGAAGTTCAGTGCAAAAAAATTTTGTGAAAAAATCGTGCCAGAGAATCATGATTCACATTGTTTTCTGAATCGTACAGTCCTACTTGAGAGTCTTTCACCAAGCATCACTGAAGGTATTTGAGCTGTCAGATAGGACAGTGTGTGGTCTGCAGCATCATCTTGAGTGATGTTGCATGTTGGTGTGAGCAGGATAACATGCAACCTGGATTTTTTTTTTTTTTTTTTTGCATTGATGACTCTTGGAAAAATGTGACTTCTGTAATCAATCAGGACGCATAATGTTGTAGCAGTTTCTACTGTAAGGAGTGTGGATGGGAAACAGCAGTGAGATAAGATGATGAATTGTCTGTTTAAAACCTTCGCGTGTCAACTCAGCTGCTCAGGTGTAGACGTAGAGGTGACAGACGATGTATAATTGGTGTTATTTCTGTCAGAGTTCGGTCAGCTGCTCAACATCTTACATGTTTATTTTTATTCTCTTTGTCTGGGTGACAGCAGATGATGTGGACCGAGATGTTCCTAACGTTCTGAAGTACTCTGATTTTGCAAACGTCACAGACTGAGTGAGTCTTGTCTGGTCGCTCCTTCCCCTGGACAGTATAAAACATGCAACCAAACTCTGGCCTGCCCTGGACATCGCACTGCTTGGATTGCTTGGATATGCACCCACATTTCACAAATAATTTCTACATCATGTGCAGCAGGTTTTAATAGTTTGTAGGTATGTTACAATAACTTATAAAAATGAACTTTTAGAACATTACAGTAAATGTTATTTCTCTAATAAGAAACAAGTTAGAAGGATTGAACTCATTTTGATGCCCTCAGAGACTCATTTCTTGTGTTTTGGAGGTAATGTGTGGATGGGTCTGCCTGCTCAGCAGCACGGCTGGGATGAACCATCATCTTTATGCCACATTGAGGGGGATGAACAGACTGGCACAGCTGGCATTTTGTTTTACCTTCTGACAGTTTTCATACCACCTTCTCTCTGTTTTTTTTTATTTTTATTCATTTATAGGATATATTTTAACCATCTCCGCTTAGATTATTTCCTGCTTTTCTCTAACAATATCATGTGCAGACCCAGTTAAAGAGGCAGGGAGGGGTCATTATAGTCTTTCCTGCTAACACCATACAGTAAAAGGTACTGAACCATCAGTCTGAGCCTGGCTGCAGTTCTGAACGATACACATGTAGATAACATTTTATTGCACATTATTCCATCGTTTCTGTCTCTCGCCAGCATGTGAAGAATGAACAGCTTCTCCTCCATCGGCACACTGACTCGTGCTACAGATAAACCTTCAATACTGGTGTTATACTGAAGGTTGCTGGTTCGAGCCTCAGCTGGGGGGAGGTTCGAACCTGGGGGGGCAGTGGCCTTTCTGTGTGGAGTTTGCATGTTCTCCCTGTGTATGCGTGGGTTCTCTCAGGGTACTCCAGCTTCCTCCCACTGTCTGAAGATATGTATGTATGAGGCGGTATGGCTCAGTGGGCAGAGAGGTCGAATGTGACGTATAAATTACGCTAAATTAGGAGCCGAAAGAGACGGCTGCCTGAAAAGAGCCGAACATCCCATCACTAGTATATATAGTTGTAATGGATGCTACCGTGAAGAGGGATGTTGTGAGAAAGGCAAACATTTATGAAAAAAGACAACCTAGAAATGTTTAGAACAGCAAAAAAGAAAAAAGATTAAATTAAATTCTTCAGTCAATATTTTCTTTGTTTTGTGAGTTTAATTTTCTTAAGTGTAATTTGTTTTTTAATTAGGAGTCTGCTACATGACACAAGACTTTTGAAATATTTATGTCCACACTCTCCATGAATAAACATTAATATCTGACATTAGGCCAGCACAGGATCAGCCAGCAGCAGCTTTGTATGTTTAATTTTCAGTCTGGTCATAAAACGGAGGCGATCATCTCCAGCTCTAAATGCAGCTCTGCTGCTTGAGGAACAAGTCTCCTCTGAAGAGTAAACTATACGCTCTTTCACGTCAGCCTCCAATATCACCAGAAAAAGTTGCTAGATTTGTTGCTAAATGCCTTTTTGGAACAAAATAAATAAAAAGTCGCTAGAGGCGAGTGAAAAATCGCTAAATATAGCGACAAAGTTGCTAAGTTGGCAACGCTGAGTACAACTAGCTGCCAACTGTAAAAGGTGGCCCTTGTTCTTTAGGCAGCTTAATGAAGCCTTGGTCTTGCGTTCGCCCCCTGGTGGTTGGCAGACTACTGGTTGAGAATGGTTGTGATCAGAGATGCATGCAGCAGAGTTGGCATTTTGAATGTAAATATCGTTGACGATCAGGTTTAATTGTGGCCACCAAAATCGTGATGGCGATCGAAAATCTCATTAATTGTGCAGCGCTAATCAGGGCTCCGGACAAACTTTTTTTATGAGGAGCACAGTGGCCCATAACTTAAATTTTTAGGAGCACAAGCAGAAAATTTAGGGGCGCACACTGAAATCTCCTTGCATAGCAAATATGCACATTTACTCTCATTTTCACTGTACTAGTGATAAATACTCAAACAATAAATTCAGAAATTACAATGTTTACAATTTACATTTCTTTGTGCAGCAGTTGGCATAAAAAAAAAAAAACATCTTACTGGCCACACAAATACAAAACAAGTAGACATAGACCTTATCAAATCAAATCAGATTTGATTTGATATTCATTTTGTAGGGAAACTGAAACCTTTCACTGCTGCTGCATGGTGTTTAGAAGCTGTTCTTTAGTTTATTCATGGGTGTGGAAGAAATATTTGTAAGATTGCTGCTTCAGTGGACATCAGTGAATTGTTCAATACGCTGCCACTCGCTGTAGAATAAATTGGTCACTGTAAATTCTCTAGACATTCTACACATATATTGTAATTACCAAGTTACTCTGAAAAACAGGAAAAGACAATGACACAGCTAAATTTATCCAGAATATTTATATTATAGTAATATGATAACATATTGTTAATAAATATTTTGCAGAAGAGATAAAATAAATAAAACAAAAAGTTTAATTAAAATTAAGAAATTAAAAAAGCATCACTGTACAAGTCTGTAAAAGTATGATTGTATGTGAAAAACATGGTGCACATTCTTTTTTAATTCATTCATGAAAGGGTTAAAGTATTTGTTAAATATGGGATCCTTTGGATCACTAAGTAAGGATGGAAAAATGTCCTGAATGTCCTTTTTGTGACAGTTTCCCCCGCCTTTCCTTTCTGTGACATCTTTTGCATTACACATGCTCTCTGATGTGGTGTGAGAGGGGTGGGGCTTGGTGACTGAGCATGCCTGGGTCTGAGTTTGTGATTGGTTGGGAGGAAGCAATGACTGTAGTATTAATCTACTTGGTTATAATAAAAGAAGGAAGTTAAACTGTACTTCTATTGAACTTTTTATTGACTTGTTTTTTTTTATTGCATTGCACGTCTATCAGTTAATATATATTGTCGTCCAGGCCTACGATGTAAAATGAATGTATCAATAGATATAGCAGCATAAATGCCGAAGAAGAAATCAGACTTTATTACTAACAGAACTTTGTAAAAATAACACAGATTAACAGTGACCAAACCTTTTCTCATCTGCACATCATTTTCTCAAGTCTTGGCTTTCAGGAGAAAAATATTGGCACTGAAACAAACAAACTATTTCCATATTTCCACTTTTTCCTCATTTCCAGTTATTCCTGCTACTATTTACCTGCTATCCTCATCTTGGCTTTATTCCAGCCATAGAGGAGCATTATTTTTGTTCTTTTCAGCTCACTGGTTGATCTTTGGCTGCTGCTGATTGGACATTACCGTCAATCTAAGCTCTCTGATTGGTGGAAAGTTTGACAGGAAGTGGCTTCATCATCATTTCCAGGTCTAAATAGAGGTCTCTTAGCAACATAGTAGTGATAGTGATCTTTTTATCATGAAAATGTGATAAATTATGGTGTTTTGTAACTGCTTCTTTCATTTTGTTTCTACTTTTATAAAACCACATGTACATATTGTATGACAATGAAATTTTATATTTTCTCAAGCCAGACTTTCCACTCCTTCCTTTCCATCCTGCACTCCATGTAAGAGCTTACATCAATAGTAAAATACTACAACGTCTCACTGCTGCAGCTTCAGGTGTGTCGACCTGAGTGTTATCTGGGGGTGTAGCAATGCATCAAGTTACATCAATGCATTGATTTAATGATTAACAAGCCCACAGCATCATTGCAGTTATAATTTTTAACTGCAGAATTTATAATATTGGCAAAAAACAAAAGGTTATCTAATGATTCTGTGTCCTATCATTTTGTGATCTGAGCCAACAAATACGGTAAATTACTTCAGAGTTGTTTAACATGGGACTGAATGCAGATTAAATGCTCCCATACTTACTAACACTGTGTAGTTTCCCCGATTATTCACATACATCCTGCTTCTTAGACCATAAATGGTAAAAAATACATGTTTACTGCTAAATTATAACAACCTTTGTTTTTATTAAGACTATGAAGCAGCTTCAGACATTGTCTACAGCTTGTCCCAAACTGGGGGTCCCAAAATTATTTCAGGGGGATCATTGTAAAAAAAAAATATAGCCTGCTATTACTGAATAAATTTTATCGAATCTTCTTCCTTCAGGGTTATCATGAGTTTTTCTGCATTAATTTTTACTTGTTTACAGCGGAAGCCAGCATCTTATTGTCTTTTTGTTTCTTCTTTTCAGCTTCTATCATTTATTTATCTGTTCTTGTTTCAAAGTTCCTCTGACTTTGACTTCTTGGCTTCCACGAGGACTGCCGAGGTCAAGTCAGGCGAACCAAACCGTCTCACACAGAGACCTTCTTCACCTCTTGTTACGCTCAGATGCTAACAGTCTGCAGGGCAGAAGAAGCTGAATGCAGTTTGTTTCATTAAAATGTTTGTCTGCTGTTGGCTGCTTGTTTCTGAATCATAACAAATTCTTTCAGTTTTAATTAAACAGTGAGAAATGAGTTTCCTTCATCCCGAGTTTAATTGTTGCAGCCAGAGAATATAACTAGATAAACAATTAGACTTTTTCTATTAAACTGTTTTTACCTCTTACTTAATTTTCCGTGTCATGTTTACAGTGACCTGAGCTTCTTTTTCCATTCTGACAATTAAAAAAAAACTATTAAAGTGTAGTTTGAGTGTTTTCATCAGATTCATGCATACACACACATACAAACACACACACGCTCATTCAGGCTGAGTTGCCAAGTTCAGTTTGCTGTTAAGAGGAGTGTTGTACCGGGAGAGCTCTTGACTCTGACAGGCTCTCCATCTCCTGCCCACACACACTAACACACACTCCTGGCCATCAGGCAGAACGAGCTGTTTAAGTGTATAATTATGGGATGTTTATGACTGTGTTCCATCAGTTACTGACAGTTTTACAATTAGTTGCTTCCAGAAATATTTGGACATATTTCGAGCTTAGGCGTGAATTTATGATTAAAATGGACTTTTCTGCAGTAAAAACCTGGTTTTAGTCTTTAAATAAAAATGTTCTCGTCTGCAGAAGAATCTCCATAAAACTGTTTACAGCCGGCTTTAAGCAGCTTTTATATAGCTTGTTTTTGTAAACCTTCTAAGATGTTCAACCAGATTAGGTAAATTAATTCATTTTAACCTTTTACTTATACAAGGGAGTCACCCGAGTGCACTCTTTTTCTCATACAGTTAAAACCAATAATCTACTGATACAGTTTAATTATGTGTAATAAATAATCAATTATAATTAAATAGAGGAAATAAGTCAGGGCAGCAAAAGCATGTCAAAATAAGATCACATAAAATGTAGATAGATGTAAATTAAAATATATCTATATAATATCTAATTACGTTATCCTGTATTATAATCAAAATTTACATTAAATAGTTATTTTTTTAAATATTTCGTAATATAAGTCTTTACAGTGTAGTGTGTCAACATTGTGTCATCCTCTAGGGTTAATAAAATTTTTTATTTAGTAAATTATAAATTAAACGAATAGATTTAAAATGTAAACATAGTAAAGTAAATGAAAATGCATGCATCCATGTTGTTTTGTGAGAGATTTAAATTTGTTAAAGTCACCTTTGTTTTGAAACCAGCTGTAACCTGGTTATCATGTCTGTAAAATCTTGTTTTTATGTGAAAAAAGACATTTTATGAGCAGTTGTAGCCATCAGCTTTTCTCTTGTTTAATGTTTGGTTATATTCAGACTGTACTTATTATTTTTTAAACTTTATCTTGATTTGTTTTGCTTAATGTGAGACTTGTTGATAAGTGTCCCTCTTGAATTTGTTCTCTGGGTTGTTTTGTCCAAAAGCGATTCTATGTGTTTGGATAAATGTGCTCATTGAAATGAATTTTCTTTGGTGGAGATGCTGCAAAGAAATGTAAAGATGTGTAACGGAGTCATAATAACAGCAGCAATTCCTGTGTTTAACACATAAATGGAGATGCTGTACAGAGACGGCAGTTCAGCCACCGGCTGGGCGGAGAGCGTGAGAAACCAAGAGTCACATTCTGTTTGTGTCTTTGGTTTGTGCTGCATTCATGTTCCCATCGAGGCTCAGAAAAGTTTATTTGAAAGTGGATCAACACTTGAAATAATCTGCATCAGATTCAGTTTTCAGAAGGAATTAAGTGTGCACCATAGAAAGAAAACATGCAGTTTATATTATTGGTAAAAATTGAAAGGGACTGAGGACGGGAGTTAGCTTTGCTATCATAATGCATATTTACATCATATATAAATGTATAATATGTACTGTCCCTTTAAAAAACACTCAAATAAATAAACTCAAATAATGACTGGACTTGCAGTAATGCTTCAGTATGTGATCACAGGTGGGCTGCATCTCACTTGAAGAACTTCCTGATGGGAGTGCAGCCCTCAGTCATACTTGTGCTGTGCTTTTTTCCAGTCGATGTTTCTTTGCAATATTCTTTTGTGACGATACATTTGTAATATTATATTTAGCTTCCTAGTAGAGATGCACTGAGTAACTGGCTTTTTATCAGAATCAATTGAATTTCAACTCTTTGCAGTCTTTGACTTTATCAAGTGGGTTGTTTTCGTTTTTCACCCCTCTTTGTCCAGCCAGTGAATGCACCATGTGCATAAAACTGCAAGCATATCTACTGTTTGTAAAGTTTTCACAGAATAAAGACCAAAAGCTGGCAATGTAATAATTTAGAATGTAAAGGAAAGACGGAGCATTTAGCTTGGCTGTAAATGTCCTGAAAGGGCTGCGTGGTGGAGTGATGGTAGCACTGTTCCTGGTAACCAGAACATCAGCTGTTCACACGGCCGTGTAAATATGGGTTTGCTCTGTGATGGACTGGCGACCTGTCCAGGTGTACCCTGTCCGCTGACTATGTTGGAATAAGCCAGTGAAATGGATGGCTGGGAAATGGTTTGGGATTGGACTGGCTCTATATTTGTTTAAACCTTAAGGCACCTTGTTTCATGCCTGTTTTCCATTTCTTTTCAAATGGTATATTGTTTTTCATTTCCAAGAATGCACAGACAAACTACTCTGTACTTTTATCATATAAATTGAGTTTAAAGAGAAAAACAAAAAGATTAAGAATGTATAATGTTCATAAAAGTAATATTCTGCAATCTTTTTGTAGGAAGGACCTCGAGGGAGAAGGACGCGGGAACCAGGATTTATTCAAAGAAACATAAAGCACATAAAACGCAGAATACAAGAGGTCTACAGCCAAAACTAAAATAACAAATCTCTTAACAGACTAAAGGAATAATTTAGCAAGGATAACACAAACCGGGACAGGGTGGTCGCGAATCCAGCACGGAACAAAAGAAACATACGGAGGGAGCTAGTGTGGTCATTAGGAAGCGACACCAGACGTGACAGCAGAAGAGAGGAACAAGAAACAGGAAGAGAAACAGAAATCCAACAAGAACTAAAACCCATGTGTTCAATGAAAAAGCAAAAATTCATGTTGCTTGTTCAGTTTTGGAGAAGATGTACACGTTTATATTCAGTGTGTTTTTTATAGTTTAAAAAACTGCTGACTATATCTCTTAGAAAGAGATCTCTACAGGTACTTCCAGATTTTCTAACAATGTATTAGGTCGAACACGATGCAAGGACAAACACAACAAAAAACATCCAAATACAGGATAACCATGGTTTGTGGGGATGTTGGTGGTTTTTCTGAGATTGGGGTAACACCAGGAAACACCAGAAAAGTTGAGGAGGGTATCACAGGAAAACGACAATATAAGGAGCTTTCTGTTTCCGCACGTTTCATGCACCCACGTGCCACCAGGTTGTTCATAGACTCGGTTTATGCTTCTGTGTAAATCAGATGTGACATGGAAAACGGCTGCCTTTTTATTTTAAAAGACTTCATACACGAGGTGCAAAGGAGGACATAAAAAAAAACTTAATCAGTCGTTACTGACAGCTGCAGGAACCAGCAGTTGTAAAAATGAAGTGTTTCTTATTTCTGATCAGGATGCAGAGTCTGCTCACTGGAAGGGGTGTAATCCCACACGGTTTATAAAGTGTGACTGTGCATAAGCAGACATTCCTCCGACATTTCTCTTCGTTTGTTTTAGCACCGCATTGTTTCCAGAGGTAGCACAAAGCCGTGTTTTTATTTAAGTGAAACATGAGAGGGGGAATCAACTCTCCGGAGTGCTTGAGTTTCTGCTGTTGCTCTAAAGAGAAGTGATGAAAGCTGTTGTCTGGTGTTTTTCTGCCGGCTGTGTGAGGAAGGGAGGGGGACACATCACTGACAGGCAACTCTCTCTTTCCAATCGTATTCCCTACTGGAGTATTTGTTGTGTCAGACACACTGCGAATCTCTTGTCGTTGCATTTACAAGTCTGTTAAATTCTCTATGAATAGTGACAAAAAAATGGAAGTTCACACCTGACAAATTTATTGCTGACTTCACAAAGCTGCAGACAAAATGCTCTGCTGTGTTAATCCATATGATCGGCTGTGCAAATGTCTTGGGCCACTACTTATTTCTTTAGATTTCTGCTAAAGCAACAACAAGCAGGGATTTATTAATACAGGTAAAAAGAGTCTGTCCAAGTTTAAATAGTTTCAAAGTGAATATTTGGTCTGAGCAGCTTTATTCTAACACACAGTCTGATCCCTAAACAAACTTTCTGTCCTTCAAGTTGTCTTCAGGAACAGTTCTCTAGGATCCTTGAAGGTCTTTCCAAAGCTCTTTTTTTTATGTTTCTTCCTTTTCTTCCATTCTGTTCCCACACTGCTTCAACAATGTTGAGATCCAGTATTTTATCATCATTAAAACACATATTTGTGGATTAATGATCTTTAAACTAATTATATTTGAACACATACAACTGTGAATTGTATAAAAAAAAATGCACTGTTCTGTTCTGATTTCTTCCAACACTACAATAAACTCTGTCTTTTTGAATCATTTTGATTATACAGTGACATTCATTATATACATTCCTGGATCCGCTCTTGCTCTGCAACACCCTGAGGCCAAGAAACTGCGCTTGGCAACTTTTTTCCTATCCCGGCTTATTTGAACACGCACTGTGGCTGATTCAGGAAAGAAACACAAGAGAAGATTATTGGAGGAAGAGAAGAAAAGAAAAAGAAAAAGAGAAAGAGTAGATGGTAAGAAAAGAGTCAACATAGGACCGGCTTTTACTGGCTGGAGAAAGCTCAGAGGAGACAGGATGCAAATTTTTAGCTCTCTACAGGGTGAGAAAATCTGCCAAAGTTCAGCAGTGTTGCTTTAAAGTGTAACTCCATCTCTTACTTTTTGCGTAACCCACTGCCGAATTTGAAAAATGCCTGAAACTGCAAGAGTTGGGATGGGAGGTGTTGGTGATCAGGGGGCGGAGATAGGGCGGGTCAGGATACACAGGCAGAATGATTGACAGACAGCAGCTCAGTTCACTGGCAAGATGGAACGCGAGATTCACAAAGCACCTACGCCACAGAGCGTCTTTGAGGAGGAAGATTTTCCTCTGCTGAATCTCAATCAAGGTGGTCCTGAACCGTATCAGTCTGAGCCGTTAGCACTGTTAGCTGGCCTATCAGCAGCTCCAGCAGCTCTGGAAAGCTGTGGAGACTCGCGGCAGGTTGTGGCAGCTGCAGGAAGTGTTGCTGGAAGTTGCTGCTGCTGCGATTTGAGCTGCTGTCTATCGCCAGGTGGGAATCAGCAGGTAAAGAATAAAGTCCGGTGTTACTTTTACACCACTCAAATGCAGAAATCCGTCCTATTGCAGGAATATTTATTTAGAAACTTTGTGAAAGAAAGAAGAAAGTCTGAAACTAGCAAATCTACCATCTAAGTTTGCATGCCTTCATAGGCGTTGGTGGGCATGGTTTTGTATGCCTGCTAGGCGAGGGCTCACCATTTTTGGGTGCACTACCACTTTAAGGACATCACTTTTAGATCCTGTTCACTGCTGGAGATGGTCTTTTAGTCCTTACTCTTTCTTTTGTCTTCAACTTGTCCAGTGTCTGCACACCATGCAGAGATATGCTGATTTTTCAGCTAAAAGCTCTTTGGGAATGTACGGAAGTGTGAAGCTGTCACCCAATGAAAAAAATTGGGACCTTATCACGTTATAACATAAGTTTATTGTAAAAATCTAAAATGTATCAGGTTATAACGTGATAGTTTTATTGTAAGAATGTGCCCGTACTGTATGCAGATGCTGTTGCGACCTATATTGGAGCAAATACATTTTATGGAAAATATACTCATCAAGCAGAAATATTTTAGCTCTTTTTGTCCAATAATTAATTGTTCTACTCTGGTTTATTGTTGTACACATAGAAATGTGGAAGAGTTATGAGCAACGCGGTGCGTCACATGCCTGAGCGTGTGTCTGAATTGCCATAGAGCAGGCATCACCAACTTGGAACCTCTTGAGCCAGTCTCCTACAGGTTTTCAATATGTCCATACTGCAGCACAGCCGACTCAAATAATGGGTCATTAAGAGGCTGGTGCAGACCTGGTTTATTTTTGTACACATAGAAATGTGGGAGAGTTATGAGCAACACGGTGCGACACCTGCCTGCGCGCAGTGAGACGGTACATGCGTGTGTCTGGTTGCCATAGAGTGTGTGCGCTGCTTTTAGTTAAATAAATAAACCAGTGATTACTAAAAGTGATGACTAAAGGCTATATGCACTGCTGGGACTGGGAGAAAAAAGTTGCAGACACAAAGATGTAGTCCTGCTTTAAGGGTGCAACGTCAATAATATCACAGTGTCCTCAAAGCTTCACCAAGTTACAGTTTCCCCATACAACAACAAATGTGGTTTATAGTCAACATTTTCACCACAAAACATGTTAATCATGTTATAACGTGATCGTCTCATGTTTTTACAATAAACTTATCACATTATAACCTGATAAGGTCCCAATTTTTTGTTGATACCTCCACGCATCAGTAGGAATGACCTTGTTGCTTCTAAAATTCTTATCCAACTTCAAATCCAAATCTTATTCTTGGGTTACTTTCTATTATGTTCAAGATATGATCCAAGTTTTGCTTTTAGGTGTCGAACACTGGTCAGTCTGTTGAGTTAGGAGCCTTTTGTCTGCCTGAACGTTTCTTAAGTCACAATTAAGTGTCTTAACAAACAAGACAACTGTAAAAGAGTCACTGGATAAGAACATTTACAGAGTTGTGTTTATTTTCCATCTGTTAATGCCAGGATTTCTGTCATAATGATGATCTTAAAAAACTATCTGTGCTCTTCCTGATCCAGGTGAGCCTGATGCACAACGGCTGGCCGGTGATCTCGGCATTCGCTGGCGACCAGGATGTGACGCGTGAGGCTGCCAGCAATGGTGTTTTGATCCAGATGGAGAAGGGAGACCGGGCCTACCTCAAACTGGAGAGAGGAAACCTAATGGGAGGATGGAAATACTCCACCTTCTCTGGCTTCCTGGTGTTCCCAATGTAGAGCGGAGGAGGGGGAGGAGGAACAGGGGGCGGATGGTGGAAGACGGAAAGTATGATGAAGATAAGGAAAAGCCAGAAAAGTGAAGAGGGAAAGGACAAAAACAAGATGGTGGAGAAGGAAATGAAGACTGGGATGTGACATCAGACTTCTGTTTGGGACTTTGCAGAGGGAGGAGGGATGAGGAAGGATGGAAGATGATGAGATTATAGGAGGGTAAAATAAGTGAGCAGTTACGGAGCCGGTACATTAGAGAGTACGGCCAGCTTCTTCACTTCCCTTCCCCCTTTCATCCATCCTTTTCCTCCCTCAGTTTTTCTCTGTGGCTTGACTGCAGCTTTGGACAGCCAAAACTTTTTTATTCTTTGCTGAAAGACGCAACTGATCATTTGTATGTGTTTTCAAGCCTGAGTATAAACATCCCTCCTTCCCTCCTCACTCATTCATCCACTCATCAATCACCATCAACATCAGCTTTGAAGAATGTTTCTTAAGCAACTGCTCCCCACTTTTCCCATTTTCTGTTCCATATTTTTAGTCTATTTGTCTTATACGTGAAATAAACTGCACTGATTTTGGATCAGCTTCATCCCTTAAGCCAAACTAGAATTTTTTATAGGGAAAATATTAAACTCTGATCTCAAAATCAGGGGCTAAGGGCACGTTTGCCTTCCCTGTAAAGCTGTATTTCATGTTGATCATTACAGTTATTAGCTATATGTTGTGTTCCTGAAATGTTTCTTCTGCTGTCTATTAACCAGTCCACCCATCACAAGTTTTAACTTTTTAATTATTTCTAGATATTTATGGCATGTGTTCAAAGTCTGATAAAGATCAATACCCTGCTTAAATTCTAGAAAGGAAAGATGCAGAACTTAAAGGACAAGATGTGATGCTTACTTAAGAAAATGCATAACCTTTTCCATTTAGCTTATTTTAGAGTATGAATCTTTAAAATGATATCTAATTTTTTTTTAGTTTCCACCAAATGTCAGGATTTGTGTGTGGCACAAACATGTAGCAGTTTCTCTTGAGTTAAAAACGACAATACAATGCAGAAATTAGGATATGGGTTATGAAATGTTTGTTTTTTAACTTGTGTTTAAAAACCAAAAGATGTTAACATTCCCAAGCAAAGAGCTTTTTAGGTGTTTGTGTTCCCTGTAAGAAAAGAAGTTAGAGAAGCTGATTCTTGCTCAATTTGCTCTGATTGGACAGCTCCTCTGGCCTGAATAGAAAACAACCACATTCTGCTGAAATTCCAAATTTAAGAAAGGCTTAACTGGATTAAAAGAAAGTACACACTCCGAGTGCAAGATGTGACTGTGCAAACAGCTGCAAAATTAGATTTTTGTCACTATGAATCAGATACGGTCGTATAGTGAATGTGAAGGTATGCTTTCCATTGTTGTATGCATGGAGGGAAGCCTAATCTTGTCAGGATTGCTCCCCTGTACTTTGTGCCAATTACCGTGTTACCTGGATAGGTATTGTTTAATCTCCAAACAGTCAAAGTTAGACAAGACTTAAGATTTAAGAAGAAAGTTTTTTATTTATTTATTTATTTATTTATTTATTTTTTAATGAATGGATGGATTTGTTTTCCCCCATTTATTGAAGTAAATAGATTTTAAAACCTTGACTATTTTATGAAGTCACATGCAGTTGATTTTATGAGTCACTGATAATGAAGACGTATTAATCTCATGAAAAATGTAATGTTTTAACATATGTTTAGTGTATGGCTATGAGCAGAGGAAGATTTTAGACACGGTGCTCACAGTTTAAGAGTAGATACACTAAAGTTAGAATTCAGCGTTTGTGCATACAGAATACACCCTACAAGCAAAGAATAATACAATATGGAATCTAAACAAACCAACACACGATGATAACATTCCCTATTGGTAAGAGTTAATGCAAAACGCTAGAATCCAAGTAAAGCAATAAATAAATAAATAAGTAATATTTAAAAAATATCTGCATTATGAGTTTGTCATATAAAAACATATTTTTACATTTTGATCATTAATCAGAGATTTAATGATCAAAACAACAAATAAAGTTATAAACAGATTAGCTAGGAAAGCTGCTCGTGTGAACCAAGCTAAACATTTAAAATGGGAACTCAAACACAACCTACAGAATTGAAATATTTAGGTCACCTTCCAGATGTGGACTAACATTTTTAATTGTGTAACTTCGATTTTCATGGTGACTTTCAACTCATGCCAATCATATAGCTGAGCTGCTATCGTAGTAACCAAGCTAGCAGGAGAGGAAGTGAGTCAAACTAGCTATGCTTATAATAGCCTAATTAATCCCAGCTGTCCCTTGTAAAAGTTTCTAACTACCAGGAGAAAATTATGTCCACATACAGTGCTGTAACATTAGGTACCAGATTTTTAACTTGACTCTCTAGTCCACGAAACAAAAGTCAGATTCTCTGAGCTTGTGAGTAACTACACCAACATCAGCTTGTGTGTTTCAGCTTCACTCTTTACAAAACTTATTCAATTCTTCTTGTATTTCTTGCCAATTTGCCAGGGATAATACATTTCTATGACTAAGGCAGAACACTTAGCTAGCTAGTGGTCAGATGCACAACTAGCATGGTAGCTTACTCAAGGCCAACGTTAGTGCACTGATTTCTAACATTACAGTGCACTGTTGACTATTGCTCACCTTATACACCCTCTTCTCAGTGTTGCAGAGCCTGTAACGAAAATCCTGAACAGGAAATCAATAAAAAACTGTTTGACGGCCCATCTTCACAATTCATTACAATACGGTTCTCATTTTCTTAAGCAGCTACTGTCTTGCACATGTGACATTTTTCAATTAATAGTCTTGCTTAACTTTAATAATTACATTTGATTTCATGGAGATAAATAAAAATACTAACTGCACATAATATAGCAGGAATTTCAAATTAACAAATAACTGCTAAATAATACAATAAATGGTTTGAAGTGACATATGCAGCACTTTTTTCTAACTGTTGAGAGCAACTGCCTGATGAATCTCCTATTCTATATTGATGAACATGACATAGCAGTAATTTGCTTTGTCATTGTTTTTGCCATCTGTCTTGCCTACATCCAGTCATTTAAACCAACCTGTTTTGTCATCTTCATCATGTTCATCTTCCACACATTCACCCACCCACTTTCACCCCACTCATGTTTTTTCAGTTATCCATACTTCTCTTGGATCCTTTTCTCTTTCTTTTTGTTTTTGCATACCTCTGTTAATCTCACATTTTCGTCCTCCTAGAGGACGTCATATTCCTCTAGAATCCTAGAATCTTTCCTACTCACGGTCATGTCTGTATTTTATCTGCTGCTGTACTCCTTTGCCTCCCAGGATCCTTCTGCATTTCTTAATGTTGGACTGTGGACCCTACCATGAACTTTATATATA
>JBAFTA010000011.1:7585582-7600349 GCA_036919975.1 Melanotaenia parkinsoni | reverse complement strand
ACACATGCGGGGGGACCAGTATGACTGTTCCAAAACCATTAAAAAGTGAATTTTGCATAATATGGGACCTTTAACAAGCAGTTGATCAGGTGGATCAAATAAAGTGGAAAATGAGTGTACCTCTTATAGCCTCCGGACTCTCCAAGAAAAGCTGGAGAGACACTGGGATGTTCAGGTTTCCCTCGTGGACCTGTTGTACAACCTAATCTCGAATAGGTCAGGTCGTAAGTAAAAGCTGCATGCTCATCACTTCATCTCCTGTAAAAACCAGGTTTAAACTTTTGGAGGTGGATCAAAGGTCACCTAGCAGGATAAGGCGCTAAGCATGTTCTCCCCAGGTAAAATGGTGCACAATGGCCCAGTGGTTGGCATGATATAAGAGAAACCTTGATTCATCAGATCAGATCACCCTCTGGTTCCATTGTCTGATGCTCACAGGTGATGCACAGCGTGGGAACGCTGACCATACTTACCCTGCAGCCCTGCAACAAATGTAATGTAAACCCTCTCAAGTCCATTTTTCATTTCATATTATCCAACGTAATGAGGACAGTTTATTTTTGTCACCTTTATTTTATTATTATAACTTAACATTTATCATCTGACATTTGAAAGTTTAAGATGAAATGAAACACATTTGTCTCTTTGTCTTGTGTATGCATTTTAGTCTTGCAAATCAATTTTACTGATCCACGTTAATTTGTTGCACGTCTACCTGTGTCTCCCCCCTCACGCAGGTGTCAGCTGGAAACACCACTGCAATCACTGATCCAGTAGGTTGTAATTTGACACAGAAATAAATGCAATTTTCTATTCTTAACACAGTTCTGTCCATGCAACAGTCTTCAGCTACTCATGTTTTCTTCATATAGTGACAGGAAAACAGGAAATGGCTGCAGCAAGTTATTGGACCGTGCAATTCTAAGGAGCTTAAGGTGAATATTTAGTCAGCAGCTATATTCTTCATCACAGTCTGAAGCACCTTAGACAAGATTTATGTAATTGTATTAACTAGTCCCTAGGAAAAGTTCTCCAGATTTCTTACTCTCTAAAGCCCCTCAGTAATGTTGAGGTCCGGGTTCTGGGGAGGATATATCCTTCCATCAGACCTGTTTTCACTGAACTTCAGTCCAGTTCTTGTGTCATGTGACTTACCTCAGCCTTCTCTCCCTGTTTCCCTTCCTTAAGAATGGCTTCTTGACAGCCACGTTTCCATGGAGACCATTTCGGATTTGGTAAGAGTAGATGGATTAGCTGATGGTCCAGATGTCTCTCTCAGGTCCTCTTTGTTGGATTTGTTGCTGTTTCTTCAGGACATCGCTTTTAGAACCGGTTCATCTGCTGTAGATAGTTAATGAGTTTTTGACTGTTTAATGTTTTACCCCTCCTTTCCACCGGGTGCGTGTGAGGCACGTTACGGCCGCATCGCGGCCTCGGCTGCTGTTCGCAGTTGTTTTAGTCAATGGTTTGGTTTCCACCGGGTGCGCCGCAGCAGTATCAGAAGCATCCCAGAAGCGCATTGTTGCAGCTCTCCCCTAAATTTACGCGCCAAGTCTATATTTGACACTCCACGCACCCAGAATGCGTCAATTTTTTGCAGTTCAGATAGGGGCAGACAGGAAATTAGACATGGGAGCAGTGTAAAAGCTTCTGGTATTTTTCAAAATAAAAGCCCCCATGCAGATTTGTGCTGCTGAACCATGTAAACATTACATGGTTAACCGGTCAGGGGATCTCAAAGACGACAAGACGTTTATCCTGGAAGTGGAGAGATTTTCCAATGCTCCTGTGATCTCGTAGTCTTGCGGATCCTGCTAGGTGGACTGCACTCGCGGGTGCTCCACACCTGACATGCTCCCGGTATAGATTGCGGTGCCATGGAGGTTTTTTTTTTTTGAGATGAATCAAAATAAATGTGAATTAATGTGTTTTTGTAGCAGTCTGCTAGAAACAATTAGCCTAAAGATTCGGTTTGAAGTTGGTTCTTTGCTAAGTTTCCTGCTATGTGTCGACACAACACTGGTTCATTCATTAAAAAAAATAAATAAAAAAATAAAAATCAGGCTCTTTAAAAACTGGTGGGGTCACAATATTTGTGTGAAACTGAGTGAAAAAGCAACCAGTGTCCAAAGACCTTCAGAAAGCTGGAGAACTATTGACCAAGGCCAAAGTCTGGCTGTAGGGGAGAGAAATCTAAAGAAATGAGGGCTTGATCTGGGCTTTTGCACAGTTTCCACTGAGTTTTTCCCATAAACATCAGTTTGCTGCTCTCTGATGGAGGTTACCGCAGACAGGTTGTTCACAGTTGGTTTCTCATGCAGTCTTTGTCATTAGGTGTTTCTCCATCTGGACTTCCCACATTAATGGCCTTCATTAATGTTTGATGGCTGGATTACTTGCCCACTCTGGCTCTGGCCTGGTTTTGCCTTAGCTTTGGCTCAAAATGACTCAGGATTACTGTTTGTTTACTTGTGGTTATGGTGAACTTGGGTGACCTTAAAGGTTCTTTAATTTGTTTTTTTCTGGAATATTTCAGTTCTTTGTAAATACAGAATAAATGATTAAGAAAATGCTGATTTTGATGCTGAACTGTGCTGTTCTGTGACAAGGAGAAAGACATAAATGAGTGAAAGTGGGACAGTGAAAAGTGAGTGAGTGAAAGCAGAGAGAAATGGAGACAGGCAGCGAGTGGAGGCTGGCAGTGGATATTATCAGGGGTCCAGTTGGATGTCGTTCAGTTTGGAGACATAAGGCTGAGTTGGCGTTGTGTTGGACATGCTGTCAAACGGCGCTGTCAGTCTAGTGCTGCATAAGAGCTGAACTTTCATTGTAAATCTTTTAAAATGTGTTTGGCTACGTCTGGAAATAAAACTAGGTCATTTTAAAGAATCGTACTGTTTGTAGGTTTGATTTTGTTTTTGTTTGTGCTGGATTTATGCATTTAGTATCTCATTGACTTCCTGTAGCTGCATTTCTGTTAGCCCTAGAATTGCGCAAAACCTAAATATCGCAATAAAAAACTGGCAATGGTAACACCTAAATAAAAAAAAAACAACTGTTTTTAAAAGTTTTTAAAAGTTTTTAAAAGTTTTTAAAGTTTTTACGCTCTCATAAGGTGGTTTTTCAGACGTGTTTATACAGAAGTATATCGCAAAAGTGTGATGGAAGCACTTTTTTCACTTTTAAATGTATTTGGATGTGATGTAGGGAGTCACGTGACCAGTTCATGTCAATTTAAGATGGTGCGGTATGAAAAGATGGAAATCTTTAACAAATAATTAAAAGAATATTACTGCCATCCATCCAAACAACAACAAAATGCAGTGTTTTACAAAGAATTAGAAATCTCCATAGATTTTGGGTTGTTTCCTGTTTTTTTATATATATATACATGTGTAAATACACACACACACACACACACACACTACCAGTGTAAATTATGGAGTTTAATGTCTCATTGCACTCTAATATGAACGCCTAGTACAAATGGTTAAAAATAACACATGGAATCAGTTTATAGACCAAAAATGTATTTTATACTTTGGACTTGTCAAAGTAGCCTCCTTTGTGAGATATAATAGCTGAACTCGTGGCATTCTTTCTACAACAGAAATCAAATATTCTTCAGAAAGCTCTTCTGATATCTGTTGCAGAAGTTCCCACAAGTGTCTGGCTTTTGTAGGTTTCTTTGTTTTCACTAATCAGTCCAGTTTATCCCAAACCAGCTCGATGGGGTTGAAGTCTGGAGACTGTGCTACCCACGCCATGTTTTCAAGCTTACATCTTCTTTTTTCCTGAGATAGTTCTGGCATAGCTTGGAATTGTGTTTTCGGTCATTATCTTGCTGTAGGATGAACCGCTGTCGAACTAGACGCATACCAGAGGGTATTGCATGGCGCTGCAGAATGCTGTGGTGGCTGTTTTGGTTCAGGGTGCCACTTACTCTGTCCAAGTCACCGGATCCAGCAAAACGGCTCCAGACCATCACACTTCCTCCTCCATGTTTGACAGTTGATGCCACACTCTGTGGAACCATCCATTCACTTGACGCTGTACAAAAATCCTGCGTTGTGTACTTAAGATTGTACATTTTGATTAATCAGTCCTTATTACCTTCTTCCAGTCTTCAGTAGTCCAGTGGCAGTGTTTCCTTGCCCAGGCAAGCTTCTTTGTTTTATTCTGATGTCCTAGCAGTGGCTTACTCGCTGCAACTTGTCCTGTCAAACCTGCAGCTCGACGTTATATCTTTAGTTGAAACTGAGACTTGCTCACTACGACCACTATTAGGCTGTTGTCCTGTGAGCCGCCTATCACACTGTTAACTTTCAGAAACGTATCCTCTGATTCAGTTGTGGCTTTGGGTCTTTGGATTCACTAGAGACTAATAGCCATCTGTAAACTTGTGGACTATGTACGTCCATCCTATTATATTGTGCATCCTGTTTGTATTGCCCGCTTTCTGGTAAAAAACAGCCTACAGATTCATTTATAACCAGCACTGCTGTGAAAGTCATTGGTGTACCCACATCCAACCTCAGAATACATTATTTATGGTGAGAATCTTACTTTTTAAAAGCATAAAACCAAGCATGGTATCAGCACAGGGTGGGGCAGGGGGTCCATGGCTTTTTAGTTTTTGCATGAAGGGGGTCACCAAGTAAAACAGGTTGGGAACCACTGATCTAAATTACAAGTGTCTGACATGGTCGGAGACCGCAGCACAAGGAACCAGACCCAAATGCAGAAACACTCAGTGAGACAAGGTGGGAGATGCAAACAATGTTTATTACAATGAATGTGAGTGGATTGGTCCAGGTCCGGGAGCTCTTCCTGCGAGGGGACAGAGGATTAATGTGGGTCTGAGAAGGTGCTTGGTAATATCTGTTATGGCAGCGGCTTACTGTATTCCAGAGGAAGACTAATGATGGCGGAGTAAGCCAGGAGTTGGTTTCTTGTGGTGGTGAAAAGAGTTTGGTTGCAGGCAGGGCGAGCAGGCAGGCAGTCGGCTTGGCATGAGGGACAGTCCTTATCCAAGGTGCTGTGGTGATCCAAGGAAGCAAGGTCTAAGGCACGCAGTAAAGTGTGACAATCTGTCGAAGACTGGAGCTCCTGCTTGCCCCTAAATAGCAGGGAGTAGAGCCAGATAACAAGCCTGCTGATGAGCTGCAGGTGGCAGCAATTGTGGCTCCAGACTCCGCCCTCAGTCCCCATGGTAACCTGCTCACCCCTACCTGCAAACTCAGACACACACAGAAACATGACAGTGTCAAATTTCCGTCCTTTCCGTTTGACACCCCTGCACCACATAAATACCTTAAGATGGAGATATAGGACACTGCGGTGCAGGAGGGCTCATTTTGGCCTTAAACAAGATAAAGATTAGTACTTATTAAATTCATGGCAGGTGTAGGAACTTCAACCAAACACCAGGTAAACACTGATGTCTGAGGCTGAAACATGTGGAAGCATCTAAACCTGAACTTCATTCAATATTCAACAGCTTGAAATTATTTAAGTTATCCGTATTTTTACATCGTACCGACTCTCTCATTGGTTTATCATGTTAACGAAGTTTCCCTCTGCCTGTTTTTAGCCAAGTTTATTTGTGAGAACGCTAAAAGTAGCCTCATTCCCCCCAAATGGTGGACAAAGCCCCGGTGAAATCACATGCACATTCTCTATTAAATGAGTGTAAATGGAGAATATTACAAATGTGATACGAGCATGTCTGGATGATGAACTTCAGAATATGACGTGAATAAGTTTTGGTTGTAGTTGATGGAAGGAAAAACATTTTTGTGAGGCAGATGGGAGTTTCAGGCAGGTTAGATTATTGATGGATGGTCCAGTTGGTAAACTCAACAGTTTTAGTTTTTAATGGGACATTTTGGTGATGAAAAGGTCTTCGTCCCATCAGGAAATGGGAAGAGATTTTTTTTTTCTCTCAGTTGTGTTTAATGTAAACGACACTCACATTGTTTGTCTGGCAAAACAATCCATAAGTGGGGTGTTGACAGCTTTTTGACGAACACTAACAACATACTGTACGAGGTTAAGAAGTAACTCAATTATGGGAAGCATTTGGCACCTGGAGCTCCGACTGTATGACTGGGTCAGATGAGCTGATTGGACACAGGGGACGTGGGGTTACAGAGGCACCAGCACAGGGACAGACAGACAGATGGACAGATGTATTGAGACCTCTGCAAAGCCTCAGAGAAAATTCAGGAGTACATTGAGACTGGTTCTGTTCTGTAGACAAGCCAGGCAGGTCCTCAGGTCACTGGGTGGGAGGTGGACTGGCTCTCTGTATGAGGTGTAAACCTGAATTCATGAGGCACCCTGAATAAACAAAAAGCCTATTTGTAGCTGCATTAAAGAACTGCATCTATAAAAATGTGTAACTTCACAGAACTGTTTTAAAAGAAATTTTCATCATGCTTATTAGACTTTACAGAAAGTCTATTTATCATCCCTCCCACCATTAGGAGGATAGGTTTGTCTCAGCCTATTATATTTATATTCACTATCTTTTTAGTTTATTCTTGTGTTGTTTTTTACTAGTGGTAAATGGGTGTGCCCAGCCTCGGAAGCATGTATGACTGCATTTCACTGCTGTCTTATATGTGCATGTTACAATAAACAACTTTAAACTGTATGATGTATAATAATCACCAGATTTTTCTTTACCCTGGTTTTAATTTAATTAATCTTTAGGCATAATTAAGAAGCAAGACAATTATTCAGAGCTATCACAGAGGTCCTGGATACCATGCCACTGTACAGGTCCTGACTTTGCTTGGTAAATAAATAAATAAATCGGATACATCTGAGCTCTGGTCTTTTTTCCCTTTGCAAGTTTCAATGAAAACCACGTAAAGTGTTTGATGATTCTATGACCAAAATAGACGGAGGAAGGTCCTCACCTCTGTGGTGCTGAGGCGAGGACCTTCCCTGTATTTTGCCTTCATGGGGAAAGTTGGAAAAAAAATCTATGTGCCTACATTTGAAAGATCTGGAAGTGGGCATGTAATTTCAGTTTTCACTGAGTATGTGTTTTTGGTGTAAATTTAGTTTGGGATCTCAATCAATGGGACAAATGCTTGTTGTATTCATGTAAACTCTTGCTCTGGGTTTCCATCCTGAACTTCGTGCACACGTTTGTGTCAGCCATCCCGCTTGATCTGACTTGAAACACCTGCAATCATCCTTGGCAGCCATGTCCAGCTCTGGCAAGGAAACTGTGCTGAAGTCTCCAGTCAGAAATGGTCTCGACTTGACAAGAATAAGAAAAATACCTTCTTCTCAGCCAATATTGAGCATACTTAAAAAATCTCTTGCTTCTATAAATATGATTCATTCGGAAAAAAGTTGGAAATGTACCAGTAATTATATGAATGAGTGTCTTGTTAAAATGTCAGTGCTGTTGTTTTTCCAGGTGGCCTTCAGCTTTACTTTTCAAATTGGTCTCCTTGTGTAACGTTCTGTGATCAGTGGAGGGATGGAGGGATAATGCATGTGTTTGTTGATTTGTGTCATTAACAGAGAGGGTTTCTCAAACATGTACAAGTACACTGGTCATGTTTGGGGGAAAAAAAACAAATAAAAAAACAAAAAATAAATGCAATTGAATGAAAAAAAAACAGATAAATAAAACAAATTTTAAAAGTTTAAAAGTATGTTGCAGAATTTTTCCAACAACTTCGACAAAAAGCAAAGAAAACGCATCAAAACAAGAGCGGTGAACTATGACTCAGTCAGAATTCATTGAAGAATGTTAAAGAAACAGAAAATATCGAAAAAGAAAAAATTACAAACAGGATTTGGCCAAAATGACTAAGAAAACCCAGTTTTTTGCAACCTTATAGCTGAGGCATACTTAACAATGGAAGCATAATTATAATTAGTTTAAATGGACAAAAACGTAATTTATCTGGATTCTTGGGGCTACCTTCACGTCTCACAAGCCGAGGGACTTAATTAATGCCAGCCTGGGAAATTGCACTTTTACAGCAGCAATATAGAATAAGAAAGAGAATGACAATATAAAACACACTATAACTAAAAAATATTTAACAGTATATAAGTTAAAAAAAAAATTTTATTTAAAATTTTTTTTGAAGATGCAGTTTATGAGGAATTAAGAAGCGAAGCGGTAACCAGGAGAAAAATGTTTCCCTTTGCATCACCAAAAAAAAGCTGCATTTACACAACAGCAGAGGGAAAACTACCAATACGCAGACTGAAGATTTAAACAGGACTAGCAACGATGCAGTGTGCATGCCAGGCCTGTAGGGGGCAGTTTACTCTGCAAATAAACACCCAACATGTGCGCAACATCCTCATCAGAACCTGAAAACACAACAATAGTTTCTATAGAGGTGTATCGGTTATCTAACATGGCCTTTCCCAAATTGGGGGGGAAAAATAAATAATAAAGATATAGATTAGATTCATCAAATAAATTTGTTTTTTTTTTTATTGAATCTGAGATTAATGAGTCAATACAAAAAGGTCAGTCTGTGGAATTACCGTGCTTAGGTTCTTACTGATGCCACGTTATGCTTTGATACAGGTGCTTGGATACAGTAATGAAAGAATTAACCAAAATCACTTTATCCTCATTTTTTCATCAGCTGTCCAGAAACAAAGTTATTACAGATGCTATTTTAAAAATCTGAATTTGGCCCATCTCGGTGAGAGAAGCTGATTTTCGGCATATGGGTGCTTTGTCACAGTTAAAAAATCCCCAAAAAACAGTTTTTCCTTCATATTTAGTAAGTAATGTATAAGACGAAAATGAGACTGGAAACTAATGTAATTTTAAAAAAAATCATCTTTAGTTGAATTTATTGATTTGCTTTATAGAAAACAATCAAGTATCACATGCATCCTTCACAGCGAAAGAGACAAAATAATTGTGGTTATTTAGAAACCAGATGTGGCCTTGTAACTTCTTTGAATTGTGTTGAATAGTTTTGAATCACATCATGAATCGTATCAAACTGAATTGCATTGTATAAACTCAAATCACTAATAAATCGAATTGCATCATCAAGAGGTGTGAATCGTTAATGTATATATATATATATATATATATATATATAATGTAATGTATTGTTAATGTATCATATTGCTGGCAGTGTATTGAGATGTGTATCGAATCGCCTCAGTGGTGGGGATTTACATCCCAACTCTGCTCAGCAGAGGTCTGCTGGGTTTTCCCTCTCCGAGCAGAATGTTGTTAAACATGTGACATTATTTAAATAAATTCACACTTGTATTAAAATGAGCTCAATAATAACTTTTTCTGTTGGGTTTTCATGGAGCACCGCGTCATCTTTAAATCCAGACTGGCTGCTTCACTGAAAGTCTGTTCAGCAATATTTATGTTTATGCTTCATCCCTGGACTCCCTGAAACCACATTCAGCAGCGGATGACTGTTTTGCATGTCTGGCAGGGTAGTTTATGTTCTGATCAGCAATGCAGACTGTGGATCAGATTACTGTCGGCTGTCTTTAAAGCTCCTCTCAGCTGCAGGTGTGAAGTATCTGCATCGTCACTCGGTCCTTGTCCCAATATGATGCAGGTTATCTAAGCAATAAACTCAATGTGGTTTCCCACAACTTTATGCCTTTATACTTTCCAACGCTCTGCAGTGAATGTAATTATTTAAATTCCCAGCTCTGCGAATTATGCCGATACGTCTTGCTGACAGTTCTGCAGGTTATGTGTCAAATTACAGCATAATCCTGGATGACTTTATCTATTCAATAAACCCTGAGTCAGCAATTTTTTCTCTAAATCTTCCCAGTCTTTCAGTCTGAATGAGAACAAACATAATGTGATGAGATGTGTGGAGATTTAGCCTTCGGTTCAAAGCAGAGTAGGTTACTGTGATAATTGTTTATCCTTTTGAAGCGGTGAGTTCATTACGTTCAAAAGCATTGATGTTTTCTTTACATATAGGAATCTAACATGTCAGCACTGTCAACCTTCTCGTATCGCCACCTCGGCTATTTCTGTCCACAAAGAAGCTTCTCAAGAAAAAATTGATTTTTCTTTCCATGAAAACATGTGAGAGTAACAGCTGCAAAAACGCATGTAAAACTTAAACTGAGCTTAAATGAAATACAAACCGGTAATCAAATGATCTAATTTCAGTTTTAGCTAAACTAAACCTGTTCAATCGAGTACATAATGTTTATACATCTTTATGCATTGGATTTTAAGCAGATTTCTATTTATTTATTTAACCCTTAACCAGGAAGTCCCTTGGGACTGTTTTTTAAGGGAGACCTTGCCAAGAAGGCGCTATCGTAGTCAACGCATATAAAACACAGCACACAATAAAACGGTTAAATAAAATGGATTCAAAACACATAAAATCCTCCTGAGAGAAGCATTTGCAGACCTCAGTCACATAAATTTCTAATAAATCTTTAAATTGACCAAAAGGGACCAAGTTACTGAGCTTTGAGATGTCCTGAGGGACATTTCAGTACCAAAGTGCAAATTAAGAAAATGCAGTTCTACGTCGTTGAGCAGTCATTTTAGTTTGGATGAACGCACAATATACCACCTGTTAATTGGTACTGGAAAATACATGATAAACAGAAGGAGAGAGTGAAAACAGATGATGAAGCAAACTCCAAACATTAATGTATAATAAATATATTAGGGGTGGGACTTGATTAAAAAAATAATCTAATTAATTGCAGGCTTTGTAATTAATTTATCCCAATAAATCACATTTTAATCGCATAACAACATTTGCACCAAATAGCAACATTTTTTAATGTATATGTGTTTTAATAGAGGACTGAATCAAATAATAGACAGACATAAATATTGTAAACTCAAGCTCTAGTAATGTCTGGAAAAATGCTTTTAATTGCATTTCAATTCCAATCAGTAGAAAAAGAAATAGAAAATATCTCTTTAACTCTCTTAATCTTTAACTAGCAGCTCCAGCTGTTCATTTCCAGCCTGGTCGTGGAGCAGAGGTGAACGTCTCCGGCTGCTGGGACTGCTGTGTCTCTTGTGTGGTCTGTTGGATGGGGGAGGGGCCTGTGGCAGTGTTGCTTTCACGTCAGTTTCCTCCAATAACACCAAGCCGTTGGATTTGTCGCCAGTTGCTTATTAGAAATTGAGTCTCACTAGAAGGATCTGAAAACTCGCTAGATAAAGCAGCAAAGTTGCTAAGTTGTTAGCTGAGCTCTGATGTGTGTACAGTGTATTTGGTGTACCAGGAACTCGTGCACTGAGAAACATTATGCGTTTTTTGAAATTCAAACTGCGATTAAATGCATGAATTTTTTGTAATTACTCATAATTAACGTGTTAAAAACCCACTCCTAATAAGTATGTTTCCATTTTCATGATCAGGGCTTTTAACTCTCACGCATTGGTCATGAAACTCACGCATTTGAGTGGGTTCACATGCTCTCACGCCACACCTCCGATTTCAAGAACAACGCCGGAGCTGGTAGTCGGGAAGATTCCCAGTGGGCCGCTTTACTCTTAGGCCGGTTTCCCGGTGAAACAAACAAATAAATAAGTAAGAGCAAGCCTACAATTTGACCAGAGTATCTGAGAAGAACAAATAGTAGTGATGTGCAGATCGATAGTGAAATATCTATTCCTCCTGTACCAACATTTGTATAATTAAACTTTCAGGATAAGCAAGGAACTCCTTCTTCTTCCACCTGTCATTGGTATATGTGAAAAAGATACAGTGTCACGTCGCAGCAGCGCAGTTCATCCACTGCTCAGTGATCAGTCCAACACGCAGCGATCAGTGGAGATACTTCAGCTGCACAAACAGCAATGATGCGCAGTTTAATGTGTGTGTGAAAACCACAAACCTCCTTAAACATCTGAGAATTTGTTGTAACAAAGAAGCAGAGTGATGAGGTTGTAATGAGGCAAACTAAAGAGGAGGGGAGGAAGACAGGTGCTGCTAGGATGGAGACAGACGTTACTCTGAGTCCTTTGGTGCTGCAGGCAGGTACTACCAGATACTATCAGAGGGAGAATATGTAGAGCTGGTGGATACTGTGTGTGTAGCAATGTCACTGTCTTTTGGGGTAGTGATTTACGTCTGCCTGCTGCTAGATTTAAGTTTGTGTGTTGGTGTTTAAACAACAGAAGTTCCCTGCAATATTAAAACTAAAGCTTCCTGTTTTGTTCAGATGTGCAGCAACAAATAGCCACATTGCTGACAGCTGAGTTTATTTGGGATCTGCCTGAAAAAAGACTTGTAATGGCTAAGTTATGCCTGAAGAGATTGTAAGGGCAGGGGCATTGCTAGACACAGGGCTCTACAAGGGCCCAGGCCCCCCATTACTCAGATTATATTTTTTAGTATATTGACCTGCTATGTTTATAAAATGTTTATGTTTATGTTCCATCTGCTTCCCTTTGCTAACCCGAGTGTTATTGTTGCTTACAAACCACTGCTACTGAAAGTGAAATATTATTCTTAATAATAATAATAATAATAATAATAATTCGGTTGTAATAGACTTTGCGGTTTGTCAAACAAAAGTGAAACATACAAATAGATAAATTATAATCTAATTTAATGTATAAATTCATATGAAACCGAGGACAGTTTCAGACCCAGCAGCAGCATGACCATCATCATGTTTAGATAAGGCTGACGTTCTTCAGTTTACAATCAATCATCTGCAGCTGGTTCAAACAGAATGATCTCAGTAACACTGATATCAAGTGTTATTCTATTGTATGTTCAATCCAGTCCAACAAGGCACACAGATCTTGAGAAATTATTATTTTGAAATTCTCTGTGTTTTGTCTTGGTGCCCTTTCCTTTGTGAAGTTGAGTTGTTTCCTGTTTTATTTTGAAGTTTCTGTTGGTACTTTGAAGACCTATTTGCTTACATTTTTATATATTTTGTTACTCCTTAAACATGAAATACTCCTGTATTTCATGTTTAAACCTGCACAAAATGAGACCAAATGGTTCTTATGTCTCACTGCCGTGTATGGGGCACAGTTTTTGTTTGTTCCACCAAATCTCACTCCAAGGATTATTGAAAGGTTGGCAGCCCTGATTTAATCAAGATGTTTTAAACTGTGAGATGTATAAAAGACAGAATGAATGTTTTTTTTTACTTCATGGAACATGAAAAATGCATTTGATCATGTTAATTGGTGAAATACATCTGTGTTTATTTTAAGCACAACTCTAGTGCATTTGTTAGGTCATGGCATCACTCCCATGCACACAGCATGATATTTACTTTTTTAACAAAAGAAAAAATAGTATATTGAATGCTATGTTTGAAGTTGTGGTTGGGAAATATTTTTTATTTTCATGTGTCATCTTGTTTTGTGGTCGCTGCTTGTATTAGCTGTGTTAGCATCATGAAATGACTGTGTTGATATCCAGTTACTAGAATGTTCTAAACCCCAGGATGCTTCAGGGCAAGATTTGCTCCAGGAATGTACAAAATGAATATCAGTGAGGCATCAAAATGAGTCAGCAGCACAAAGTTTTAAGGCTGGAAAGTTTTGAGGGGTTACTTTAAGGCCTGTTGATGCTCAGTAAGAACAGAGAAATGTGTTGATTTTCTTGAGGTGGCAAGAATAGAACAAAATTAGTTCACTCCGGGACATTTCATTCCTCACCAGAAATCCCATCTGTGTTGCAGGGCGATGTATTTATCTGTCTTACATGATGTGTTAGGGAGATTTTCCTTCCCACCTTGGCCAGCTGCTCCTCAAAACTATGTCCATCTATTGTTGAAGCTTTTTGCCTCAGCAGAAAAGCAGGAATAACAACTTCTCCTGCCTTTCGGTATGAGCTAAGCCCACTTTAAATTTCTGACCTACCTCATAAAGTTGTTGGACACCACACGAGAAAATCTTCCCAGATGATAACAAAAAATAATCTACAAGAACTCCTAAACCAGGCCTGCAAAAAATAAGAAAAGAAAAAAAAAATATTTCATTCTTTTCTCAAAGCCCTGGGAAAGAGAAACCTCGCTGTTCTTGTGGAGCATGTACAGGCCTTTTATTTATGTCTGTGGAAAAGAGGGAGGTTCACAGATTTGATTGACCAGTAGGAAGACTGGAAAGTTAGACGTACAAACCCAATTTAAAAAAAGTTTAGAAACTTTGTAAAGTGAAGATAAAACCAGAATGCAATGATCAGCTAACCTCATGAACCCATATATCCAGGTAGAACATAAACATTTCAGATGTTGAAACTGAGATGTTTTACAATTGGGAATAAAATTTGGTTTAATGAAATTTTGTAATTATTGCATTCTGTTTGTATTTACATTTTACACAGTGTCTCAATGCTTTTGGAATTGGGGTTGTACTCATGAAGCAAACATATGGACACATTTGATGTAAAGTAAAACAAGATAGTAAATCGTGTGAAGCGACTGTCATGTTGTCCAAAATGGAATCCAAGCTAGGCTTGAAACTTACCGTGCATCCAGAAAGTATTCACAGCGCTTCACTTTTCCCACATTTTATTATGTTACAGCTTCATTCCAAATTCTATTAAATTAAGCTCTTACCTCAAAATTCTACACACAATACCCCATAATGACAAGGTGAAAAAAGTTTTTTGAATTTATAAAAAATGGAAAATGAAGAAATCACATTTACATAAGTATTCACAGCCTTTGCTTAATACTTTGTTGATCCACCGTTGGCAGCAATTACAGCCTCAAGTCTTTTTGGATATGATGCTACAAGCTTAGCACACCTATCTTTAGGCAGTTT
>JBAFTA010000011.1:7573323-7585482 GCA_036919975.1 Melanotaenia parkinsoni | reverse complement strand
TAGATAGATAGATAGATAGATAGATAGATAGATAGATAGATAGATAGATAGATAGATAGATAGATAGATAGATACTATTTTTTTTTTTTAATTATGGAATCTATGCAATCTTCTGGACCAGAGGGGACAGAAAAAGAAGAAGAAAGAAGCAAAACGTAATGTAGAAAGAAAAAAGATGAGACAAAACTACAACAGCTAGAAGGCAATGACCTTTCAAGCCAAACTATCACCAGACAACAAACTTTTACGTTTGGACAGGAACACCCCAGAGAACTTTTTACCGTTTTTAAAAAAAAAAAAAAAAAAAAAAAAAAAGCAGTGCATAAACCAAGCGGCAACCTCCAATGGTGAAATGTGAAGCCTATGCGGAAGTGCAAAGAATTGCAGTTCACCCCTCATCCACTAGGGGCTGGCTCCAAAACAGAGCAAATCCCCACAGACTCCCATGTTGAAAACGCCAACTTTACAGCAGAAATAAACATTTTTAAAGCCTGGTACAAAAAAATCATTTTAGAATTAATAGGTCAAGTTTACCTTCATAACAACTGTGAGTGTTAGAGTAAGCAGAAGTTGACAGTTTAAAGTTTCTCTTTTAAGGATGGGTAATGATTTGCGGTCTCACCCACCCTGTTTGAACTAACAGGATGTGGTGGTCACGGTTCTGTGATAAGGGTCATAAAAGTGCTGTATGCTAATGTGTTACCCTGTTTGAACTTTGCTTAAACTTTGCTTGAACTTTGCTTGCTCTACTGAAGTATGAAATCTGCTCAATAAAGAGGCTGCATTGGGGTTGAGACTTCGGAGTTGACACCAGACACTCTCTGAGTGCTGAACTACCGTCTCTTCCCATCGCGATGAAGCTGACTCCACTCTGAGTTCTTTGTGTCTTATTTTATGATAGAAAAATATCCATCAGTGAGGGGGTTCATTTTTTTTTCTAACTCATCCGTTTGGATGTTATTTAATCTTGAAATTCGGAGCGTTAGAAGCGATTGATCAGGTATCCAATATCCGCGGCAAGAAGGGAGAGTGTAGCACAACCGTAGTTTTTAGCCACCTAACAGTGCGCCTTAGCTGTAGCCCCCCTTCGTCCATTAGCTGGTTAGCTACTATTAGCTCCAGTTTAGCTTGGTTAGCTCTTAGCTACAGGCAGCTCAGAGTTTGATGGATGTCAATCATCCACCCCCAACTTCACAGTCCCCCTCTTAAGTCCACCTCTTTGCCCATTTTTTAATTTTCCTGGAATGACAACACATGTGACACTGCCAAGATGGAGACTGTGGGAACCGTCCAATGAGCTTCAATTCAGCTCTTCAGAATTTGTCCATGTTTTATACAGTTTATGGTATAAACCCACTGGACAACTCAGTGACTGTGTCAGCATGCAGAGTATGAGGAATAAGCAGTGATCAGTGATGAGGAGTGGTAAGTGAGATTGTGCAAATGCGACAATGCCTCTACATGCAACACATGCAGTTCTTGAGATGATTTAGTCTTGTCAGACAACTTTCTTCCTTTTTCCCCCTGCTCTGTCCAGCGTCATGATGTGCAGAATGGTGGTCTGCGTGCCAAATTATGCCGGGAAGATTTGCTGTGCCAAGGAAGGCGTCTTGTATAAATGCCTGCTCTTGATAATTATATATTTTTTAACATTATTTTATTTGTGTTTTTATTAATTTTTTACTAATGGATAAGATTTATATAGTGCTTTTCAAGCCAGATAAAGCGCGTTACAATGTATCCATTATTCATCCACCCCTCATACTTGGTGATGGTGAGCTACATGTGTAGCCACAGCTGCCTCGGTGCAGACTGACGGAAACGTAGCAACCAATACGCACCCACGGCCTGTCCGACCACCACTGAACATTCATACTCATTCATACACCAGCAGAGTGAAGTAGAAAGGAGAGGGGTGAAGAGACAAAAGAACAGAAATGAAACAAGAAAAGAGAAAGGTAGGCTGCCATTATCATAACAGTGATTATTTTAATTACGTATGAGGGAAAGACTAGGATCATACCACTATGTAAACATGGAAGGGCCTCTTTGAAGGCAAGGAGTGCAGTGGTACAGACCATGTACACAGAGAGAGCTGGAAGCCTGATTTAAATTACATGTGTCAGGAAAAATGGAAAAATTAATGAATTTAAAATGTTATAATATTTAGACTTTGGCCTTTATTTACTTTGATTTGCTTGCTGTGGTTCTGTGTTCAGTTGTTCGTTTAAAGGTTTGATTAAAAACGTTAAACATATCTGTATTTTCTACAGTTATGGTGTCCACTGTGGTGATTGGGTCCACCAACAGCAATGAGGTGGTGTATACAGGGGAGGTGGAGAAACTGGCAGAGTGGTGTCATGCTAACAACCTCTTGCTAAATGTAGACTAAACTAAGGAGATGATTATGGACTATGGGAGGAGACATCAGCGGAACTACACCCCTCTTAGGATTAATGGGACTCTGGTGGAGAGGGTGTACAGTTTTAAGTACTTGGGTGTGCACATCACCGGGGATCTATTCTGGACTCTGCACATAGACAGCCAGGTGAGGAAGGTGAGGCAGCTGCTTTTTCATCTCAGACAACTGAGGAAGTTCAGAGTCTCTCTGAGAATCATGAGGATGTTCTGCACTGTGTAGTGGTGGAGTGTGTTCTGACTGGTAACATCACCCAGTGGTCGCAACCGGAGGGCCCTGTAGAGGGTGCTGAGGTCAGCAGAGCCTACCATGGGTACAACACTCACCACCCCAGGACATCATCATGAGGAGGACAACAGAGTGAACAGGGTCATGAAAGACCCTCATTGTCCTAACAACGGTGTGTTGGAGTGGCTGCACTCGTCACCTCAGGCTCATTAAGGTGAACACAGAGACTCAGGCGAAGCTTCTTCCCTCATGATGTCAGAACTCTGACCTCTACCCTGTAGTGACACTGGCCAGTGTCCCACCTTCTGCAGGAGAACGCTGTCATTTACTCACGTCACTTTAACAAGGCTTATATTTTGCACTACCATTTACATTGTAAATATTGTATATATATATATATATATATATATATATATATTGTCAGACTGTATAGCAGCACATCACTGCACTGTGGCTTATTATATTTATATTTATTGTCTTTTTAGTTTATGACTGTGTAGTTGTTTTTGCTTTTAACTAGTGGTAAATGGTTATGCACAGCCTCAGATGCATGTACTGTACAACTGCATTTCACTACCATCTTGCATGTGCATGTGACTAACAAAACAACTTGAATTACTGAAAAAAATGCAAAACAAGAATGCTCTTGTGATAAAAACAATAATCGCTTACAAACAAACAAAGCACTCGTACTTGCAAAATTAGACTCAAATAGAAGCTCTAAATGATACTAAATGAAGAGCTATTTCGGAGCCACATAAACAGCAATAGCAACCAGCAGAAAGCAGACGGATACAGAAGCACCTCAGTGTGCGCATGCTTGTTAGCTTGTAATTGCAATCACGTGACAGAACAAGAAAAGGATGGGCCCAAGAGCAACAAAACTTTTTTTTTTTTTTAAATGATTCGGTTCTCTCTTCCTTTAATGAAGCCTTAAAGGTGCCACAGCTGACATGTTAATGTTACTAATTAGATATAAATGAACCAGTAATCTTAGATGGAAATCAAATTGGAACATTTTCAGAAACCTACTAGTAGGTGTTTTAAGTTTTTTTCCCCTCCAGCAACAGATTTAGTCTACCATATTTTTTTTTTTTTATTTAGTTGATTAAGACTCAAATGTTTCAGGTGATTAAAATGATAACAACATCTAACTATCAAAATTAACCCTGATTTCTGCACAGAGGCATTTAAAGCTTCATTAAGCTGTTGGTTCTTGTTTGCATGCTGTCATTCTTGATTTCTGTTAAGGTGGGTACACGCTACAGGTTCATCAGGCCGATTTTTGTACCGATCTCCTCATTACGATCAAAGCCAGCAAAGGCTCGATTGTTGGATGTTTGCAAACGACATCTTGTCCGATTTTCCTGTCGTGTGGGGTGTGTTAGTGATTTTCTCCGATAAGAAGTGGATTATAGTAACGTTAACAGCATTATAATGATGGGAAGAATAATTAGTCATTAGTGAAAAAAAGGAGCGCTGTTGTTTATAACGCTGCTATTTCCATCACTGAGTGTTAGCAGAAACTTTTTACATAATCTTTTTTTTCTTTTTTGTGTGTTTTTCAGAAAGTAAGAGGCTGAAAACAACCATCGTTGCTGCTTCCTGCTCGTCCGCCTTGTTTTTTTCCAGTCAAGTCTCGTTTGACCACACGAGATTTGGATCAAGTGTGAATAATCTGATACCCTGCTGAGGAATTGGTTAGTGTGTGGTGTGCTCCGTAGTGGACACCACACACTATAAGATCAGAAGAGAGATCTTGTGCGATCTGTCTTTTGTTATCATCAAGTGTGTGGTCTCTAAATCTGTGAAGGTTGGAAGAATCCTGTAAAGTGTGCCAGCCTTTAGTCATGTTGTGGATTTACAAACAGAACTTTGTTGCTTCTGCCATCAACACATAATGAACAGCAATGAGTGAAACACCAACCAGCAAAACGGAAGATTGATATGACGGGCTGTTGGCCTCAGGAGCTACTTGGTGTGCTTTGGTACACAAAAGTGCACACACACAGCCTGCTGGGGTTTTCTGTTTGTAATATACGGCTGTTCTAAGAACAAGCTGGGCTTTGTTTATGGGAGAAATAAAGTGTTGTTAAACCTGTGTGTGTGTGTGTGTGGTGTGGGGGGGGGATCTTTGTAAACATAGCATTCAAAAGGCAGCCAATGACCACCAACACATAAAGAGTCTCTGCGGTGTTACAGACTTCCATTTTTCTGTCTGGGTATTCTTTGTGTATTTTTTCTGTTGCTCCCCAGCTGTTCTTTTCTTTGTCTTGATGTTTAGATTTCCGTCAGCAGTTCTGTTCTCTCCATCTGTTCAGTCCTGGTGGTTGAACCGGCCTCTCAGCACCAAGAGGTATTTGACTGGGGCTGATCTCCTTCAATCCTCCGTTATCTTCGGTACCATAACATATAGTTTCTCCTGGGTTTTTTCCCACAGGGCGTCCTGCATGTTTGCATCTTCATAAAGAGTTTTGTTTGTGAGGCTCCTCTAGAAAGGCCCTAGAGGAGGTTTAGTCTTGATTATAGGCGGCTCTTGTTGATATACCAGAGGCTGCAAAGCCAAACCTTTCAAGCACATCACAGCTGAGGCTGAGCAAGGCAGGTATTAGAGCAGTAGGGAAGAGATGGTGGGCTTACCTGTACCCTCGGTCCGATATGAAAACACAGCATCAGTAAGGATCGTAGCGCTGGTCCACTAAATCCAACTTAATTGACTACAAATCTTTGTAGTCCTCAGTTTACCTCCCATCATCTCAAACCAAATCATTATTTCACTTTCTCTCCTGATGCAGCTTGATTTTTGTCTTTCTGCTAGTATTATTCTGTTTTCTACTTTATTTTACATCCAATAAAACTTATTTTGTTTGTGACCATAAATACAGTATATTGGAATCTTGGCTCTTTATTTATTTCAGCGTTATTTTTTTGTGTGTCTTCATCACTCTAGTAAAGGAAAGATGCTGAGTACCGGCAGGTTAACATTTACAGGATTTGTGCAAGTTCTTTTGTTTATGCTCGTGCATGCGTGTGCGTGTGTGTGCATGTTAGTGATTCTATACTGGTCTCTGTATAAATAAGGGATTGGTTGTGTTTTGATGGAAAGAACTGTTCATTAATATTCATGAATAGAGGAAAACATCTACCGAACACTTGACTTTGCCCTCGTAGGAGAGACTGGCATCATCGTGTGTGTGTGTGTGTGTGTGTGTGTGTGTGTGTGCTCTGCAAACGGTGGGGAGACAGAATTGGTCTGTTTTGTCTGCATACAGCTACTACAGGTTCTCGATTCACATTTCTGTGTAATCTTTGCAAAAACTGCAAAAAACGACTGTTTTTCTCACATAAAAATATGACTTAAATCTGATATTTTTCAAAATGTATTTATATAAAAACATGTATAAGAAAAGATTTGTGAATTACTTGAAATTGTAAGAATTACTCATAAAATTTGACCTGATATTTATATAAATCATAAACCTGCACAAACAGTTGTACTTTTCATGTATTTGCTAAACCCATAATAATCCAAGGAGATGAGGTAAAATCTGCTTACAGTAAACCTGCTGTATCCTCTGCAGTTTGTCGCAACACAACCTGAAAAGCTTTGACCATGCAGGGGCCGACATATAGACCCCCCCCTCCTGCCATCTATCAGTGCATCAGCAGCTTCTTGACAGGCAGGAAACAGCAGGGTGAGATTAAAGAAATTACATCAGCATCGGAGCTCCACAGGGATGAGTCTTGTCTCCACTGAGCTTTTACCTCGGCACCTCCGTGGACTAAGCTGTCAAACTCTTGAAATCTACAGAAGACTCTTCGGTCATCCAAAAAATCAGCATATCAGTGGGCAGATGAGCAAGCAGAGCTTTTGTGCAGTCAGAACAACCTGGAGTTGAAGAGTCAACACAGCAGAGGTGGACTTAAGCAAACCATCATTAACAATTCACCCCCTCATATAGCCTTAATGCAAAGCTTCATGTTTCTAAGAGCCATCATTTCCCAAAACCTGAGCTAGTGAGTCTAATGCTAGGTACATAAGATTTTCCTATGAAATTATTATCATGTGATGTGGAACAGAATGTAGCTACAGTGAGGTAGAGCGAGTTGACTGGGGAGCAAGGCAGGATATAAAGTCTGTGTTCACGCTGTCTCCAGTCTGTTGTTTATTATTTCTGGATTTTTCTGTTAATAATAATCACAAGACCACCATTATTACTTCATCGTGTATGTACTCTACCATGCTGGGTGTTTTCCTGTTGCTGCTATGGTTCTTAGTTTTTTGTTAGATCACGTTTGATTGTGTGAGATTTCTGGCTCTGAGGACTAGATTCTAGATCGGTTGCGGGACAGAAGCATTATGTGTGTGTTGTTCTGTGATGAGATTACTGAAGAACACCAGACACAATATGATCAACACTGTTAAATGCCCGATTTCCTATTTTCGCATGTGAACAGATAAAAAAATCTCATCAGATTAAAAAAATCCTTATGTGTGTACCTAGCTTAACATAAAGTCTAGCAGTCGTACATTTCATACATACGATCCATCCTGTGCAGATTCACCACAGTCTGGTTTGGAGCAGCCTTCAGCAAACTAAGGACAGATGGAAAACACCACTGAAGCACCCAGTAAACTCTGGAACAAGAATTTAGGCACTTTAAGTTATGTTGGCTCTGCAAACAGCAGCTTTTTTTTAATGATTTTTTTTTTTTTTTTTTTTACCAGAATCACTAGATATTGAAAAAGCTTCTTTCCCCTCACCAGGCTAGCATTCATATTCAAAATGGTTGACTTTTTGAAAAGACACAAATATTGCAGTGAAAAATGATGATACATGACGTTATACCTTCTATTACTGAATAATTATTACTGCTTCTCTTGGCTGCATATATTGTACAAAGCGGACCACTTATAATCCATGGTATAATCTCAGGAGTTAACACGAGTTTACCATCCAGCAGTGACAAATAATGTGATATACTAGTAAAAGGGACAGAAGACAGACTGGATTTTCCAAACAATCATATATTCAAATAGAATTATTTTAGAACTAGGCTACATAGTCATTTGTACATCTGATTTGATTATAAATTTGAATTAGTATGTTTTACTTTTGGTGAAAAACGGTACACAAAAGTAGGATATTTTATTCTTTTAAGGCCTGTTTATTTACAGTCATCGTAGAGTGTGGCTTGGCTTCATGGCTGAGTTCGATCTCTGTGTTTCATCTTCACACTCTTTATAACCCGATTCCTGTCCTCCATCTCAGCTGTCGCCTTCTCTTCCATCAGCTGTGGATGTGAGTGTAGGACATGTAGAGGAGAGCCGGTGCACACCTGCACAGTGTGAACTGTCCACGGGGAAGGGTGGAAGATCAGCAGCGCACAGCTGTCCACACGCCTACATGAACACACAGATCAATTGTGAAGACAGAGAAATGAAGGTTAGGAGAGAGAAGCACATTTATGCATACTGGGCAAAACTCAGGAGGGGTTTCTGTTTTACTACCTGTGCTTTGAAGATGATGGTCTGTTTCTAGAGTTACAGTTTGGTGTTTTGATTAAACTCACATTGATACAAATCATTACATTTTGGTTTAAGGTTATTTTCTTTGGTTCAGTCTCAGAGAAATGAATAAAAGTCAATGTAATGTCCTCTGAAGTGATGGAAACATGGCTGTGTGTGTGCATGTATGTGTGGGCATTTATTAGTCATGCAGACAGTATGGGGCAGCTGTCGGTGAGTTCTGACACCCCACTGTCAAAGACCGGTGATGGAGAAGCTGAAACACATACATACTCACACACACTCAGCCTTCGGTTGGTGCTGCAGTACACAGCAGAACAGCATGTTGAGAGATCAGGTGTTTGTCTCTCTGTTTGAGATGGAATGATACGGAAAGTCACAGGACAGAAAAGGACGCTTCCCTGTAAACACGCCATATCTGTGTTCATACACCTTCTGCTGCGTCAGTCAGATCGAAACACAGAAGCAGGACTGGAGAAGCACTCGGAACAATTTCTAACACGGACTCTGAGGTGGGACGATGACCTCGCCATAGAGGGCCAGCAGCTGTGGAAGTGTACTGAATTTACACGAAGAAGAAGGAAAAAAGCCTACCATTAAATAAACCAAAATATTCTGTTCTGTTTTCTACATTAAGGTTTTGTTTTTTTTTAATGAAAAAGATTCTCTTCTGGTTTTTTTTCTTTTACTTCTTTTTGTTTAAATTTTTTAATAAAAAAATATTTCTTTGCTCAATTTCTGGATAAACGTTTCCAGTTTTTTTTCCCCAACCCTTGTTTTTTTTATTTATTTATTTATTTTTTTTGCAATAACAAGTGTAAAAAGACATGACATGGAACTTTGTACATCCATCTGGGAGGAGGGGGAAAATAAAAGAAAGAAATGGGAGAAAAGAGACAGATCAGACTAACCAGAACACAAAGGAGCAGGTACCTGTTTGGTTAAAAGAGATGAGGAAAAAACAAACAAAAAAAAAGAAATAAGACTTTGTGGGTATAAACTATTTTTGGTAAGAATAAAAAACAAAAAAGATATAGCTATTATAACATTAAAAGCAACAACAATAAGGTTAAACCGTCTGTGTTTAATGAGGAAGGACATCCAGCGCGATGCTTTGGAGAAATCTGCAGTACCAGAGGCTGCTGCTTCAAGACTGCAGGGTCAGAATTTTAAACTACAGCCGGCACATACAAGTATGAGGGCTTAAGACTGATCAAGACTTCAGGCTAGAGAGAGAATGCTAACCTTGTCCTCCACTTTTACCCTGAACCTAGACGTTGCCTAACCTTAATCTGACCTACAACACCAAAGTGGCCCGGGGCCAGCTCTGTTTCTACTGGCCATGCGACTTCACAAAGACCTGCAGTTGACTAGTTACATGAAATAAGTTGGACAGAAACAGGTTTATTACATGTAGCAACAATGCTATAAAAACACTAAAATGTACTTCCAGAAGAAGAAATAATGCAGGATTTGTCATGAAGGGTCTTAATCCCAAATGCTTGGATCGTCTACACTAAGGGGTTCTAGACGTCTCGAGGTTTTCCATGTTTTTAGCTGCTTAGTGGTGTTGATGCTGGTCTGAAGCAGCAGGTCGTTCCAGATTTCAGGAACCTGAACTGATGGGAATTTCTCTGATTCAAAGCTTACATTTTTCTTGGATATTGTCGAGGGATCTATGCCATCACACAGCTCAACCTTTTTAGAATATCTAAAGCTAAACTTGAATATAAACTGTAGAAATACAGCATTTCACTCCTTCCTGTATAACATTAGTTGTTTTAGTTGAACCTGTAAAAATCTTGTGGTTGACTAGCAGCACTGATAACCGCATGGCTGCTGTTACTACTGCAGTTACTACATCTTTACACAGTTCGTTTACATCAAGATGTCTGACAAATATTCTCAAAAATGTCTCAAATATTGAAAGGAGAAGACTCGGTGGGAGCAGCTGATGACACTCCATCTTCCTCTGCTCTTCCATTCATCCTTTCCTCACGTCATCACTCCCACAATCCTTTTATCCAGTCCTCCTCTTCTCTCCTTTTTAGATTGAGCAACTTTCCTCTGTTCTGCTGTTTACCTTGTCCTTTTCTCTTGCCATGAATGGCTATTTTCTTGTTTTTTCTCCTCTCCTATCAGTCCTTGTGCTCTCGTCCTTCAATTCTTAAAAACAACATTTTTTGTGAGGACAGAAAATGTCCTTTCACATGTTTTGAAGTCTTGTATTCAAGGATTTTTGCATTTAGAAAATTTGAATTGAATCCTACCACAAACAGAAGGAAAGGACTGGGAGATGTAGCCCAACTTTATGTAGCCAGGAAACCAAAATCTTAATTTTTCATGCTGCTGGAAACAAACATGTTTGTTACCTGGCAGTGAAAGGCTTAGTTTGTGTGACCAACAATACATGTTACCATGTTCTTCTAAAACTAAACAAAGTTTTAATTGCTGAAATACAACCAGATGCCATCTGAAAGGTAATTTAAGAAACTAATGAAAACAAAAGGGAGGAAAATAGAGCAGTTGTAGAAAAATCCAACCCGGATTGATGTGAAAATCCACCATCAAACCTTCTGACCTTCACTGCTGACATTTTCACCTGTTAAAAGTGATAAACACTCCACAAAATATAATGAGTCTCTTTTCCATTTAGTGCTTATTGTGCCCACAGGCACACACAAAAACGGTGGACATTTGTGTCCACAAGCCTCTGCTTTGCTCATGCCATCTTTATGTCAGCCTGGTTACCTGCATGAGTTTTGCTGCAGGTTGTGACCAGACAAGGCAAAGTTATATAGCATATTTCATACATATGTCAGTCCAATGTGCTGAACATGATCACACGGTTCTTATAAACCATTCTGAGCCATCAGTCACCTTATTCTAGGTCTATTCTTCAGGTGGTAAAAGGCTGATTTGGTTCCTGCTTTAATATGGATGTTAAAATTTGCCTCAGATTTCAAAATGACACCAAGATTTCTGGATTGATCTGTTGGTTTAACATTGCTGACTGAAGCTGGACACTAAAGGCAATAATTTCAGATTTATCTTTATTTAGCTGAAGAAAATTCTGGCACATGCACATATTAATTTGACCGAGGGATACATTTAAGCTTTGTACGGGACCAGAAAAGCTAGGGAACCAAGGCAATGCAACAGAGAAAAAGCGAGTTACACTGGGAGTAAGAACAAACAGCAGAGTTGTAAATTAAAATCAGAACATATTTGCATGCAAGTGTAGCAGGTTGAAAAAAATGTCTATATAAAACTTTATTGAAAAGAACCCACCCCTATTTTTTGTTTAAATTGTGAACTGGTTATTCAAACGTTAATTTTTCACATGGTGTTTATACAACCCCAAGTCAGTAGATGGCGCCCATGCGCCATGGTGGGTCTAGCAGAGAGGCTTAGCTACAGGCTTTGGACATGCGCAGCTCAGAATAAACGAGTTCTGGTCTGTGCAAAACGCTAAAACGGTCTCCTCTCTGTGATTCACAGGTACGGTTAAAGCCATTTTTCTATGTTAAACTGATTAGAATTGTAATGTAAATGCATTAATATTAGTTTGAATGATTAAGAGAATTTTGAGATGTGTGATTCAAATCGTTGCTTTGTACTTTACTTTGGTCTGTTATCTGGTACCTAGCATGTTTTAAGTAGCTATGTCAGATGGATGGCGATTGTAAAAATGTATTAAACTGACTAAACATTCCAGTTGTTTGAAAAGGTGTTCAATATGCTGTTAAAATGTTAACCAGCTAGTAGCATGTTCTATGAGGATAAGAGAAAAATTAACTTTTAAAAACTGTTTTACATACATGTTTGTCATTTCGCGCTCGCCGCCATGTTGTTCACCACCGCCATTAAGTATAAGTGTATTTTGCGGTACTGGTAAAACTGGGGGAGTGGAAGTCGATTGCAGTGTACTTGGTAATCACCACAGTGATGTGTGTAGATGTAATGTTTTTGTCCTCTTGGT
>JBAFTA010000011.1:7560144-7570381 GCA_036919975.1 Melanotaenia parkinsoni | reverse complement strand
GTCGAGTCTGAAGTCAATTTAGGTGCGACTTAAGTGCGACTCGAGTCCGAGTCGCAAACTCGAGTCCCCATCTCTGTCAATATCAGAAGCTTTATCTTGTACTCTAAATTGTTAAATCTATTTCAAAGATATGATAAGTCATATATGAGTCTGCCTTGCAAGTTTTTGAGTTTTAAAACTCATCCTGACTCGGGTCAGTGCAGAAAGTCCAGCTCAGTTCAAGGCTGAAGGGTTGAAAAGGAAAGTCAGTCTCCACTCATTATACAGACACCACATCCTTCTCCTGCATTTTTTTACACATATCTTGTCATTTCAGAACATGTTGACACACAGGTTGCGAGCAGTCTGACATAAACACACATGAACAAGGACACATTGAAATACCCGCGCACCACGCCTTGCTGTCAGATTTAACTTTAATGATGCTACAGGAAAAGAAGGACTTGGTGTGAGATACTGCTGAGGTCATTTATTCTTTAACAGGGATGGGAGGAAGAGGAGGAAGGACGGATAGAAATGCAGCATGTTTTTGAAAAAAAAAGAGAACTCTGCATAATTTCTGGCAGATGATTGGCAGGATGGGATGTGGAGGGAAAGGAGAAGAGGATAGAGAAGAAGGCAAATATGAAGAAATATGAGAGGCTGAAATTCTGTAAACTCTGTACTTCATTAACAGCTGTGGCTTCTGTACTGGAAGCCTCAAAGACACAGAACAGTAGTTTTACTCGAGAATCTGATGTATGGCTGAAGGCTGGCAAGCAAGTGTGACACAGGACCAAAAGCTTGTTCTGACATGGGGTTTTAATAATTATGAAAGTTATGACATCTTCTTTTTTGCAGTACCTCTTCCTTTTGTAAACGTCTTCGACCTTTTATGGCAATTGTTTACATAAATCTATCAATAAACGTCAGTCTATACAGATTTCTAATTTTATCATTACAGGAATTTTGCATGGGACCGAACTTGCATGTGCCTTTCAGTCCACTTGAGTGCATCTTTTTGGGGTTCTGGACGCAGAGCCACGAGCAGCCAGGCTTGCATGTGACCACCCCCTGTCCCCCTTTGTTCTCTAATAGGCTAATAAGGCTGAGGCACAGAATATACTTTGAAGTATTTGTGCACATCCTGAAAAATTAATGCTACACATTCACAAGCTGCAATGTGCGAGTAACCGGTAGAGTCAACGTAGGGACCGGTTTGACTTGATGTCAGCTCACATGGTCCAACTAAAAAGTGGATCAATATACACACCCCGATATATGAATAAGCTAACCTGCTAAATGGATGCTTTTGTCTATAAAAAAAATTGGCTGTGGGATGTTACATAGGATATCATTTTGGTTTGTTTGTGTTTAAAATTAAGTACTTAGTATACCACGATCTGTACATACAGTATTTAGATCGCTCTAGTAGAGGATGGCACAGTCAGCTGCTTTCAGCAGGCTCTAAATTGTTGTGTCGTCTGAGAGAAACTAGAGTTGCAGTTGGTTGATATCTGTATAGTATTGTCTTATTACCACATTCTGGAATAATAATAATAAGGGCATTTGTCTTTTCCATCCTAACCCCCAACAATGTTGTGACAACAACTTGTGTCCACAGCAGGTGGGTGTTCATATGTTTTGTTCCTTCTCCTGTTATTAGCCAGCTGAGTGAACACTGAGCACCATGCTGAGGAGGGAGGTGTCTGCTTTAGGTCAAAGTGTTGCAACAACCTGAGAAGTCAGCAGGTGTTTGTAGGACAGCTACAAATTTACATAGTTCACACTTAGCTGGTTGATGTAAAAGTTGCTTAGTTAAAGCTGAGAATTTATCTGATCTTATCCAGCAACATGTCCTTCCAAACAGTGTTCTGTTTGCCTGGCTTGGGAGTTATGACCTATTTAAGTCTCTGTATGTACAAATATATATGGATCATCAGCAATCACATCAGCAGCCTCAAGTTATCAAGTGATGAAGTTTCAGATGTTATTTTGTCCCATTCTTCTTGCAAACACATTTTTAGGTGTGCACTAGTTTAATTTCATTTAAAAATTCATGACATGCTCTCTATTGTGGACAGATCAGGATAGCAGGCAGTCCTTTCCAGTACCTGTGCCCTCCTCTTCCTCAGCCGTGCTGATGTAATGTGTGCAGGATGTAAGTTTTTGCATCGTCCCTGGAAAAGATGCGATCTTGAAGGCAGGATAAAATCTCAGTGAACTTTGCTTCACATGCATGCTGATATTTACAGTGCCGCTAACTTCCAAGACTCACAAAGGTGAAACTTTCCAACACAGTTCGTGCAGGTGTCCTCTTTGTGTACGTGGCAACGGTTGACCTAGCTAAGATGCTGCTAGTGTTAACCATGCTAACAGAACTTTTACTAAACAAAACAAAACTAAGCCCTCTTGAGGTAATGCTCCTTTAGCATACATTGTTGAGAAAGTTAACATTTCCACTTTATTTTTTATGTAAGTGCATTTTGTTTAGTGTTAAAATTTGATGGGATGAATAAGTAAAGCATTTTAACAGCGTGGTATCGCACTTGATCTGGCCGTCTAAATACTGAGATAAAACCCTGCTGAACTCTGGTGAATCTGACTTACTTTTCAGTGTTTCACCTCATTTTTAATCTTAAGTGTCTGTAATGTTTACACTTAATTACAGTAATATAGGACTTATAGTAGATTTATGTCCCTGGCAACCTGATAAATCTGCCACTGGTGATGATCTATGTGAGGAATCATCTAATGATGATGTTGGAAATGAAGAACTGAGGGGAAGGTTAATAGAGTGCTGACAGATACTGGCCTTTCAGTAATGTCCAGCAAGTTAATGCAGAGTGTGGGAGCTGCCATCAGAGTTTAGATGTAGAAGTTATCAGAGCCCAAAGACAGCAAGAACCTCCACCCTAGTCTCATTCACCTGACCAGTCTGTCTCCAGGTTCTTCATCAACAAGATCTCAGGTTTTTAGGCAGCTGCAGCTAGCTCCTGTTTTTTGAGAGACATTTTCAAACCAAACACTGCTGGTATCACAAAAGAAATGATGCTAAAAAATCATTTAGAAGATTTTGACAGAGCAAAATGTGCACGAGTTACTACGCGGTCCTCATCAGAAGCTACGTTGTCAGACCGGAGCTTCTATTAGGTTTTTTAATTTATTTAATAGGGGAACTGAACAGGCATTGAGTTGCAGGAACCAGAAGTGCAAGGTCTTCCTATAAGCATGGGTGTTTGCATGTCCACCTGGGGTTCTTATTTTCTTTAATCACTGCAGCGAGTCTTTGCCTGTAAACTGGTGAAGGACAACAGCTGGTCTGCAGTCAAACCACCTAACCAAGTCTTGCTGGCTTGAGATCCAAACTACTTGGTGGTCTGCTTCAAAGCACTTCTCTTAAATGTAAGAACCTTTTTATGCAAAGTTCTGGGGCTGGATGAGTTTCTTTAGCAGCAACCTTCTGACAGATTAAAGGCTCATTTATGCTCCCTTGACGTACATAAATAGGCACATCTGTTTCAAACGTCACTGCCCTCACAGTGTCATGCAGTCCTTAACTAGGTATGATTGTTAGGTAATTCTTCCACCAGGGGACAGTGCAGAGTTCACCTCTGAGCTCCGACGTCCATTTCACACCACAGTTAACATGGCGACTGTGGAGGAGATCAAGATAATGTACATTCTCAGAAAGAGACATAAAAAGAGGCAGTGCAGTAGAGGGAGGTGATCTATGCAGCCATTAAATACATCACAGCTTCTTCTTCTTTGTTCCTTTGACTGGTCACAGGTCAACTACATTGTGCCTCACTGGTGCACTACTCTGTTTGCTCGTTAGGCTATGTATCCATAAGCTCTCTGAAAATGGACCAAATTACACACATAAAAGATGCAGAAGATGTAGAACCACTTGAGCAAAGAAAGTGGCTGCTCGTGACAACAACAGAAGCAATGGGAATCTCAAACACGATGCAGCAAAGTTTGCAAAACACAAGTTTGGAGTCGCTGAGGAAATGCCAGGCCTGGATTAAAGGTTATGCTAGCTAGCTAACTGTTATAGATGGAGATGATCATTAGCAAAATAGCAGATTTCTGTTTACTTCCATTTACATGGCAAATTGAGTAGATGGTGACCAAACGTGTATAACATTACAACCATCATGGTCAGTTTTAAGGTTCTCACTCAGTATGATATCAAAAGATATAAAAAAATCTCAGCTCTAGATGTTTTGCAGATCTTTTTGTTATAGAAGTAGTTCCTTCAAATGATCTGCATTGAATCACAATCAGAAGCCTCATCTCGCTGCTCTACATGTGCAGGCTGACAGAGGTGGCGCCCTCTTGTCTGTCACACTGTAATTGCTTTCTATTGATGGAGAAAGAGAGTCAAACTGCTTTGGATTCAGTGTCAGCACAAAATCGCTTCAGGCAAGGCAGAGAATACACCAATCACACTCTGATAGACAAGGACACACACATTCAATAACAGCACACACTCATAAACAACACTCCCTTCTTATCCATCTTATCCGACCCGTCTCTCACCCAGATTCCCTCCTGTGCTTTAATGCTGCTTTGATAAGTGAGCACTAAGCAGGAGGCAGAGAGGAGACGGTGAAGGCTGAATGAAGAGGAGTGGGATCAGATAAGGTGGAAGGGGGAGGAGAAGGGGGTCAAGAAGAAGTAAGAAAGAGAACGATGAGGAAAGGAGGAAGAAAGCGAGCAGAGGTGTGTGTGTGGTAGTGCACCTGTGCTGTGTCCATGGTAGCGGTGGACACACACTGGGGACGGAGATTGGAGGAGGACAGCACAGAGCACACCCACTCCTCGAAGCGGGACGCTGAAGTGGAGAGAAGGAGGGAGGTGATGAAGATGAGGAGAGATAACCACAAAGATGAGACAAATGTGAGGCGGCTGTGTGGATCAGTTAAACTCTCACCCATGTTTTTCCTACCACACACACACACACTCACCCAATGATCAATTGCCACTTAGAGGAACACAAGCTTCTCGCTGTGTTTTTGAAGCCCGATTACCAGCTGGGTGAAGATATAAAACTGCTCTATTTGTCCGTCTATCTCAGTTTATCTCTCACATGCACAAACACAAACCTCCTCACTCAAACACAGAAGAATGCTTTCTAGAGCTCAGCGTGACGTCCACGAGAAAGGAAGGAAGGAAGGAAGGAAGGAAGGAAGGAAGGAACTGATGAAAGCTCGCAGCTTAATTATCTGAAAACCGTCTAATTGAAGTCTTTATCCAACAAGGACTACAACACTGACTGACTACCTTTCACCAGCAGTGTGGAGTTGCTAGTAATGGAAGTCTCTAATGGAAATTGTCACTGCTGATGGCTACCACTGTGAGCTATAGCTATATCCACAGAAACATGGGTGTTTTGCTGAACTGAAATTTTTCCTCTACGTTCACCAAAAACACAACATCCACACGGCAACATCAGCTAATAAATACACAACACTGAAACGCTGCCAACTCCTGGTTAAAGGAAGTAGCTATTAGCTGCCCTAACAGTTGCTAGAAGTTACTTAAAGACGTTACCACCTCATTTGCATGGTTGACCTAGCATGTAATGTTCTGGCTGCTGTATTAGATAATAATAATGTAATGGGAGAGACAAAACGAGAGGAAAAAACACCCTAAATATGTTTCGAACTACAAATGATCTCTGCTGATTCTGAAGAAGAAAATAACAGAAAACAGACACTGATGTGGCTAAGTTAACAACACTGTTATCAGAAACCAATCTGCTGACAAAAAATGACCACTTCCAGTAAAAACTAGAAAATAAATGTCTGAATTCATCATTATAGTCCAGGTTTTCAACGTGTCCCTGCTGAAACATACCTGCTTCAAATGAATTAGTTCTCCAACACCTTGTTTTAAGGTCTGCACAGCCTCCTAATGACCTATCATTTGAGTCAGGTGTGGCAGCATGGATATGAAAACTGGCACTGGCTCAAGAGGTCCAGATTTGGTGAGCCCTGGTATAGTCAGTGACTTACTTTATATCAGGGGTGCCCAAATCCGGTCCTCAAGATCTACTATCCTACAACCTTTAGATAAATTCCCTCTCCAATACACCTGAATCAAATGGCCGAATTCCCTCATCCACATGTTTAGCTCTGCAGAGGCCAGGTAACGAGCCATTCACCCCTGTTTTATATGTATATGCAAACATATTAAAAGTGCTGTTAGCTAAACACCAGCACAATCCGCCAAAAATGCCAGTTCGTTATCCTACCCAAGCATGAACAGCACAGCCAGATTATCTGCAAGTCTTGATCCTGGAAGGAGTTTTCCTCACTTTTTTTTAAACTGCATTCAGATGTGAACCAAAGGTACAAAAAGAGGTAAACATCGGATTTTGACAGCATGTTTGTGTGGACAAGAGGATCTTGTTTTCATAGCTGTAACTAACTGAAATCCAATGAGATGAAAAAACTTTTACTCCAGTGGCTCAAATTTCTTCTACTGACACCTTTACAGTAACCGAAAAAAATGCAACACAAAGGCACAAAAGACGGTTTAAAGTTCAAGGCCTGCTCAGCTTCTGCAGAACAACAGCAGGAGAGAAAAACATTGGGAAAAAACGGAGGTTTGGAGAGGAGGCGTATGAAGACATGTATTTGTGCATGAGTGTGTGTCTTCTACTGAGTCCTGCTGGCCTTGTGCTTCTCTTAAGTTAGCTGAATGTGGAGCCTTGGGATGTAATGAAGAAGCCCCCATCAGTAAGCATGAGCACCTCATGTGTGCCTTCTCTCTGTGCGCACACACAAACACGCAAACCCGGCCATGCTTCCGGTAGCCTTCAGCATCAGGACCCACACACACGAAAGACTCATCCTCCTTTTGTCCCTCCCTAACAGCTCTATAGAAAAGTAATGAAGCCAGCCGAGCTCTGACAGCCACTTCCACCATTTTTTCATCGCTGTTTCTCAGCTTGTTGCACCTGTTGTCTCCTTGCCATTGATTTCGTCTGCCTCCTCTTTTCTGCTGCAAGTCTGCTTAACTTATTTGTTTCTGCTTGTTTTTCATAATTAGGTTTTCTCTTTGCATAAGAGACATGCATGTATAAACCTTTGTACATCGATTGGAATGGAGATGATGTCGCCTGTTCGTACTCATTGTCTCCGTCTTGTCTTCCCCATCTTTTTTTTTTTTTCCCTCCCTCCTCTTTTTCTTTTCTCCACCCAGTTTTCCTGGTTAATGTCTGTTTCCTCCTTCCAGTTCATGCTGAGTTTGCCTCCAGCCCTCTGTGCTTCTCTCCCCCTCTCAGCCTGTTTTCTTCTCCACTTGTTCGATCTGTTTTTTGTTTTTTTTTTTGTTGTTTTTTTTTGCTTGTTTTTCTGGCCTCCACAGCTCCATCCCTCCCCAGCCCAACACTGAACCACATCCTGCTGTTTTATCCATTCATTCTTCCCTTTCTCTTCTGCTTCACCACCTCTGTCTCAATCACCCTCTTATTAGTTTTACTTTATTTTGTAATCCATTTTATTATTATTATTATTATTATTAATAGTCCTTTTATGTTTTGAAGCAAATAGTTTACCTGTTTAAAAAAAACATTTGAATACAAGTTTATGAATGAAGCATTGAGTTCAAATTCTAAGAGGAAAACCTTCAGGTGCCTTTATCACCTTTATTTTTTTGCTTTTGGGCACTCCACCAATTTCAGCTGAAGAAAATTTTAGTCTGCAGTTATGGTAATTATCCAACATAAATCTCATATTTCCTGAGTAATTAATCAGTCAGGTTGTTATATATTGTTATATATTATTATATAATTAAGGCAATACTTTAACAGCAACTCAGTTACAGTTTTATTTTTAAAATATACACAATAAATATAAAAAAAAGAATCTCGGTTTGGACATTAAACAATATTTGTCTCAGCATCTCATCTCAACTTCAGATAAAAGATAAGACAACTAAACACATTTTTCTTTAATAAAAGCGTAATTAAAGCTAACATAGCTTCACTAGCTGCAGCTGTGTGATGCATCTCTACATGTACCCATTGCATCATCCAGGCCTGGATGGGAAAACTAGAAGTAGCTTCTTCCAGGTCTTGCATCCAGATGGGGCCTCATCAGTGTTTGTGGTTTCAGGAGGGCTAAAATGTCTGCAAGCATAATAATACGCATTCCAGTTGTTTTTAGCATTCAAGCCTTAAAACTTCTGCTTCTGTTCCTGGATAAAGTTTTAATTTTGGTTGCACTGGTCATGCTGATGTGTGAAGGAAGTGTTAATTGGAAAAAAACAGTGCCTTAAGTAGGTTTTGGTGGATTTATTTCAACTCCGTAAGAAGGCAACTACATGCTCAAAATTAACTTCTTTCTCCAAGGTAATGCCAATTACAGATTTTAACATGGCATAAATAATAATTTAATAATTCATTTTAATATTAATTAAGTTTTTCATGTTAACAGATCTTAAACTACTCAGCTTCTGAGCAGGGCTGGTCCACTTCAAACTGGATTCAGGATCCAGTGGAAGGAATGGATGGCTTGGTGGATGATTTTTACTGAAATAAAATAAATACAACAGCAGGTCAAGATGAAATGATTGCAGGTAACCTACATCGTCACGGCATCCACTCAGCTGGGCTTCACCATGTCTTCAACAAGCATTGGCTAAATATAAACACAAATTTACTTTAAACTCTTTAAACACACCCGATGGCTGCAACCTGATTTAATTTCCAGTGTTTAGGAAAAGAGAAGGGGGGTTACTTATGATTCAGATGTAAGCATAGATTGGAACAGTGAACAGTGAGTTGTTCATGGACACTGTACCAACCCATGATCTGCTAAAGCTGTGCTAGCTCACATCTACAGAAAACATATGATCTTTACATCTTTACTGGCATCTTTTTGTGGAGCAGTCCTACTTCTAATTCATACCTCTGGTCAAAGATGAGCTGTCGGGTTTTTCTGAAATCCTGCTTATTTATTTATTTTTTTTTTTTTTTTTCATTGTGGCTGAGGCTGAAGGCTATCTCAAGTATGAGGAGTTGTGTACTTTGTGCAACAGCATATCTTTTGATAAATCCTCTTGAATATTTTTTTCTGTTAATACTTTAACAGTGAATCAGCTTGAAGGTTGAGTGTATCATCATAGATTAATTATTCCAGATCTTTGAGACTGCAAATGTAGAGGGTACATCACTTACGATTCAAGTGATAAGTATGCAACAACACTGGTTAAACTTAATTTCCAGCTGATGCATGTTCATACGCTTTGTGATAGACTGGCGACCTGTCCAGGGTGTACCCTTTCCTCTCAGCTGGTAATTGCTGGGATAACCTCCAGTATCCCTGCGACCCTGAATTTGAATAAGCAGTACAGGAAATGGATGGATGTGTATAAATCAACACATAAACACACACACACACACACATAATGCTACTGGACTTTAACATTACTGTTGTTCATTTTTTAAAACTACTGTGAAGTTTGCACATAAAGGACATTTTACACTGAGTGGGAAAAAATAATAAAAAAAGAGTCTATGAGGCTGTTTTAATTGAAAATGTATCATTCAGCTAAAAGTGCAGAGTTAAAGATGCACTCATTCAAAAATTCCTTTGTTTTCTAAATTTCCATAAAACACACAACCTCGGTAGATTCCAGCAGACATATTTATTAATCCTGTAAATGTGTCATGAGTTTCTATATGTCCACAACTAATCTTTATAACCTCTGAGGAGCGGAGGCCTCATGCTCCAACTTGTAATGACCCTTAGGAGGGTGGGAGTTCAGGCTGGGAACCACTGGACTAAAATCTGTCTTCTTTTTGCAACCAAATCTGCTGGTGTGAAAAGAAAATGCAGACTGAGATTACCTTCATTTGTTAGACCTGGAGGCCAACTTTTTAATATCTTCTGTTTTTATGATGTTTAGAGCAGCTGCAGCAGAATAGAATAGAATAGAATAGAATAGAATAGAATAGAATAAAACTTTACTGTCATTGAAATACGTGTAACAAAATTACAAAGCCCTCCAGTAAGTGCAAAACAGAATAAATAGAATAAAACAGAACAATTGCAACAATCATAATAAATAAGACTAAATACAATATATAGTAATTAAGGTGAAATAAAGTAAAATTATACAGAGTATAATGTATAATATATAATATGCCACACATCCTCCCACTCAGGTGCAACAGTCAATGACATCATCAACTCCGTCCACCAACTGACTCATAAACATCCCACAGCCTCCACTCTGGTAA
>JBAFTA010000011.1:7527595-7544862 GCA_036919975.1 Melanotaenia parkinsoni | reverse complement strand
CAGAAGACACACCGGGTGCCTCCTGTCAGCTAAGAACAGGAAACTGAGGCTACAATTCACACACACTCACCAACACTTGATTAATAGAAGATGGAGAAACGTTGCTGGTCTGATGAGTCTCCATAAGAGCAAACATAACCACAGATGAAGAAAAAAGAAAAGAAAGAAGAACAAGAGTGGTTGACATCTGAGTTTCTTTTTTCTTTGAACCAGACCTGTACATCCATTCTTTAATACAACCAGCAACATTGCACCCAAGCACATATTTCTAGTTTATTTTGTGGAACATTGAAATGAGTCCACATTTGTGAAATACAAAGTGAAATTATGTGTTTGTAATAAAACATTTGGAGACAGAAATGTGAAAAAATCACCACATGAATTAAAGCTGAAAATTAAATCAAATAAAAAAAGGTCAGAAATGGTTTGTTGTAAATTTGTGACACCAGGCTTTGAGGGGTTAAATGAGTCATTTTTCTTTTTCTCTCGTGTGTGTGTGAGAGACCCCAGCGGTCAACAATTAATGGATGCATTGACAGATGGATGAAGATGGACAGAAGCAGTTAGTCATGTAGCCTCGTGGTTTTTTTCCACCAAACATGAAAATGACCTGACTGACCAATCAGCTTACTGACATTAGCACAGCGATTAACCAGCAGCCTGCCACCGGGCTACACCAGCAGCACGGGAGACCAGGATGCAGATGTGTGTGTGTACTGATGGATTTGTGTGTGTGTTCTCTGTTTTTTACTCATAGTATTGTAAACCAGGTGTGCAACATGTGAAACAGACCTGTGATCTGAAGAACCAGGTTGTAAAGATGCTACCAACACAAACTAGCATGTGGCCGCTGGCTCATCCACATATGACTTTAGATGTAAATTTCTGGCATGCTTGGACTTTGTGGCCTTTTCTATTATGTCATGTTGCTGCTGTGCGACTCTCAAACTGGTGGCTTATTTTTAAGATACATTCAGAAGTAATTACAAACTAATTTTATCCTTTATGCAGCTAAAACAATCTGAATATTAAAATGCTGTTTAATGAATAAATAACGTATATCTAACCATTTTCTTGGATTGTTTCTGCAAACATCGTGATTGAATGAAAATATGAAACCAGTTTCTCATCACAATCATAAAACCTGTTTCTCAGCTTTAGTTGAGGCTGGAGCCTTTCTGGCCAGCCGACGTCACCAGCCATGACGCATTGTGATGTAACAATGGTAGACTATGGTGTCTTTGAAACTGCATGCGGTACTAGTAGTGTGTACTGATTTAACTAAATTGTAGCACACAGTATGTGAACAATTGTAAAATATGCAGTATGTAAGGAGTACCAGGATGGTGTACTGATTCCAGTATGCATCCAACCAGTCTGGGTTCCATACTGTATCCCATAATGCAAAGCACTGCAGTGGTCTCAATACTAAAACAATGTTTTATTTATTTATCATTATTTATGTATTACTATTATTATTATAGCCGGATAACATACATCTTTTTTTTTTTCCACCATTATTTTATTTAACCAGCAGTTACGCTTCCTCTTCTAATTGTGGGCCTCACCCCCCTGCCTGGTAAGTGAATATATCATATAGATGCCAGTGATGTGTCATCCACGAACAAGCCGCCTCTGTGTAGTGCAAGAAGCACTGACGCCCATAGAGGAGAACCAAATCTTCAAGACTTTATTTTGATTGGCACACCATGCAGCCAATCACATGCGAGGAAAGACCATGATGTTAAAGAAAGTAAAGAGAGGGGAGAAACAATGTGGTAGCAGAGATCTTAACTTTCATAATGTTCAGACTTTGGTCTTTATATATTTGGTTTGTTTGTTGTAATAAATATTTGCTGTATTTTACAACATTAAATGCATTAAAATAAGGCTTCTAATGAAAAAATAAAAAATATTCCTTACCAACAATCAGATCATTCGTAAGTGCTAAAATGAGGTTAAATAAAAGCTCTGGGAGTCAGTTGGGAGTTGAAAAACCAGGCTGTTTAAGGGAACAAATTCAAACGAGGCGAATCTTTGAAAGGGGCTGAACTTTTCATCACAAGCAGATGCATAAAAACAAAAAATCTAAATCTAAATGCAGCTACTGTGTGTCATCGTTCACCTCTGCTTTTTAAACCAGAAACTGACTAAATCTGCAGTAGCTACCGGATGAGCCACATACAAGGTTGCAAACAATGTGCTTGCAGCAAACATCATATGCAGCGTGTCCTGCATCAGTACAGTTTTCCAACCCCCCCCACTATATACTACGCATACTAGCTAGCGTACTGTGTAGAAGGTATCTGGAAAACAGCTAAAGATTTTTCACAAAGTTTGTTTAAACAAAGACATCTTGAACCTTTTTCCATCACATATTTACAGCCGAGTATGATGTTAATCTAACAAACCTTCTAGTCAAGACTCCTTTAAAGAGTTGGTAACGAAAACTACAAAAACATTTTTGTTCTTCTTTCACCACATTTTTGGTTTTAGATTTTCTCATTCCCAGAGCTGCTTTTGGAACATTTGAAAGTGGCGTTAACAAAGATGATGGTTATAGTCGGGTGTAGCTGCCGATCACAGCCGCTCATCGGACTGTAGTGGTGATGTGTGTGCAGGACAACGAGCTGCTCTGTCATGGCTGCAGTGTAAATCTTTTCTCCATAACCTCTTTTCAAGTAAAATGGCTTTTTCCCACTTTTAATGGCGGGTGAGAATGAATTGGATCAAAACGAGGAATTAAAGACGCTGTCATCTCCTCCTCCTCTGCCATCGCCTGGCCGGAATCGTCCGGAAATGTCATGTCCTGCTGCTAATGAGGTGGGGGTGTGTGTGTGTCTGCAGGGGTAAGAGGAGTTTAGGGTGTGCATGTCTACAGAGGGAGAAATGAACACACACACTCTGACATTTAGCAGAACCATAGACTCTAATTCTGTTTCAGTGTCTGGCCTTCAGACTGCCTATTCCTCACTCTTTCACACACATGTGCGCACACACACATTTTTCTGTATCTGCAGTATCTTACGCATTTAACGTTTTCTTATTTCCTACTCTTTACTCTCTTTGCTTTACTCTTGCTTCTCTTTATCATCCCTCTTCTTCTTGATCTCCACCATGATGTTGTTGTACAGATAATCTGGATTACGTAAACACACATTAACAGAACAACTGCTCCGTTTAAATGCACCGCTCTTGATTTATTCTCTGTAATGCCCCGATCATCTCAGCCTCCATTCAGAGCTGCTGCATTCAGTGCAACTGCAGTCATAACAGGGCCAAATATTCAGTATTCTTATTGGGGATGTAACGTTACATCAGGCAGATGGCCATCCTACCTGGTTCTGGTTCTGATGGAGGTTTTCCGTCCAGTTAAAGGGAAGTTTTTCCTCTCCACTGTCTCCTCATGCAGCTCATGATGGACGTTTTAATCAATGAGATTATTTGATTCAATCTGTTTCCTATGATAGGTAATTATTTTTGTGAATTGTTTATGACCACAGTTATTATAAATTGGACTAATGTGAATCATAAAATGCATTTATTTTAATAGAATTATAATTGAACTACAGTGAATTGGACTGTGTCTGTAAAAGTGCTTTAAGATGAATTGGTGTTGTATAAAGTTAAATTAAATATTGTCTTGTTGCGATCGCTGGATTTGGAATCAAATCTAATCAAAATCATCTTGTTGCAGAATTTGTGATGTCTGTTAAAAACTGTTAAGCATCAAATTGATTTAATATTTAAGATTAAACAGGGTAAACTGGAAAAAAAAAAAAAACAGTAAAGGCCCATTTATGCTTCTTTTACTTACACAAACAGGTATGTCCATTTCAAACTTCGCTGCTCTCATACCTTCATGTGTCCCTTGTGGTCATTTCATTTTCATTCTCTAAGAGAGACATAAAAAGAGTTTTTATTTTATTGTTTTTATTTTCGTGGGTCGTACATCAGCTCAAACATGCCCCCCGGAGTTTCCAATAGTACTACTCCGTTTGCTCCATCAGGGTACGCATCCGCAAGGGCCCCAAAAACGGAGTTTAAGTGTAGAGCATAATTGGACTTTAAAAAGTGAACCGTTATTATTAAACTGTAGATCCTGAGCTGAACCTGAAGTTACCTTGATAAACCGCCAATCCTACTTCGTTTTACAGGTCATGTTAGCATTTTATGATTATTCAGGGGCAGCAATCACAAACCAGACTAATCTATCCAGGTTCTGGGATGTAAACTTTCAGGTTTGGTTTCAACTTTTGGACCCCTGAAAATGCATTATTAAAGTTTGGTTGTCCTAGATTCATCCACTCACCTGTTAAGTATTCTTTGAGACTGTAGTACATTTCCTGAGCACAGGACTTAGAAACCATCTGGTACGTCAGGTGAGTCAGATCAAACTGTTCTGCACATTTTAAGGCTGAAAGGAGGAAGAGAATCAACCTTTATTTAAACACACAGGAGCCCCAAAATTACAAAATAACTTGGTGTTGAGTGAACATCCTGCTTGTATTTAGCACTGCATGGATTCACCTGTGTTAAAATGATCAAGCCGTTAAAGTGCTTTGTTTCAATGATTCCCTTGAGCAAGGCATTTCACCACCAAGATGTTACACTACACATGAAGAAGCTTTAAAAGAAAAAAAATGAAAAGATTACTGTAAATAATAAAATGTTGTCAGCCAGGTTCATCGGTTGGAAAAAAAAACTTCTCATCTATGAAAAGCTTGACATTACCCGTCTGTTTGTCTCGGTGTGTTCGCTTTGCAGTGATCTTCCTCTAACAATGTCTCACACACACTCGATCTTCCTTTGCTGCTGTTGTTTCAGTTTCACACATATGCAAGCACACACTGGCACTCAACAGGAAAATAAAAAGGCAGAGGAAAACGCCTTGCCTCCCTGCCTCTCCCCGTACGCTTTGTCTGCCCTCATTAAAAGTGATGGGTGCACATCACATATACACACATGCATACACACACATCAAATCACATCATCCCCAACTGTCATATTAGTAAAATATTAATGGTGAGCAGCCCTGCTTGATATCATTTTCCCGTGTGTCCCTGTGGATGGGTTTCCTGTCAGGGGGGCGGTTTATGTTTGAATTAGAAAGAGACGAACATCTGGAACCTGTGTGGTCATCTAACATGAACCAGGGCTTGAGTAATTGGGTTGTAAAGTGGAGAAAATCTGAGAAAAAAAGGTGAGAGAGCAGAATGATTCCAGCATGCCAGGGATGGCGTTGAGGTAGAAAGAAAAAATAACAGAAGGAGATGGAAAATTGCAGGGGAGAAATCAAACTGGGAGTAAAAAGAAAATGCAAGTGTGGTGCCAGTTGTCCACCTTCAGAAAAGAGAGACATGCTGATGCTAGCTGAAGAGATCGCTTTCCTTTTTAAAATAAAGTGTGCTTTTGGTTTTCTCCCCTTGCTTTGCTGTGTAGATAAGTTAAGTTAAAATGTTTGTGGGGCTACACTACATTCTACATGACCTACAGGATGGACCCACTTAACGTGAAATCCCAAATCAGACAGTTTGAATTGTTTAAAAATCAATTATTAAAAAAAAAACACTGATTTTATGCCTACTTTAATTTTTATTTAATTAAAAATAATGTCACGCAGAAGGAAGCTGGCTGACTGGTAGGACAACCGTTCACCCCTGTAAGTGGTCAGAGATTAGTTTTCCTGAGGCGCAAGCAATCAGTCAATAACCTGGGTTACAATAAAATATCTCTGATGCGTCCTCCGGATCCAGTGGGAGGAGTAATGCTGCTGCTAGCCAGTTCTCATCCATCCTGACCAAGAGTTTACGCTGCCCCGACTAAAATCCACTGCAAACAGGAAAAGGCACGGCCCTCAACAACCCATGGTAAAAAGAATAAATAAAATCCAGCTAGGGCAGGTGATAAAAAGTGGCTGGTGAATGATGACCGGGTAATATAAGAGAGGTCACATATCTGTGAAGCGTACTTCTCCCCGCCTCCACGTATCCGGTTCGACGTCCTCTCTCGTCTTTCTCCTGGTGCAGTCCCCTTCTTGCCATTGTTTTGGTATAGATCGATCGGTTGCGTCCCATCACTAGGCTCTTTCTCTGGTCCCCCAGTCAGATGTCCGCCATGCTTTGGCCCGTCGTTTGCCGTTTGTAATTTTGTTCCATTCTTTCTCCAGTGGAGACCAGCCAGTCCAGTACCCATGCCTTCGTCTCCCTCAGTCATGCTGCTGTAATGTGACCAGAATCATGGTCTTTATGGATGTCCCTGGAAAGACGTGGCCTTGAAGGAAGCAGGTGTTGCTATAAAATCTCAGTGAACTTTTTTGCATTAATGCTGCAGAACACTGAGCCGACCCCATACCATGAAAACCTTGATCTGACTGCATACCATCACAGTTACAGGCTTTTGGATTCTGGATCTAGACTACTGCTTTGTCTGACCACAATCCAGGTCCCCACTGTGTGATGGTCCATCACAGATGCATCTAAGCCCAGATAATCTGATGATGTCTCTGGACCAGGTTAATATTTTTTGTAAAGTCTGAAGTTTGAATCTGCGAATGCAACTCTGTATCGTAGAGCTTGATAAAGGTTTCATCAGGATTTCTTCATGTGGTTCTATCACATGGTGATGAATGACGATTCTTGATGCACTGCTTTCTAGGAACAACACTTCCATGGAGACCCATTTCTACTTAAGGTTTGGCCAACAGTAGATGAACCATTGAAGGTCCAGATACGTCTCTCAGGTCCTGGTTCAAGTTCCTATTTCTTCAAGACCTCACGTTCAGATCGGTTTTTTCCTGCTGTAGATATTTTTTATTGTTGATTTTTAGCTAACAACTCTACGGAAATCCCTTGCTCCTGATAAAAATTGTATTTCTGTTTTTCAACCTGTCACCTTCAGCATTTTTCATAGATGTGTCTAAAGAAATTAATTATGTGTCTTTGTGTCAGGAAGCTTGTTATAAAAAAACCTAAAGATTCTATTTAAAATGATATTTTTGCTAATTTATCTGTTAACACATCATCAGTTCTTCATTTGAGTTAGGAGCCTTTTGTATGCTCGAATGTTAAATGGCTTAACCTGAAAATAATAAGGTGCGACTGGACTGAAAATGAGTGAAAAAGCACAAACTGTTCCAAAGAAAAACTTTGAAAGACCTTCAGAAAGCTGGAGAACTGAACCACTTTAAAAAGATTACAACAAAGCCTGGTTGCTTGGAAGCAGAAATGAGGGCTGGATCAGGACTGTATGTAAACATGTATGTATGGTGAGTGTCTCCTTTCTGTGGTCTGCTTGGTGTTTTAGTTCAGAACAAAGAGATAAAATCATACATAACATCCCCAAACTATCTGACCATTGATCTCTGGGATACATGTTGCAAACAACACTGCATCAATGGTTGCCCAGCAACAATGATGGCACCACAAGTAATGAGATGGAACCTTTTCAACAAACTGGCCCGTAGGGAAGCACTGACAGCCCTCTACCTCCCACCTCCCAATGGGGGCTGATGGTCACAACTTACTGCAGGTAAATGGGGAGAAATTTTTTCCTGACTTCTAATAAAGTATTGAAGTAACCTGAAGACTAAGACAGGTTGGGAAGGTGAACAGAATTGTTAGGAGCAGTGGAAAAAAGAAAATGGTTGGATAAGATGGTGGGAGAAAGATGAGGAATACCTTGAAGGAGCAGCTCAGTTAAATAAGACAAAGCGTTATTGCTGCTTGGTTACACAGCAGTGAGCAGGGGTCCTGTCTCTTTTTCCTCCCTCTCACACATAAATACACACCGGGGGCAGAGGGACCGCCTCTGTGGGCACCAAGGTCTTTCCTCTCAGTAAATTAAAACCATTAATAACCAACTGGGAAAGGGGGAAGAGGAGTAGCAGGAGGGAGATGTATACAAAGTGGAGAAAATGTGTGTGAGGTAAATCTGTGAGCATGGTGGCACCAAAAAGTGTACTTTCAGTTTCAGGGACAGTCAGATGTGTCCAGTGCCAGAAGTGAGAGCAAGATAGTCTCCATAAAACGTGATCCCTGTGTGTGAGGCTACCACTAATGCCTCATCGGTCTTCTGGACTGCAGCAATTGGAGGCAAGATAGCTGATTACACTGAAAACACAGAAGAAAAAAACAAGATACGACACAGATGGAAAAAGTTTGAACATGATAAATGACTGAAAAATGACTGCTTCTCTACAGGATCAGCACAAGAAGCACATTCAAACGTAACTGCACATTGTAACTTATCTGCTTTTAAGCAGAATTTAATGTTTTTGTAACACTTGTTTTACTTATTCTCTCTTGGGCAGTCCTATGCACTAATTCCTGTTTCTCCAATGTGCTACTTATGCAGTGCAAAACAGATTAACAAAGCCCTACACCCAACCCCCGTCACCCACCAAAGATTTGATGCAGTCGTTTGATTTTCTTAGCTGAATTATTTTTATTTAACACGTTTTTGATACACCTCACAATTAAAAGCGAACAGAAAGAAACAAAAGGAATATATTATTTAATAGGTAATGGATTTGTTTAATTAGATTAGTATTAGAATTAAACAACTCATTATGTCTGTGAAAAGCCAAAACACTAAAGCATCCGGCCTTCCAGGTATTGTCAGTCAGGGTGTATTCATACCTAAGAGTACTCCATATGATTGGGGACTGTGTTCAAGGGGGTTTGCAACATTCTTTTGTTCAGGGTTTGCTTTCACACTGCACTTGATAAAAGGAACCATACCTTTTAAATAAAGTATTTCTGTCCGCACTACAGGCAGCAATGCAGCAAGGGTTACTGAACGACAACACAAAACAAACAAGAAAACTTGCTCATCTATTGCAGGGAAATTTTATTTTCACATATGAGCAAAACATGGAGTGGCATTAACCCGTTAAGATGCAGACGTACCGGTCCCGGTACATGACTACTAATCAACAACATTGCAGTCATGTGACCCCGCTTGATAAGGGGTTAAATCCTAGCCGTCGTGGGTTGACAATATTTTTGCTTTTTCCTCATTCTCATGTCCATGAGCCATTTCTCTCAGATCTACATACGCCTATCTTTTGGTGTTTACCCGCAATGTCCTGCATGGTACCTGCAATACCATGTGTTGTAGTCCACTTCCTGCATTTTCTTTATTTGAAGCTAACCAAGACCTGCATTTTTAGACAGACAGAATTCACTTCTTTGATCCATATTGGAGTTTGGTTGCATATTCACACCTCCCCCAAAACAAGGATTCGAATCAGAAGGACTGATTATTTATGGCATTTCTCAGGGTACTTGAGGTTGATCGAGTAAAACCTTTCCGAAGTTGTCCTCTAGTCAACACTTCCTAAGCCAAAGCAAATTACAAGTAAGGAAAAATATTAAGCACTGGCACAGTAAGAAAAGGGGCTACATTAGTGTCCTTTATCAAAGTGTATTTATTCTATTAGAGAGCAGGCTGTCTCATTTCCCTTCTCATATTGTACTGCATTTCCTCAAAGCTCTGCTTATGGACTCAAACAGTCTCCACTTGGATGAAAATATGTTATGATTCCATTTCAAACTTAGCTCCCCCTTCTTAAGCTTCTACTCGCACTCAGTCACAAAATTTTTGTTCTTGGATTTTTGTCTGCATACTCTGGGGTTAATGTGAGACTATCATAATAAAATCATCATGGCCTCTTTGTGGGTGCACTCATTTTACTTCACAGCAGATGATCCAATGAGCAGCTACAGTACATTTGTTGCAGGAATTAGCAGCTGGGCAGAACATGTAGTTACCTACTCATTTGGCACCACCAGCTGTTCTGTTACAGGTGCAGACTTGTCATTAGTCAGATCAAATAATAACTTGTCGGATGTTCAGTAGTCCGGACTGAGAGTGTTGGGTGTGTAGGGATGTAGCATTTGATGGCATTCTCCAAGGAGAACGTAGTTGTATGTATGTTGTATGTTCATTAATATGTGCAGTCCAATTCAAATAAAGTAATAAATAAAAACAAAAACTGGTGTGAAAGATAGAACTATAAGGTATCATCTGTGTAGCAGTGACATCAGAAACCATTAGAGTAGTTGACTGGAACCAAGGAGGTGGAGTAATTTGCAAAAAGAAGGAGCCCCAGTACAGAGCTTTGAGGCACCTTAGAGGAAAGGCGACGGGATGTGGAAGTTTGCCTTTCTCTTCACACCCCGAACTACTCAATTCAATCAACCATGGCTCGGATGAAACTGTGGTGTTGCAACATTTGGAAGATTTAAAATTCAATCACCATCATTAAGTTTTGGATGAACAAATCTACCAAACATAAAATAAATTAATATAATAAATAAAAATAACAACCATCATGAAAAACCAGAACCATTCTGACATTTAAAGAGTGTCACTGAACATGTCAGAAGCTCAGGAATGGAAAACCTGTCAGTCAGTTGATCACCTGGATGTTAAAAGGGGCGTTTCAGGTCATATTTTCTGTCTGTTTGGAAAGAGGATGATTTTTTTTTTTTTTTTTTCTTGCATGGTTATGACCAAGAGCAGCCTACATCTTCTGGTTAATAAATTGTCAACAACACTGGATCAAGCTGTGCCATTCAGAATGCTACAATATTTCTCATTTTCAACAAGCAGTGAATATTATTTTGATTGACCATTAGTATAATATTTTTGGTTCCAGTGCATGGCATGTGCAGTGGGAGTGGTAGCTCTGCTTCATCCTATTACCTGCTAATTACATTTTAAAAACTGCCCGCCCTTTTCTAAGCAGTTTCTACAAAGGAGTTCCCAGATGGTTGTATGTAGCAAACCATCTGGTACGCCAGGTTAAAGCACACCTACAGGTACAGCTAATTAATTTTGATGAGCTGTGAGTCACTGAAAGGACAGAGAACATATCTCCCACTGTGCTCAGGGACTGACCTGCAACAGGTCAAAAGGTATTCCCAAATTCCTTTAAGGAAAATTTGATTGTTTGAACTTGTATAACTATGGAAGACAAATACAATCTGGATTTATACCAATTAATAAAACTCTGTAGGGAGTGAAAACAGGTTTGTCTCTTTGCAGGAAGAGCTACATCCACAGAACAAGGTTACTGATATTGCCTAGCAACTGTTAGCCCACCACATCACTTTTTCTTCCTCTCTGTTGTTCACATGTTCATTTATGTTCATTGAAATCTGCCAGATAGTTCACCGGTTTTATAAGCAGTCGCGGCCTTGAGTCAGCTCGCTGAGTTTTTCATCAACACACAGATGCATGCCTATTCACACACACACACACACACCTCTGAATGTGTTTGCTGCTCGCACAAAGATGTTACAGAGTGTCAAACCAATGTCTGTCTTTTCAGTGCTGCCTACCTCTCCATTTTCAGCTCAAGGACAGAGAGAGGAGGCAGATGGAGGAAATAAAAGACTATGAAAGTGATGAAGAGGGCAAGTGACATGAAGAAGGAGATGAAAAGATGAGGATTTAATATAAATGCATGCACACAATTTATTAAATGTTAGAACCACATACAAAATGCTTCTAAAACAAAAAGCCAAAATAATATATATGTGGAGTTAACATCCAGCTCACAATATTAGACTTTACAGAGAAAATCTCATAAAGAAAAAACATCAGGCAGCCGATGAAAATATGATCAGATCTCTAAACATTTTTATAAAAACAAAGTGAAGTTTGTCTCTCAAATTTAAGTGAAGTTAAATTATAATATCAGTGATGATTGTTTGGGCACATTGTGGTTTGATCACTACAGATGAGTTAATTTCGGAGTTTTACACCAGAATGAAACTCTGGAGCATGTTGAGCAGATGAAGAACCTGTTTTGGAAATTTGAGCTGCAGAGATGGAGAACCTGGGGGAAACACATGACTTTAGAAACTGTGTCAGGATTGTATTTTACTGTTTTGTCATGTTCTGTTTCTGCTACTTGTGATTCAGAGATCCTATTGGGCATGGTGGCGGTGGTGCTAATTGGAGATTCTCCTCACCTGGTGGTAATGGGAGATGCTACTCACCTGCTGCTGTTTGGCTTTGCCAGCCTACATAAGAGCCAGTTTGCAGTCCACTCGTCACCAGATCGTTGCCTTACCCTAGTGATACAACACTGGCCATTAAGAGATTCGTTTGAGTTTTTGTGTATGGTCTTACTCGTAACATTTTTGTCCTGTCTACCTACCTTTAGAGAAGAGTGCCATTTTCTAGTCTGAAGGACCCACCACAAGCTGTTCGTTCTGGCCTGCTGCCCTGCCACCACCCCTGTCTCAGTTGCTTTCCTAGGACTCTGTATTCACTAAAATAAACCTGTTACCGCTTTACAGAATCCACTGTCTGCTCCTTCCTGGTTTCCTGCCTGTCTTCCCACAAACCATAACAAACTGATTCTCAATCAATATTTAAAACACAAAAGTCTTACAGAACTTCTCTGTGATTTCTGCTTTTTATTCTTACATTAGATGTTATTCCTCCAACAAACAGAATTCTGTATAACAAGGACCAGAAATTGTCAACATCTTCTTACTGAAGCACCAGTTTTACTATAACCAAATGATTTCCTCTTGAACCTGTATCCTGCAGATCAGTCATAAGGAAGAATTTTATCTAAATTGCATTACATGTTGCAATGCGCTGTAACAGAGGTAGGACCCAGATGTGGGACTACGAGGCCGGCAAACGTAGGAACTAGGATTTAGTTCATTAAACTTAAAGATGCTGCAAAGGAAGGATTTACAAGAACTTTAGAAAACTGACAAAGAAAAAAAAAAGAAAAGCTGTAGAGGAACAATAACGAACCGAGACAGAAGTGACAAGCATCTGGAAAAAAAACAGCGTTCTTAAGGAAAAAAAAAAAAATCCAACAACGCTGGTTCTCTGCCATACTTTCTAATTTCAACTTGCCTCTTCTGCAGCTTGCACGGCCCCAAAACAAAGCAACACAAGCCATAACTTTGTCTTTGTTCTATGCAGAAGTTGTGCTGATCAGCCGATGTGTTTCAAACACGATCTTTGACACAAAGTGACGAGATTGAGAGATCTCTACAATTAATTAATCATAGCATTCAATACCTTGATTAATTGTGGAATTAAGTAGTCTTGACATCCCTATATCTGACACATAAACAGTAGAACCAACATGTAAGACTCAGATTTCCTACTAAATCAGCTAAAGTTTATTTTCACAGAACCAAAACAGATGATTTTAAGCTAAGAGGACTATAACATGGTGCAACCTCCCAGCCTTATAGTGGTGTGATTAAAGTGTTGGGATTGTTGTTTGGATAGATGTAAATAAAGTTAGATCTGGCTCCTCCATTAGCAGATGTTAACAGGATATTGAACAGTTAAAATGAAATAAATAAAAATAAAGTAAACATTCACATATTTCCAAGTGATATTAGGGCTAAATTTAGCTTGTACTTGGCCGGGAGATGGTTGTCTTGTTAAATCTCTTGAGAATGTGCTGCCAGGATACAGAAATCTCATACAAAGTAAATTTCCTCCTGAATGGTATTTGCATTCAGCTTTGTGCCAGCCTTCTACATCTGTTTGCCACTCTCCCACTCCCTGTGCTCACATATCCTGTAAATTAATGCAGCAAAATTCCCAGTAAAGCTGCTCTTGTTCACATATTTTTCTGGTTCTTCTAGCAGATGGAAAAATGAATCTGACATTGTGCCTGAAAAGAAGCCCATTAGGACTATGTGTCAACCCACGGTCACCATCAAAGCATTTTGAGACTGATGTCCCACTCTGATAAAACTCCAGGTTATTTTTATAACCACAGCTTCATCTGACAAAACAACCATCCACAGAAGATAAAGAAAACGCCTGTTTTGAATTTACAGGTCTTGTGAGTTTTATAACTCAATTTACAGCCACAAGATCTTTGCAAACCAAGTCTGTATTATTATTATTATTTTACATTTTTTATATTTTATATTTTCTGTCATTCAACAAAAAAAAGAAAAAAAATGCATGGAAAGTTACACACAGAAGCACTCATTTTGAAAAATCTGTGTTTTCTAGCCGTTTGCAACCAACACCTGCATGCTGATGCAGTTTTGGCCACTGTTTCAGTAGATGGGGTGGCCATACATCCTCTTTTACCTGGACATGTCCTTTTATTAAGGACAAAAAAATGCGTCCTGACGAATTTTCGAAATCATCATTTTGCTCTATCTCAGGCTCAAATGGATTTGCATTGTGTTTCACTCCCTACACATGCTTACTCTCTAACAGCTGTTGTTGAGTTTCCATGAGCAACAACAGAAGGAGGGAGAGGAGGAAGAGGAGGCAGCTGCAGCACAGTTTAAAGCTGGATTTATACTTCCGTGGCGTCTACATGCAGTGGGGCCGGTGTAGCTGATGCTGGTGAAATGTGCTCTCGAGGTCGAGGTTTTGACGTTGCGTTGCAGTTTCTCTTACGAATCTGAAGGGGGCAGCAGGGCTGGAATTGTTTTGTTAACTTCACAGGGAGGAGTTCCTTTGATGGCTCACTTTAGTTTCAGCAGGTATTTCTAGTTTCAGAACAACAATGGCGGCCGACATAGTGCAATGTCTTCACGAACTTGTGGAAGTAAAAGAAGAAATAATTGTTCTGTTAACAAATTTTACAATGCAAACAAATAAAAATGATGGTTACCGCAAAAATTCAGCAAGAAGATCCAGAAATCTGGAAACATGTAATCACAAATTGACCCATCACAAGGAAGTACTTATGCATAACTGTGGAAGAGGTGCGTGTCAAGCCTACAGGGAGCCCACGCAGTGACTGCACGAGTATAAATCCAGCTTAAGTGGGTGTTTATGCAAAACTGCAGGGAAAATTTTATTTAACCAGGTAAAAAAAAATGTTTGAGAACCAGTTCTCATTTGCAAAAATGACCTGGCCAAGAGGCCCCAGCAGGAATAAATAATGTTCATACATACAGACATACAACTGTGCATACACAAGAACCACAATACAACAATACAAAAAATACACCTAACAATGCAGAGCAAATACAAATATATAAAAATGAACGGGGGATAGGGAGTAGGTCTCAGTATATGGGACAGATCTATGTGAAAAGATAAGCATAAGTGAGAGTCAGCATCGTCAGCAGGGACAAGTGTCGACAATAATCTGCTGAAGTCTCTGTCTAAACAAAGAAACAGATATCAGAGATGGAAGTTTAAGAGTGGTCTGCAGTGTGTTCCAGTCATATGTAGCAGAAAAGTGGAAGGCGTTACGGCCAAAAACAGTGGAAGTTTTGGGAGTAATGAGATTAATAAATTCAAATGACCTAGTGTGATGAGTGCTGTGAGCGAAGTGGAGAAGAGATGACAGATAGAAAGGTGTCTTGTGCAAGATTGACTTGTAAATAAAAAGAAACCAATGATGAAACCAATTTATAGAGATCACAGTGGTGGGTGTGGAAAGGGGCATTTGTGGCAAAGCGTATGGCTGAGTGGTAGAGAGTGTCTAATTTTTTAAGGGCTGTGCTTGTTGCCATTTTATAAATGATGTCACCATAGTCAAGAATTGGAAGTAAAGTCAATTTGACTAAAGTGCATTTGGTTGCATGAATGAAAGAGGCTTTATTACGGAAAAGAAAGGCTAATCTGGCTTTTATTTTGGCTTGAAGATTATTGATGCGGGTGATGAATCACAGAGATGAATCCAGCCAGATGCCCAGGTATTTATAGGAATTGACATATTCCAAAGCTGTGCCGTCTAAACAGGTGAGTAATGGTAGGGTGTCAGCACCAGTTTTCCGACTAAAAAGGATGCACTTTGTTTTACTGGAATTGAGGCGAAGGTGGAGGTTATGGCAGGACTGCTCTACTGAAGTGAGTTGAAGAACAGCTGCTGCAGCTTGTGGAGAGGGGCCGACTGAATACAAAATGGTGTCATCGGCGTACAGGCAGATCCGGGAGCTGCCAGCAGCTTTATCTATGTCATTGATGTAAATAGAGAAAAGGGTGGGGCCCAAAATAGACCCTTGAGGCACACCTTTGGAGATAATGAGTGGTTCTGACATGATATTTTCTGCTTTCACCCACTGGGCATGGTCAGAAAGGAAGCTGGAGAACCAGTCACAGCAGGAGATGAACAGACCAATATTGGAGAGCCTTCGTAGAAGGATCTTATGGTCAACTGAATCAAAGGCCTAGGCAAGGTTGACAAAGGTGGCTAAGCAGACCTGCTTAGAGTCTAGCGCTGTGATGACGTCATCCAGGACCTTCACAGTGGCTGTTATACATCCATGGCCAGGCCGAAAGCCAGACTGCAGATCAGACAGAATGTGGTTTGAGTCAAGGAAGCAGTTTAGTTGTTTGAGCACTAGCTTCTCCAGGACCTTGGCTAAACACGGAAGTATTGAGATGGGTCGGTAGCAGTTTGGATCAGTGCCAGAGCCACCTTTGAAGAGTGGAAAAACCATGGCTTATTTCCAGTCAGAGGGGAGGATAGAGTACTGTAAGGACCTATTAAACAGGCTTGTGACAGGTGCTGCAATAATGTGAGCAGGAACAGCAGGCTAGATCACGCCACACATACATGCAAGTGGCGGCAGAATATATTACTTATAATTAGTTATGTTTATGTTGCTGCATTGATACAGAATAGTCCACATCCACGTCGCGGTGCATTGTAGAAACAATTAAATTAAACCCCCCTACTAAAACATATGCCAAACAGCCCAGACCTGTGGTGGGACAGCTGAAGCGCAGGATGAAGGGCTCTCTGGCGAAGGCATCCTCATCTCCAACTTGATTGTCTTCATACTGCATACAGTCTTCTAGTTTTATTTCATCCTCTCTGAGACACACAGTGAGACAGGAAGGAGTTTGTGTGAGTACCACATGCACTACAGACATTTGGTGAAAGCAGAACACTCACATCACACGATGTAGATCTTGATCTACAAAATACTGAGATGTAAGTTGTTGCTGTAGTACACCACAGCTTGATAACATGTCATAGAATTTGCTCCTACCTGTAGAGGCAAACATACTGCTCCTTGTAGGTTTGCCGTCCAAGTGAAGTGCTGGCTTTGATGGAGTAGGGATGTTTACTGTTATCACTGAGGATGTAAGGACAAACTGTCATTTTAGTTAATGTGGAACTTTAATTGCAAACATATTGTAAAAATGGTGTCTGCATCATGTTATCGGGCTCCATGTCTGCTGCTTTCTTGCTGTCATTAACAGAAGCTCAGCTCTTTAAAATGTTTGCATCTTTAAATAATTCAAGCTATAGCACAACTTTGAAAAAATAAAATGGTTCACAC
>JBAFTA010000011.1:7474448-7485279 GCA_036919975.1 Melanotaenia parkinsoni | reverse complement strand
GAATGGTTATTGGTTTAATATGTTTTTTATGTTTATTAGGATGTTAAAATCTTAAAATACATTTAGTCATGTCGGTTATTTATTTGTGTTTATTTGATGCACACAGGGATTTCTAACTCTGGTCCTGAAAGACCACTGTCCTGCAGGTTTTAGATGTTTCTCTAGTTCGACAACTTTGAGTCAGAATAATGAGTCATTGTGCAGAACTTGAATCAATCAGGTGTGTTTGAGCAGGGAAACATCCAAAACCTGGAGGATAGCAGCCCTCGAGGACCACAGTTTGAGATTCCTAGTTTAACAAAATAAAATCCTTGCAAGGTGCTTCTTCTTCTTCGTTTTCTGTTTTACTTTGAAGGACTTTGCGTTCGAAAGAAATAGTTCCCTCTAGTTTTTCATTCTTTCTGCGCTGAGTTTCTTCTGCTGTGTGAAGTAAATGAGTTGCACACTGAAATTCATAATCTTTACAACAACTCAGTCGTCTCTCGTACCAACAAACCACGCACACACACACACACACACACACCCACACGGCTTTCCTCACTTTACTGCATTAATTTCTATGTTGAAAATCTTTTTTTTTTTTTTTTAATTTGTCTACTGAATTTTGAGTTTTCATTAGTTTTAAGTTAGAATTATCAACATGAAAAGAAAGAAAGAATTGACATCTCTCTGTGATTAATTTACGAATGATTATGTTTCATTTTTTGGATTTGGTGCAAAAATCTACTTTTCTTATAATTTATTGAGCTGCATCTATATACGCTGATTAAATCTGACCACACTGTCAGATTAACTAGTTGTCCTTATTTAGCTCCAAAATGCTGAAGAGTGGAGACTTAAAATGCACATAATATTGATATGTTCCGCTTCTTCCATTTCTCTCCACATCTGTATTTATTTTTGTCCCAACTCCTCATTAGCAATTCAGTTAGTATTCCAAGTGAAATCATTTTTGATGAGTTGGTGAAAGTTGTGGAACTGCTGTCCTCTGCAGTGTAAGGAGACACTGACGGTCACTCCAAACACCCACTTTCTGCCTCTGAACTTAGTCTTCAACACTGGTGAATGTTAAATAACGGGTCTAAGCCTATAAATTGAACCAGTATTGCTCTCATTAATTAGACACATCCTGTGTGGTGCAACATGTCATCCTCAATGATGCCTTCCAGGGAGTCGAGTTACTGCAAAGTAGGGTGAGATTTAACTCTTGCTTGTTTCCATGGATACGAAATTATTTGCTTGACCCTGTGACTACCTTTAAGTGTTTTTCTGATGGTTTTGCAAGAAATTTCACGAGTGGGATTCATTTTATTTACAGTTTATGAGAAAAATTTGGTCATTCACAGGAGTAGATGAATATCCATTTATATATTTAAAAACCTTTCCCAAATGCATTGCATTTTTTAACGAAATGTCTGGGCTGCGGATGATTAAAATGGAACAAGTTCTCGCTTCATCGAGCTGGTTAAAGATTCAAAAACAAATCTGTGACAGGAGTCGTTTTTTTTTTTTTTTTTTTTTTACGCTGAATGATCTTCATGGCCTCTACTTTGTTTTACTTGTAAGTTCCATCCAGACTGAGACACCAAGATTATATTAGTTTGACATATAGTTTCTGACCATCCTGTCTTAAAGACAATTACAATGCTGACAATGCTTACATGAGAACTTACCCAACTGGTTGTAGGAATACTGGAAGAATACAGAGCATGAGAGCAAAGCGGAGAGACCTGCTGTCAGACGAAGACATCCCAACCCACCAGAATGAAGACAAAAAGCATTACTGACTCCTCCAGATCACAAAGATGGAGAAAAAGAAATGAGTGACAGCGTGTCACGCTGAGCACAGCTGTGTTGTTTCTGTAGCATAATAGACCCCCGAAAACAGCTAAATTAAATAAAGTCTCAAACTAGAAAACTCTTTCTGGTTGGATTGTCAGTTTCTATTCCAGCACTCCCTCATTCTCAGTTTTTCTACTCTGAAGTTACTTCAGCAGAAATATGAAATTATAAGAACAGTGAGGAGTTGATGTCGACTTATTTTCTGGACTATTCTCCTGTTGCCCTTCAAGGAGCTGCATGAATGAATGAATCCATGCACAGACATTTTGTTCTGAGCTACAGTATTTCATTTTATCTTCAGTAGCTCAGTCAGGTGGCTCAGCCATGACATTATAATCCACTATGCACTGGTTTCACGGTGTGTTTCGGGTCATTGTCCATCTGTTCAGCTTTGCTGCATTTGGCTGAATGTGTGCAGACAGTATATCATACATGTTAGAATGAATCTTCTGACACATCATTAATAAACACTAATGACCCACAGGAAGCTTCTTTGGCCTTGAGTTGTGGGTTCGTAGCAAAACTTAAATGAGCAAAAGCAAATGTCACAGGAAGGAATAATGAAGCAATAGATCAAAGCCTTCCATGAAACTGCTTTTTGTCCAATCACACACATGCCCCTAAATAAACATCTGGCTTCACATAGAGTTGTAATTATCGAAAGATTTTCTCCACTTTAAATGTGAATGAGTTAGCACTGTAAACCGATTTTAACCCTTTAATTCCAAATGAATTATATATGATACATACAGTTTCTGAGACTGCTCTGACCACCTGAAGGAGAAGTCATTATCTATGTTTACATGAACAAATATTTCATCTATCCTTCTGAAATCAAACTGATCAGAGATTCCAGCTGACATGTTTACCTGGACATTGGACAAAGTAATCCGATCAGTTGTATTCACATAAAGGACAGATTAAATACGACCGTAACGCTTTTTACATGCGCAGCGCTGCTAGTTAGGAAGAAGTGTTTTCTTCTTTTTTTATTTTGAACCTTTTGATTGTTGAGATGCTCAATAGTTCTTAACTCATTCAGTTTCTAACACAAATGTATTCCCTACAGTCTCATCTTGTTTTGCTGCCGTCATTTTTCAAGTCTTCCCTGAAACTCCCGCACATGGTTCAAGCATGCACAGAGAACACATGCACCACAAAACGATCAGAATGAGCGCACATGCTTAGTTTTACCTGCTGATCCCATCATGAAGAGGTTTAAACCACCCCTCTCAATAGGATTGAAAGATCTTTCCGATTGAGACCGATCGGATCAGCTGGCATGATCACATGATTTTTATTCTGATTAGACGTTCGATCAGATTAAAAGTGCTCCATGTAAATGTACCCATTTGTATAGTTTCACATATTAGACAATTCTCAGTCTACTGCCTACCTACTGGTGTTCTTTACTTGCTGGGAGAATTTCTTTTTGTTCTGAGACTGAAAATCTACTATTTGGTTGGACATTTAAAGACTGATGCATTATCATGAATCAGTTATTTTTATAGTTTTACAAGTTTCATTCCCATACATTGTGCAGCAGAATAAAGTTTGCAGCCTCCGTTATTAGTTTAGCCACAGCATGCGGATTCACCACAGAGACGTGGCTGCTCTTCACATTTATCTTAATAACCGAAGGCAATACAATATACATACAGACCTCCTACTGTGTGCAGACTGTAAATGTACATGTGCTATGGAGTATGGGGAGCTGGCATATCGGTTGGAGATTTGTGCATTCAGAAGCTTGAATATGTGGAGGCAGGTAGGTGGCGTGTGTGTGTGTGCGTGTATGTGTGTGTGTTTTCGTGTATCCTCCAAACACCAATGAATAGAGTTTGTCCTTCATGGGCGGCAGTCAGGGACAAAATTGAATCTTTCTCTTTCGTTCTCACTGAATGTTTGAATAGAGTAATATGCTTCACTCTTTCTTTCTCTCTCCTCAACAGTATGCCAAACAAAGGACAGCTTTCAGCCTTTAATTGAAATACTGTGTTGTATAAAAGGTCATACACACACTTATGTGCTCCTACGCAAATATATTCCAACATAGAAAAAGCATGCAACAGACCCCTACCACCATCTTTAAAAGAAAATGGTAAAATGTCTTTTGCAGAGATGATGCACCGACGTGATCTCATTCTCAGGGCGTCAAATGCTGCAGTTTTGTCAAAGTCTTTTGTGTCCGTGAGGACTGACTGAAGGTAGTCAATACTCACAATGGAGGAGAGTCTCTATGTCCCTTCAGCTGTTAAATTCACTCTTATATTCATATATTTTTCTGACCATGAATGAGAAAGTAAATTTGTTTTTAGTTTGAAGTTTTTACTTATCAGAACATGATGAAAACCCTTTTCCTCTTAAAATTTTGGTAAAAAAAAACAAAAAAAAACAACCTTAAATGTCAGAACACAAACACTCCATCCATACTGATTCCAAAGCAATTAAGAAGATAATTAGCAGCACGGTGATGCTTATCAAAGTATTGATTAACTGATCATCATCAGTGTGAGTTCCTCTATAAAAACTTTGCAGTTTGCTGACCAGTTTGCAGCTCTGCAGCACTCAGGTGTGTGTTAACATAGTGCCAAGGATTAAAGACCAAGCTCAGCCGAAAATCGGCCCGTGTGCTCATTGAAACTGCAAAAACCCAAGAGCTGCATGTCAGACTCTCCAGGCCGCAGCTAGCATTTAAATGTTAAAGTTCATGAGAGTCCAGTTAGAAAAAAACTGAACCAGTATGGCTTGTTTGGAAGGGCTGCATAAGAAAGACTAAAAAGAACATGGCTGCACAGCTTAGGCTGGAAAAGCTGCATCTGAACAAACCACAACACTTCTGAAACAATGTCTATTGGACAGACCAGACCAAAGTGGACATGTTTGGTCAAATAGACACACATAAAACAAACAAACAAACACAGAATATTAGCACAAACACCTCATACCAATTGTTAAGCATGGTGGTGGAGGATGATGATCTGGGCTTGTTTCCAAGCCACAGCACCTGGACACATTGCAGTCATTGAGTGGCTTGTGAAGTCCACCAAAGTATTCTGCAGTCAGTTGTCTGACATCTGAAGCAACGCTGGAGCAAAATTCCTCCACAAAAATGAGAGAGAAGGTGACTGGTAATGTTAAAACCGAATGATTACTTGTTTTTTAGTGATATATAAAACCTTTTTTGTTATTCTTCTGAATTTAGACCAGGGATCTCCAAATCCAGTCCTCAAGGGCTATCTTTCTAACTGTCTAACTCAAATTAAACAATCTTTCCCAACAACTTGTTGTCAAGTTCTGCACCAGCCTGTTAATTTGAATCAAATGTGTTGCAGCAGGGAAACATTTAAAACCTGAAGGACAGAGTTGGAAATCCCTGCTGTAAACCAATCTCATACACAATTTGTCCTCTGATTTATCCCTTTTTTTATTTCCTTCTTTCCTCCTTCTATCAGCACCTCCTTCCCTTTCTCCTCATTATCCTCTTCTGCCAGAAAACATAGACAAAGGGCACACGCACTGACCCTTCTCTCCCCTGTCCTCCTTCCTCCTCCAATGCCCTCTACCTCCTCCCACTCCTCCTTTTAAGGATTTTAAAGAGATCATTTACTGTGCCCCTTTGGTTTCCATGGGGCGTTCCATTGATGCTAACAAGCCATTTTCATGGAAAGTGAAACTTTTCCCCACAAAATATGACAAGTCTGGAGAGGGAAATAACCAGGCAGGATTCAAAATACCAAGGTGCAGCTTTAAGATGACAAGGCTAAATTGGCTATTATTTTTCCTTCCTGTCTGCGCTGTCCTTTCCTGTCTGTCCTGCTTTATGCCTTCCCCTTCTCCAAGTCATTTTCTTCATTAATGAAAACAGGCAGCCACGTGTGTGTGTGTGCAAATGTGTTTCTGTGTGCTCACCATTTATATCTTAATCGGTGAGTGTTTAGTGGCAGCCTTAATGTAAGTCTGCTGATTCAGGTGAAATCAGGTGGCGCTATTTATTGATAAAAATGGAGTAAAGATTTTTACTACATTTAAACATCAGACTGTTACACTACACCACACTTCACCATGTTAAGTTTCAACACTTGCTGCAGTTTTTGAGGGGCATTCATCCCTTTCTGGGTTTAATCTAACATTTCCACAACATCAGCTAACTAACTGGTGAATGGAGGCTAATAGCTAGGGCTTACCAGCACATAGGGAAGGTCACAAAACGGCCAATAGCTGAAAATTGGTTGAACGTCGGTTATTGTCAGGGGTGAAAGTAAGCCGGTATGGTACGGTACTGCGTACCACTAAAAGATTCACTGGTAGTACGCAGTACTAGGAAGATCAGAGAGTAGCTGCCTGCTATAAAGGCCTTAGTGTAAGAAGTACCGGCAAGAATTTAAAACTACTTTCACCCCTGGTTATTGTTGTCACCTCCCTGCTTACTCAACTCTCTGTCCAGGTGGATGGATCCACCATTACTTCTCAGAGCACGGCACTTTGTTTGTTTGGGAAATCCACCACAATTTGTTTTTAGATGCAAGGACAAGCTGACTCATTTTAGCTTCCCTAAAGACCCAGAAATCTTAGATCAGTGGATGCAGTTTGTTTTCCCTAACCAGTGTCGCACTGGACCCAGACCAGTATGACCCAGGCCTCAACACTGGCTAGGGTCAGTGTTGGTCCGAACTGGACAAAGATCCAGTGTAAAGCTGGCTTTGCAGAGAGAATGAAGCTAAAATTTGAGGCTGTTCCAAAACTAAAAGAAAATTCATCTGAACCTCAAACACTTGAAACAGTTTCAGATGTCTGTGTTTACTTGGTATTTGGTGGAGGAACACATTTTTTGTACAAACATCATGTGTATATTGAAGAAAAAGGCAACTAATTGGACTAAGAGTGCTTTATGTTCATATATTTGTGTACAAATGAAATATATATGAAAGATATTAGCAACTTAGCTGTAGGTAACGAGTTTTTAGGCATCATATCCTTACTTGTGCTTGGCAGAGGATGTTTTTCTGCCTTATTATGCCACACTTCCTTCATCTGCACAGATTAACATGGAGATATACAGAAAAAAATCTATAAAGTGAGAAACTGAAAGATGTCATAAACCATTGTTGCACAGTTGCATGTAATCAGCATAATATTTGCAAACAGAGATGTCCTTCTGTAATCTTTGTTGTGGTGGTTTATCACGCTGCTCCTCTCGGGTTCTTTTTTTTTATTTTGTGGTTATATGTTGGTTTTTGTTGTCATTTAACTTAAAATATAAGAAATAAAATGAGTAATATTAATTTAATCTCTTTCTTTTTCCTCTGTCATGGTTTATCTAATCACATAATCAGCAACAAGTTTTTAATTTCTGTTAAAATATCTAAACATTACTAGTGCATCCTCCTAAATACTCTCTACCTTTCAACTCATTCCACCATTCATTTATATTTCTACATTTCAGTGCTGTTTTCAGTTGCTATCAACACTGACTGGAGACTTTATCAGGTCCACCTTGCTAGTACTGGGTTGGACCCCCTTTTTCTTTCAGCATTGCTTAAATTCTTCCTCGTGTCATAGATTCAACAAGATGTTGGAAATATTCATCTAAGATTTTGCTCCATATTGACATGATAGCATCACACAGTTGCTACAGATTTGTAAGCTGCACATTTGTTCTAATTACAGAGTCGCACCGGAAGTGATTACTTTTTCAACCGATCCACAAATTCCAGTGTATCAAGCTTCACCATTTTGACTGTGACCAGTTAGATTGGTACCCCAATGAACGGGTCTAAAAAGTGGGATGGTTCAGGTCAGATATTTTGCCACCCATTCTGTTTTTGGTTGTGGAAACACACACAAAAAAGGCATACCTAACTGGACCCTTTGATTGAAACAGGGCTTATGGGGACAAAGGTGTGGCAAGATAATATTCCCCACACCATTACACCACCAGCAGCCTGAAGTATTGATCCAAGGCAGGATGGATCCATGTTTTCATGATGTTTCCACAAAATTCTGATCCTAGCATCTGAGAGACTCATCAGAAAAGGAACGTTTCTCCATCTCCTTCTATTGTCCAGTGTTGGTGAGTCTGTGTGAATTGTAGCCTCAGTTTCCTGTTCTTAGCTGACAGGAGGCACCCGGTGTGTCTTCTGCTGCTGTAGTCCATCTGCTTCAAAGTTGGACGTGTTGTGTGTTCAGAGATGCTGTTCTGCAGACCTTGGTTGGAACCCGTGCTTATTTGACTTCCTGTTGTCTTTCTATCATCTCCAACCAGTCTGCCCATTCTCCTCTGACCTCTGAAATCAACAAGACATTCTAGTCCAGACAACTGCTGCTCACTGGATATTTTCTCTTCTTCAGACCATTCTCTGGAAACCCTAGAGATGGTTGTGATTTATGCACAGAGTTGCTGTTTTGTGATGTGATGTTAATAAGGTGGTTTTAATGAATTGGCTTGTTGAATGTATGTGATGTTTATGCACTTTGACCACCTGGTTAAGTGAAATTTAGGTGTTCTGGTTAAGTTAATAAAGACACGGTTAGAGAAAAGAAAACCTCTTTGATTGCCTTAAAATAGATTCGCTCACATCTAGAATGTGATTATCAGCAAAACACACTAACATGGTTTACGACTGACAAGAGAGAAAGTCCTTTTTCCTGGTTAGACTACATTAATTAGTGATTTATCTTTAAACTTCTTTAAATCTTTAAATCTTTAATCAAACCACTAAAACAACCTCTTCAAAAACTATAAATTATGTTTTCCATCACAACTCCTCACAGCTTGTTATTTTACTAATTCCTTTACAGCACCAACAATCTCTCTATGTATGTGTGTAAATATAAATATGAGTGTCAAGAGAGCACATCCTGATTTCAGCCTCTGCACCTTTAACCCCTGACCATTTGATATTTGGCCTCAACGGTTCTGCATCAGTTCCAGAAGACCAGAAGTCACACAGTGCAAACAGAGATGACAGTAACCCCACAGAGGGAAGAATCTCAGGGCCTGAAAACTGCAGCTGATAGGAGAAAATCTAGAGCTGCCCCTCAAATCTTTATGCATGAAAAATTGTGCAGCAATTAATTGAACATGTGCAAATACAAATATATATATATATATATATATATATATATAGTATATGATGATGAAACAGAGTCTCTCGAGGTTAAGGTGAATATTTGGTCTGAGCAGCTTTATTCTTCAACAATCTGAACCCTCTTAGACAAGCTTTGTCATTTCTTTAAAGGGGCAAAAAGCAAACTCCTTTCACCTGTTTTGTTCTCCACTTGTTCAAGTTTTCTCAGTTGTTCTCAGTTTAAGGGCACACTGCTGCTTTCCAAAAGCCAAATGCTTAGGGCTTCAGGCCAGAAGGGGTGCCTGAGGACCGCCCAACTTCGAAACACCGCAGCCTTGTGACCATTGGGTAGAGCTTGAAATGACAATGGTCAGTCAGAGCAGAACCTCTTTATTTGTTATTTAGCATTTTTACTCAGCAAGGAGGCTGAACATAAGATAACAATACGCTTGTTCAGCCATCGAATTAAAGCTGTATCCAGTCAAGCTTGACTGTCAAGCTAAGAATGCTAAATTAAAGAATTTGTAAGCAAGAAATATGGATGATTTGCTACTACGGTGCATGAATGGAAGTTATTGTGTTGTGTAAAAATGGTGTTTATATTTTCCTCTATTTTCTATGTGTCCAGTAGACTTTATGCTTCTGGATACTATATTTATTCACATTTATTCACTATATTTATTCAAGTGCTGCATTATGCCGTAAATGTATCTCTAAAGACTAGTAATGCAGGCTGCAGCACAAAGTTTAGTTTTCTGTATTCGTACCATGTTCAATCGCTTTGCCTCCTGTTTGATAAAATGAAACCAGTAAATGAGTAATAATAGTAAAAGCTGCAAAAGAACATTCAAAGGTTGCGTTTGAATAATTTAATGCTATAACAACAAAGTCTTTTTAAGATGATATTGATCATTATTATCATGTCACAGCATGAGGGTAACAAATGCTGGTTGGATGGGCCCCATGTGAATTTTGGATCTAGCCCCAAGAGACTCAAATTATGGGCTCAATATAAAGATAAAGATTTTTAGCTGTAAATGAATGTTATTATAAAGAAAAATATATTTTTTTATTTGTAACCATCTGTTCTCAGATGCAAAGCGAAGAACTGCTGCAAGACTCTAAAGTCTTTACACTTTACACTTCTATCTGATTGGATGATGACAAACTAAACTGTCCAATCAGAGAGCAGATGTTTACTGTCCTTCTGGAAGGAAAGTAGATAGATTTACAGATGGATGATGGTGCGACTACCTGCATGTTAAAGTAAATGTGATAAACTGATATTAATCAGTCTGAGGCTGGACTCTCGTTCTACAAACTGGTGTTGACGCCTTCACCGGGCTGTCGTTGGCAGACGCACACCTTGTTCCTCTCTGGCTGGCGTCCTGCATTGCAGTTACTATAGCAACATACTTGGATTCCAGCGAAATGCTAGCCTTTTCACTTTTCCTTGTCATTCTATAATGCGAGTGCAGTGGATCAGGAACAAGTTTTCAGATTCTTTCCACATGTGGAAAAAGTAGAGATTCAGCATAAATCTGGTTCATATGAGCACGTAAGACCCACCGGAAATACTCTTAACCCTTAAAACTTTCCTAGATCTTCAGCACCCCTGAGTGCTATCACTTATATTGTCACCAGTGTCTCAGGAACGGTAGTGTGTAACTCTGCGGGGTAAATTGTGATGGATAGTTACCCTTTACGTGATCTACGGAAGTTTTCCAGGCATTTATATCTCATACAGGAGGTTTACAATCCAGCCTCAAAATGTAGTGTTTATTCAGAGACGCTATCTGGTAAATCCACAGTGATCCATGAAAACAGCATTACTTATTACAGTTTCATGATAAAAAGATCACTATCACTACTATGTTGCTAAGAGACCTCTATTTAGACCTGGAAATGATGATGAAGCC
>JBAFTA010000011.1:7415585-7427390 GCA_036919975.1 Melanotaenia parkinsoni | reverse complement strand
ATCTATCTATCTATCTATCTATCTATCTATCTATCTATCTATCTATCTATCTATCTATCTATCTATCTATCATTTTACTAAGGTAATAAGATACCAATACAAAACATAGTTATTAAAGGGGTAGTGCACAAAAAAAAATTGGTTTTTGAGATGTAAACAACACAGTATTAATTGTGATGAAAACCACATGTACTGTTGATTAAAATTTGTATTTTTACATCACTATAATTTTAAAAACCCCACAGCCCCTCCCTCCAGATGCAGATAGCGAGGTCCATGCCTTGCAGGCATAGAAAACCGCAAATAAAAGGGATGTGAACTGATATAATAGATTTGATAGTTTCAGACTTCTATTCTTTCAAAGAGTTTCTGATGAAATATTCCTGCAAAGGGATGGATTTGTGCTTTTCAGGGATGTAAAAGCAGCTCAAATCGTAGCAGCAAAAACTTCCAGCAGCATTTCCTGCAGCTGCCACAACCTGCCGCGAGTCTCCACAGCTTTCCAGAGCTGCTGGAGCTGCTGACAGGCCAGCGTAACAGTGCTAATGGTTCACACTGATACGGTTCAGGGCTACCTTGTTCATGTGTAGCTGAGGAGATTTGGGAGAGGAAAAGTCTTCCACCTCAAATACCGCTCTGTGGCCTAAAGGTGCTTGTGAGTCTCGCTTTGCATCTTACCAGTGAGCCTAGCTGCTGTCTGTCAGTGATTTATGCCTGTGTATCCCTGACCCACCCACTCTCTGCCTCCTGATCACCCCACACCTCCCACCCAAGTGGCAACCTCCACTGGTAAAATGTGAAGTAGTGCAAAAAAAAATGCTGTTCACCCCTCACCCGCTAACTGGCTCCAAAACAGAGCAAATCCCCATAGACTCAGATGTTAAAAAGACCAACTTCACAGTAGAAATAAACATGTTTAAAGCCTGGTACAAAAAATCCATTTTAGGATGAATAGGTCAAGTTTATTTTCATGACAATTGTGAGGGTGGTGAATTTTTTTAACTCCTCTGTTTGGATGTTATTTAATCTTGAAATTTTGCATAAATAGGGTGTGTCCTTTTGATTGACATGTATTCATACCTTAGCTTTATCCCACCTACCTCCCTCCGTTAGCTGGTTAGTTACCGTTGCTCGAGGTTAGCGCAGTTAGCTCTTAGCTACAGGCAGCTCGGAGATTGATGGTTGTCAGTCATCTACCCCCACCTTTAAAGTCCCTTTCTCAGCTCGATTTCTTTGCCCATTTTTTGATTTTCCAGGACTAACGACACGAGTGACGCTACCAAGACGGCGATGGTGGGAACGCCCAACGAGCTTCACTTTTGCTCTTCCAAAACCTTTGGGTGACGTTGTGGAGGCTCCATCCATCTTTTATATACAGTCTATGCTCCCACCCCAACCTTTGCAGTTTCAGGAATTTTTCAAATTCAGCAGTGGGTGGAGTTACGCAAAAAGTAGGGTGTAGTTACATTTTATTGATATATTAATTTTTTCTGTTATTAACCTTTTATTTTGTTGCGCACTGCACCTTTAAGCTTTTGAACGTTTACGCTCCACCTCTTACATCAGTCAAAGGTGTCCTTGAATACATCATAAAGCATGTGTCCTCGCACAGGTTCATCACAGAACATCTATTCCATCAGAGCTAATTCTCAATAAATCTCAGCCATCACAGCAAGAACATTTTCATACACACATACAGGAGAATCAAAGACTTGGGGCGGTTCTATTCCCTCTTATGTGAATTGATGGATTCCTCTGTGTCTCTCTAAGTATTTCTTCTCTCGTGCTGACAGTCAATACTTTATTTGCTCTCAGTCAGCTCTCATAAGCAGATGCTCTTTAATACCTGTGTTTTATTGTATTTTCATCTTCAGTTGTGCTCTTTATTTCACTGTAAATCCTGATATACAAAAACAGTAATATTCAATTGGACATAAAGTGCTGAATGTTGCTGCTCACATGGCTGCCGGATGGTTTTCAACTCAGTGTCATTTTGACCCCTTAAAAATACTTCTGTGTTTGAACAGTGGTGAAGGTTGAGCAGAAAATTGCTGTATCAGTTCTTTTCCACTGATGCTCGAAGAACATGAAGTAGAATAATGTTTAACCCTTTTACCCCTTAATGCCTGTATTAAATTACCATATTGGAAAAAACAAAACAGAATACAATGAAATAATAAATAAATTAATGACAATTTATAAACAAATATAAATAATTAATAAATAGAACTACATAAATAAGAGTGAATAAAAGCAAATAGATAACTAAAATAAATCATTTACACGAAAATATATTTAAAAATGTCTAGGAGTTTGTTTAAACCAACGGGCATGAATGGGTTAAAATTGTGTTTGTCACATACATACTGTTCAGAGTTTAAAAAAAAAATGCATGTATTGAACACGTTCACATTAACGTTAACCTGAATGAAACATACAGGAATTTTACTTACTGTCTAAAAAATTGAATAGACATTTCTGTGCAAATTATGTCTGCCTGCACTTAGAAAACAAGCCAGAGCGTCAGCTTCTGCAACTTATAGTTTAATAAGACATACAAATGTGAAGAATCTGTTAAGTGTGACAAGATATCTATACATGATATTTCTGCACTTTGCAGCACTTTTTTCTCATTTTCATCTTTAGGGAAGAGGTAAGCTGAAAAAAATAATGTTTTATCACACTGAAAAAAGTTATCCAGACAAATAAACAAATACAAAATACATGCTGTTTTGTCCTATTTTGTGTTATAGAATTTAAAGGGAACATTGTGTAAGCATTACTGCCATGTAACATTAGAATCTTGTATCACATTCTAATGTATAGTGCATTCTAGCACCTCATTCTTTCAAACATATTGCAACAACGGTGGCCACCGTACCTCAAAAAGCCTCAACAACATTGATGAAAACATGTCATCCGATAGCCTATGGCGTTTTCAGTTAAAGTCCGGCTTTACCATGACTATGAAAGCGACTGAAACCATGTAAACATACATTTCAAAGGCTAGCGTAATTTAGCAGAAACTGCCGTTATGCTTCCTGGGGCAATGAGCAACACTGTCCAACAAAACCGAATGCAAAAAATTAGCTTTAGGCTCATTAAGGCAGTACCGTTGACTTGCTTGTTGAGGAGAAAGCTGGCAACTTCAGCATCCCTTTTAAAATCTTTTTCCTTCTTACGCTTTTTCGACCTGGAGGAGGCGAGCCCGATGTTGATCTTCCTTTTTGTATCATCTGGTCACGCTGCCTTTAAGGTGTCCTTTTTAATTTGTTTTGTTGTTGTTGTTGTTTGTTTTATTTTTGTTTGTTTGTTTTGTTTTTTGTTTTTTTGGCAATGGTGAAAATGGCTCCTGTGCTGCTGCATGGTCCTGCATTTTTGTAAATAACAATTAAACAGATATCCCAGCTTACTGGGGTAGTTAGCCTCTCTTGCTTATCATCTCCTCCTGTGTCTTAATCACTGTGCGATGGCTCACAAGGGTTCTTCGTTGGTGCTATTTGTCCCTTACCAGTGGCTGTAGTTTCAACAGCGTACATAGCGTACATAACACTGATACAGTTAAATACTGTTTCTGAGACATACTGCATCATTTTATTGTAAAAACTTTGCTCCAAACCCAGTCCTTTGCAATGTAATGTGTGTCTTCTGCCCCCTGGTGAATGGTTTTTACACTACACTTATTCTGAAATCTCACATGGTAATAAACGGCACATATGCAAATTATTTTTGTTTTGATTTTTTCACGTTATGTTAAATGACCAAATTAAGATTTCAGATTAAAAAAAGAGAATTTTCTGCTCATTATTCCTTTGGTCAGACTTTAAAGTGTTAATGATTACATTATGTCATGATCTGTGGGTTTTGGTTAGGGTTTGTCTTAATTTTACTGTTGCTGCCTAAAGGACTGACATTCTGGCCCTTTAAGGGGCGGAGCCTAGACTACCAATGAACAGCTTGTCAGGCCAGAGGGGAGAGTGAGTGTCTTGCAGTCCTGAATTTAGTGAGGCAATTTAATTCTCATTTGCAGTTTTTTTGTAACCCCACTTGGATGTTTGTGCATGAAGTCCAAGTAAGTGATGTTTAAGTGATGTTAAAGTTAGTAATACAGTTTATTTAGTAAATATACTTGTTCTCTCACTTATTTGATGCAATGCGCCGTTCACATGAGCAGTTCATGTGTGCTACCACGCAGCATGTAGGAAACCTACATATTTGTGCCTTTATGCTGCAATTGCACCTGTATGTATGTATAATTAGTTAGGTGCTGATGTGTTATTTCTGTTTTAGAACCACAACCACTGACCTCCAGTGTGCATAAGGGACACACTGTAAAGTTCAGTTGACTTAATAAACCCTGCTAAAGTACCAGCGACTCGTTCTTTGAAGTTCTAACTGGACTCACAACAGTGATTTGAACACTCCAACCAGCACAGAACCGTACAGAGTTTTAGGCAATAAAATTACATGTGAAGCCCAGCCACAGTGTATTCCTTTTGTGTCACATGATTGTGGTAGCCTATCCAATGTCATGATGATGCTTCATAAACTTACATTTTCTAGCAAAACGATACAAGGTTTGCTTGGAAAGAAAGGAGAGAAAAGCAGCAGTGAGTTAGTTTCTGAAGAATTTTGCTCTGGTTTTTGAATGTCATTATTCTGTTTTCATATTTTGTAACAGCCAACAGAGATGATGGTTCATATTGTTCAAATAAACACCACTTCGACTGTCTTTCGGGTCTTTTGGTTCACCACATGAAAATACCCAGAGAATAAATTTGTATTAAATAAATGTAATTTCGAAAACTGTCACTGATCAGAAATAAACAGTAATGTGTTTCTCTCTTTTCTCTCTTAATCCACCACTGAAGCAGTGTGAGTGTTTTTCTACGTTTCCATATTTTCAGCATTGATCTTTGCGTTTTTCTTTAGCACATGTGGGTGGGTGTTTGTGTCTGGGAGTGGGTAAAGTGTCTGTTTGGGTGTGTGTCCAGCACTAGTCCCACATCCTGCATCACCATTCGTCTCAATTTAACGGCGTTCGATGTGTGACTCCCTGCCTGCGCGTGTGCGCGCCCATCAGATGTATAAATCATTGCTCGGGATTACGGCTGTTTTATTATTCATGATGCAGGCCTTTTATTGCCTGCGATATTTATCTCTTCACTATCTCCGATGACCTGCAATAGAAGGAGGGATGATGGAGGGAGGAGAAGAAAATGGTGAGGAGTAAGAGGGAGGAAAAGTCAGTGTGAATGGAGGAGGTGGGAGCGGTAGCTGAGCTGTACATAAATAAATTTGTTAAGTGGGCGAGTGTGGTTGCGTGTGTGTAAGTGTTATCTTCGATTCTCCCACCATGAGGCCCAGAAACCACATGCGGCAGTCCTACGTAGCACTTTTCCCCCTTTTTTTCTTCACATATGCATCATCTTGTTTCTCTTTATCCCTTCATCTCTCCTTCAGCTCTTTATATAGTCTTTACTTCTGTTATTGTCTCTGTTCGTCTCATCACTGCAGAAGTTTCACGTCTTTATTATCATTTAATGTTTTTACATGGAGTAACGGCCTGCCTCTGCTGATATGAAATCACTCAACAGAAAAGTTTCCAGCCGTCAAAACAATCTGAAACTTTTTAACGTGTCTGTAAAGAAAAGAGAAGTCAGTCACATTTCTGTTACCTGGTTTCAAGCTGTGTAGTGATGAACAGAGTATGCACAAAGCAGAAGAACAGAAAAATCTATGAAAAAAAACCATGGAAACATGGAGACAGCTGATTGGTTTGTATTCTGTAGCTGCATTCAGCTTCTATGCTTCACATGTCTGCAACAAACTCCGAGAAAGCATCAGATCAGCTGAAACACTCCGTTTATTTAAATCAAGGTTGAAGACATACCTGTTCTCTGCTGCATTTCAGTAGTTTTTATTTAGAAATCAAATTCTACATCTGGTTCTTTTAAGCAGAAATCATGTTTTAATATTGTCTTTAACTTTATTTCTTGCATTTTATCTATTTTATTTTAGCATATTCCTTCTGCTTTTATTTCATTAATTGCATTTCTTTTAATCCTGTTTTTTTTGTTTTTTTTTTAATGCACTTGTCTGCACCCTGCTGTAATGATTTATGTAAAGCACTTGAATTGTCTTGTACAGGAAATGTGCTATTCAAATAAATTTGCCTTTGCCTTTACATCCACACAAATCCAGGTAAATCACTGTATTATCAATGCCAGGCCCGCAAGTGGTGCTGCAACGATGCCTTTATACACCAAAAACTGAAAGGAACATGTAGAGCATGCTGAGATCATAGACCATATATAAAAGAGCCTCCGTGACATCACCCGTAGGTTTCTGAACAGTTGAACTGAAGCTTATTGGGCAGTTCCTGCCGTCTGCAACTTGACAGCATCACGGATGTCGTCATTCCCGGAAAATCCAAAAATGGGCAAAGAGGTAGAGCTGAGAGAGGGACTTTGAAGGTGGGGGTGAATGATTGACACCCATCAAACTCCAAGCTACCTGTAGCTAAGAGCCAACCGAGCTAATGATAGCTAACCAGCTAACGGAGGTGCCTGACTGGTACCTGTCAATCAAAAGGACACGCTCCTAATTATGCCGAATTTTAGGATTAAATATCATTCAAACGGATGAGTTAGAAAAAAATTCACCCCCCTTACAGCTGTCATGAAGGTAAACTTGACCTATTAATCCTAAAATGTTTTTTTGTATCAGGCTTTAAAAATATTTATTTCTGCTGTGAAGTTGTCCTTTTAACATGGGAGTCTATGGTGATTGACTCTGTTTTGGAGCCAGTTCCTAGCGGATGAGGGGTGAACTGCAATTTTTTTTGCACTTCCAAATAGGCTTCACATTTTACTAGTGGAGGTTGCCACTTGGCTCAGATGCAAATAAAGAAGAGAAAAAGAAGAGAAAGGTTTGTCCTAATGGTGCCTTCAATTTGACTTGGTGCTCAGAAGTTGGATCTGGGACATCCGAAATAAGCACGTTCTTATTGACAAAGTTGGAAAATTAGCAAAACCAATATGGGAAGTCACCACGGAAGTCTTTGTTTTGCTTATGCCGTCTCTTTACAGAAGATTATTGAATCAGTATTTGGAAATTATCACATAAGAACACGTTGAAGATAAGCCATAACTTCATTGTATTCTGTAAGAAAAACTGTAAATGTGTTTTACTATATGAAAAAGAGAGTGATGTACTTTCTTATGTGTGCCACTCTTTTTTTGTTAAGAGTAGATAAAGTTTATGTAGGGATAAACTGTTGATTTGTTGGGCAGCCATATTTACTTGGTGAAGTTGGGGTTGGTGAGTTTGCCCCGACTTTTTGAGTCGGATATCCAACTATAAGGGGTATTCACGTTGTATTTCCAGCTGAGAACTCGGAAAATCTGACCTCCGAATACAAATTGAACACAACATAATGCTTCAGCACAGATACAGTTTTGGTTCTGTTTCTGGCTCTGCTCTGGGATTTAGAATCTCAGTGCTTTCTGGTGAACCGGGCTGGATTCACACCAGTTTAACCAGAATCATAGTGGGAAGACTTTACTTCGCAAAAGTAAACATCAACATCTTGAAGATTTGGTTCTGAAAGTTTATTGTTATAAGACTCCATTATAGCCCATGGCAGGGCTATTCAGTTTGGTCCTACGAGAGCCGCAATCCAATAGTTTTCCATGTATCCCTGCTTCAACACAGCTGTATCAAATTAAATGGATCTAACAGCCAATCAAGTTCTGCACAATGCTAATTTATTTCAGTCAGGTGTGTTGAAGCAGAGATACATGGAAAACTTGCTGGATTCCGGCCTTCATAAGGCCGAATTGAATGGCCCTGGCTTACGGTTTCCCAAAATCAACTATAGGTTATGTTCCGATGAATTTGTAAGGATGTCAACATGAGCTTAAATAAATCACCTACTAAAATTTTATTTGGTTGCCAAGCAACAGAACAACGCAGGTGGAAAGATGATTTTTTAAACTGTGTAATACAGCACTTGAACTTTGACAGCCAGTGTTGTGAAAGGGCTCTGTCTGAACTGTGTCATCCCAGAACACCAGTTCTGTGTGATTAAAATGTCCAAACAATGAACAACTTAAGCATAATCAGCTAAACTTAGATTCTTTTATATTCTGTTTGATGTTTCTTTTGCACCTGTAATAGTTTTAAGGTTTTATGTAAAGCACTTTGAATTGTTATGTACATGAAATGTGCTATACAAATAAAACTCCCTTGCCTAAACTCTTCCCAGACTGACAATCTACAAAATGCCCATGACAGCAGTGGAAGGAGTCAAGAAGCCAGTGAACAAGCATCTTTTCAGGTGGCTAGGAATTCCACCAAGCTTCACATCAGTAAGGCTAAACATCAGGTCTGGACACTTACAACTACCCCTGTTATCAGTGGTCGAAGAGTTCAAGGTGGCTAAGTGCAGGATCGCAATGATATACCTAGATTCCAACAATGGAATGGTCAGAAATGAGGGTGTCACAATGAGATCAGGCCACAAATGGGTAGTGGATACATCAGTGGCTCAAGCAATAAGTGTGTTGAAGCTAAAGTACACCATTGGGAACCCATGCATTGGGAGGCAAGGACTCTGATCCATCCATTTCCAGCAGTGAGAGAAAGAAGACCCAAGGTGGAGGAGGGACATGATCCAAGCCAAGGTCCGGCGCCTAGAGGAGGAGAGGATGAGGTCTAGGGCAGTGGAACTTGGATCACAAGGACCCTGGACAAAGTGGGATCTGCCAAAGCGGAAGATCACCTGGCCTGAATACTGGAAGCTGGAGCCCTTTCACATCTCAGTCCTGCTCAGTGCAGTGTACGACACCCTTCAATCACCAACAAACCTCCACAGATAGGGAATGAGGGAGGACCTTGACCGACATTTTAGAGCGGGACAGACTGAAACAGCGGTGAATCAACAAGAGATACACACCCTCCATACAGTTTATTAGAGAAGGGCAGAAACCACCAGCCCCCAAGAAGATCAAGAAGGGCCTTCTCCAAGCAGCACAATTGTGGGAGATGAGTGTGGACCTGGGAAGGAGACTAGTCTTTCCCCAGGTTGTGCAAACATTGCTCAGGCCTGACTTGGTCTTGTGGTCAGAGGAGGCAAAAAAGATCATTTTGATTGAACTGACAGTCCCATGGGAAGATGGTTGTGAGGAGGCATATGAGCGGAAGGCTTCCAAGTACCAGGACCTTGTTGACCAGTGCAGGGACAAGAGATGACCTGGCTATTCCCAGTTGAGGTCGGGTGCAGGGGTTTCTCGGCACAGTCTACCTGGAGGACCCTCACAACTTTGGTAGTAGCAAGAAGGGAGAGAAAGACAGCTGTCAGTGGATTGGGGAGGCAGCAGAGAGAGCATCTTGATATCTGGAACAGGAGGGAGGAGACAAGCTGGCGGCCAGGAGGAGATGGGCATTGATGACCCATCACAGCTAGACCCACCAACTGAAGGGTGTTGTGGCTGAGGGTTGAAACACCCAGTGAAAGTTGGACACCACCTGAAAACATCTCCTCCTGGCCGAAAGCAACAGTCATGCAGTCATGACTGAAGCATTGGCATCAAAGATGTATTCAACAGTATGAAATTTCTTCTGTGAGACGTTTAACTCTTTGCTTTGCAATTTTGTAAGAAATGTCCATGAAACTCCATATTTTCACTGTCTTTTTGACTGTCCTCTTGTTGATATTTTTAAGAAGAAATTGTCCTCAGACCCCATTTTGTTTGCTTTTCAGGTGTTCAGTCCACAATAGTTACAGTAGTCCACAGAATAACTTCGGTGCACTGTGGTTTTTACTACTTCCTGGTTCCTTAACCAATCATATGTGACTCCCCAAGGTTGCCAAAAAACAGCACAGCGTTTGGTATTTTATGTCGGTAAAAAAAGCAGCAGCCTGCAGATATGAAAGCTAGTAAAAGAAGCGGACCAGAAATAGTTTAATAAAAAAATAAAAAAGCCTAGGCATCCTGCTAAAAAAGCAAACGACCAAAATCAGAATAAAACAAGGATCAATATTGGAGAATCTTTTGAAAGGTGGAGAAGTCTGAGCTAAGTTTCTCCTTGACAGGTAAGCCCCAGAACTTTGCTTAAATTAACCAAAAAGTTTAAATTGATTTACAAAGATTTTAGGGTGCTGATCTCCGTGTTTTTCTCTTTCGACTTCAGTTCTGATTTGAAACACTAGGTGTCAATGCTACTTATTTCGCCTTTAACCAAGCTTGAATCATGGAGACAAACAAAATATCTGATCATAATTATGCTGATGACTCTTAGCTCTCTATTATTGACTCACCAGAGGACTGCTCCCTGACAAAGCTTAAGAGCATACTTCGGTCAAATCAGTACATGGATGCACTGGAATTTTCTTCAGCTAAATAAAGATAGAACTGAAATGATTGTGTTTAGAACCAAAAATGCTTCAGTCAGCAATGTTAAAACCAACGAACCATTCCAGAAATCTTGGGCTCATTTTGGACTCTGAGGTAAATTTTAACAGCTATATTAAAGCAGGAACTAAATCATCCTTTTACCACCTGAAGGATATATCAAGAATAAGAGGATTGATGGATCAACATAATTTAGAAAAACTTCATCATTAGTTTTCTGTGGTCTTCAAGAAAACTACAACTAATCCAGATGCTGCTGCGCGTGTCCTCACAAAGGCCATAAAAAGGGAACATATCACTCTGGTTCTCACATCTCTACATGGACTCCCTGTCAGACAAATAATTGATGTTAAAATGTTTCTGCTGGTTTACAAGGCTCTGAATGGTTCTGGTCCAAAATATATATCTGCTCTGCTGAGGTCATACAAGCCACCAAGACTTCATCATCTGGGCAAAGTCTGCTTTCCGTCCAAAAAGTACAAACTAAACATGTAGTTTATTTGCTCCTGTTATTTGGAACAAACTTCCAGAAAACCTGAATCCTGATCCAAAAATTAGTTCTGGTGAAACCTTAATTTGCCACTGCTTTTAATTTAGATGGAAAGTTTTTCTTTTTAATATATAGTCTCTCGCATATACAGTGACACTGATGATGCCAGTGTTGATGACAATGATGTATTTCCTGTTGATGTCTATTTGGATCATATTCCAGAAAGCAAAAAATGTCCTAAATTTGGCTTTGACTCACAGTGTTGACTAAATGCGAGTGTGGCTGCCAAAACCCAGCCAAATGACCACCATGTGTGGCCCACAAAAATATTGCCTTAACCTTTTATTATGTGTCATATTTGATACATACATGGCGAGACGTTTTGCATCACTTTATGGTAAAAACCTGGCTCAAAAACAGTTGTACACAATCTAATACTTGTTTTTGTTGTTGTTTTTGTTGATGTTTTTTGTTCGTTTTGGGTTTTTTTAAAGGCCAAATGAAGAAATTGACTTTTCTTCCCAATTTCTTCTTGGGTCAGGCATCAATGGCATAAGCTTACCATATTAGGACCACGTCTGGCCCACAAAATACTTGCCATCCAGGCCAATAACTGACAACTGGACCACATGTGGTCCACACAACACTTGACAGTACCGTAGCTGAGCCATAATTGCCAGAAGTAGTCCAGTTATGGCCCAAACATGCTTGTATTTTCTATCTAACTTATTGTATGTTTTCTGTTGTATTTTTCTCTATTTTAACTTGCTCTGTTTCTATTTAATTTGTTGGGTTTTTTTTTTTTTGTTTGTTTGTCTTTTTTGTTTGTTTGTTTGTTTGTTTGTTTGTTTGTTTGTTTGTTTTTGTTGTTTTTTCACCCTGCTGTAATGCTTTTAA
>JBAFTA010000011.1:7291422-7310579 GCA_036919975.1 Melanotaenia parkinsoni | reverse complement strand
TTTGGTCATGTGTGGTTTAGTTTGTTGGATTTATCCCTGTCTTGAGTTCTGGAAATAAACCTGTCACCTGCACCAATTCTGCCTCCTGACTCTGACTGCCTGCAATTGGGTCCTCACCTCCTCCGACGTCCGCCATTCATGACAAAAAGGAAACACATGTGATTTGCTAAGAATAAATCATATAAAGAATAAATGAATAAAAAGAAGAAATAAACACGTTCAGGATGAATATGAATATCTTTGTGGAGTGATGGAGCTGTAGCTCTAAATCTCGTTCGTGTAAGTTCAGATGGTTCAGGCAAAGTCTCCAAAATGGACATTTTGCCACCATCTGTTTGACTAGAACCATCTGTTCAGATTTTAAAAGGCAGAGTTCAAGTTATTGTTGGAAATCAAGATTTTCTAGTAGAGAGCAGAATTCACGGTGTCTATCAATTACACCAAGAGGTCCGGGATCTTGACCCTTAAAATAAGATTTTTTGCTATTTTTGATTCACCTGTTTATTTTATGCAATACTGCCTGTAGAAGCTCAACCCTTTTAACCCCAGTCAACATCCAGTAATTTTTCCAGCACAGCCTCAGCTGTCAGATTATGAGGCTAAAATGATGTAAAATGAATGTATGAATAGATATAGCAGCATAAAGGCCGACCAGAAGAAGAAAGTAGAATTTATTACTAACAGAACTTTGTAGAAATAACACAGATTAACAGTGACCAAACCTTTTCTCATCTGCACATCACTCTTTCAAGTCTTGGCTTTCAGGAAAAAATAATATTGGCACTGAAACAAACACACAACAGAAACTATTTCCATATTTCCACTTTTTCCTCATTTCCAGCTATTCTGCTACTATTTACCTGCTATCCTCACTAAACCAACTCCAGCTCAGCTGCTTGTAGGCGCCACCGTGCATCAGAAACAACTTCTTGGTTTTTTTTCCAGCCGTAGAGGAGCATTATTTTTCTTCTTTTCAGTCACACATAGAACTTTCTGCTCACTGGTTGATCTTTGGCTGCTCCTGATTGGACATTACCGTTAATTTAAGCTCTCTGATTGGTGGAAAGTTTGACAGGAAGTGGCTTCATCATCATTTCCAGGTCTCTTAGCAACATTTTTATGATGAAAATGTGATATTGGTGTTATAGATCACTCATTGTGCATTTATTATACATATCTGAATAAAGACCACATTTTATTGATATAAAACCCTGTGTCTTTGTTCCACAAAATATTTTTCCAAAAGTTTTGGGGATCATAAAGATATTTTTTGGCAAATACAGAAAATAGACCGGGCTCCATGTTCTTTCTGGTCAGCAGTAGTTTTTAAAGTTGATTTCTCTTATAGATGCCATTTTTGCTCATTTAGTCTCTTTCTTACTGTTCAGTCATGAATTTTGACCTTAACTGAGGCAAATGAGGCATCACTACTTTTGATGTGTTTCTGGGTTCTTTTGTTACCTCCTGGATGAGTACTCAATGTGCTCTTTGTAGGCTGGCCATACCTGAGAATGCTCGCTACTGTCCCATGTATGCCCAATTTGTAGATAATGGCTCTCAATGAGCCTGTTTACATGCACACCAAGAATCTGATCAATCTAGATCTTTTTTTTAACCATGCATTTCTTTTAAACAAAGAAATGCAAAAAGACAAAAAAAAGTAAACATATGTGTATAGTCTATTTTGCAGACTTATTAGTTTCCACATTAGCAGCTAATAATAAAACTGTGGGTGCTGCCATGTTAAATACGTACTTTTATCTAGAATAGAATAGAATAGAAATACTTCATTAATCCCTTTGGAGAGTCCTCAGGGAAATATGGGATCTGATAATGGACTGGAAAATGTAGAGCAGGGTTTTTAGTATGTCACATGTCAGAAGTACCTGTAGACATGTCAGATTAGATTGTTACTATAATCTGATTACTCAGTTATAAAATTTTGAATTTCGAGAATTTTAATGAAGAGACAATGGACAATAGGCTCAGTGTGATTTCCTTTGGGCCACACCTGGGCCTATTACGGCCCTCGGGCCACATCTGGCCCTTTGTGCGTCTCTGTCTGGCCCGCGTGAGGCCAGTCATAAATATCTATGTTGTGCGTGCAAAACAACAGTGCTGCTTTATTTTGAAAAGCCTTACGCTACTTCTGTATTGACATATGTGCGTCATGTGTGCTTTGAGTGAAGGTGCACAGCGAAAAGTGATGCTAGCCAGGTTACCCTCAAGATGTCAGCTAACGCTAAGAAAAGACAACTTGATAACGAATGTCGTGTTTTTAACAAGACATGGACTGAAATTAAAGGTAAAGCTGTGTGCTTGTGTTAAAGGATTACAATTTGAATAGCCACTACACGACCAAACATGATGATAAATACAAAAATCTGTCTGAAAAAGAGCGTGCAAGGGTGTTTGCTAGCAAAAAAGCAAACCCTTACCAAACTTCACACCACCAGAGATGCAGCTGTTAGGACAAGTTATGCCATTACTCACATAATCACCAGAAAAAGTAAGGCAAGGAGTTTATTAAGGAGTGCTTATTGGATTCTGTTGCACTGATATGCCCGGAGAAAAGGGATGCGTTTGAGAATGTCTCACTCTCCCGACGCACTGTGACGAGGCAGGTCGAGGACATCGCTGGAAACTTGGAGCTTCAGCTGAAGAACAGAGCTGCAGACTTTGATTTTCTTTGGCTTTAGATGAGAGCTGCGATGTGCGTGACACCGCTAAGCTTCTCCTCTTCTTACATGGAATAACTGCAGACTTTCAAGTCACAGAGGAGCTGGCAGCCATGCAGTCAATGAATGGGACAACCGCCGGTAATGACTTATTCACAGAGGTAAATGCATGTTTGGACAAGTTAGGACTGAAATGGGACAATCTGGAAGTTGTGACAACAGATGGTTGCCCACATCTGACTGGGAAAAATGTTGGTCTTTTAAAGAGAATGCAGGATAAAGTGACAGAAATGAACCCTGTGCAGAATTTGACATTTTTGCATTGTGTCAGGAAGTGTTGTGTGAGAGTGTTAAAGACAAACCACATTGTTGATGCTGTAACTAAAACAGTTAACTTCATCAGAGTAAGAGCTTTAAATCAAAAACAGTTTGTTTCATTTTTGGAGGAAAATGTGGTGGAACATGGTGACATAAGGTATCACTGCCTTGTCAGGTGGCTCAGCCTAGGCAAGGTAATGAAAAGTGTCTGTGACCTGAGAGAACACATTCAGGATTTCTGTGTGAAAAAAGGACATTGCATCCCAGAGCTTTCAGATCAAGACTAGGTGGTGGACCTCGGATTCGCTGTAGATGTGACTGCACTAATAAATGAAGTAAATGTCAAACTGCAGTGCTAGGGCTTTTTTGTGCATGAGATGTACACTGCAGTAAATGATTTCATGAAGAAGTTGCAGCTTCCCATAGGCCAAGTGAAGGACAACCTTCTGACCCACTTGCCAAAACTAAAGGAGGCCACACGATCAGCCAATCACCTCCACTAGTACTCAGCTATGTTAGAAGCACTGCATGCAGAGTTTTCAAGGTGATTTTAAAGCTCTTGAGAATGAAATGCACATGGTTTCTTCTCCCTTCAACTGCAGTGTGGATAATGCTCCAAGCCAGATTAGGCGGCTCGGACAACTGTTGTGGTTGCCTCTTGAAAGCCTCCCAGGTGGTGAGCTTGCACGTCCCACCTGGAGGAGACACAGAACATGCTGGAGGGACTACATCTCTTGGCTGTCCTGGGAACACCTCGGGATCCCCCCGGACGAGCTGACAAATGTGGCCGGGGAGACGAAAGTCTGAGCTTCCCTGCTTAAGACAGCTGCCCCCACGACCCGACCCCGGATAAGGAGCAAGAACGAGAAAAAGGAAGGAAGGAAGGATGGATGGCTGGATGGATGGATGGATGGAATCCTTTCCAGACTGAAAAGAGGCCAAGGACCGGTTCTTATCTGGTCTTGAATTCTTTAGATTGGGACATGAAGTGTTGTATTTGTGACCTTTTGGCCGACTTCATGCTATCAGACAGGTTCTCTTTAGGGGATCACTTTCCCACATACATCCAGATTGGTTTGGAAAAGCTCTTTTATTTCTTTTGCCTTATTTACCTTATTAAATAAAATCATTTAAAAACAGCTTGTATTTACTCAGGTTTACTTTGTTATTAAAGTTCATTTTATAATCTAAAACATTTATGTGTGACATATATGTGTAAAAAAACATTTCTATAAGGGACTGAATACTTTTTCACAGCACTGTACCTGCATTGTACCTACTTGACATTTTTTTAAACATCCCTGTAGTTCTTGATAATGTAATCTTGTATTTAACGAAGTGGTTTTCATTTAATTTAATTAATCTCTGCCTGTTTGCTTGTGCTCTTTACGATGAAGCTTGATAAGTCCATATTTGTCCTACATTACATAAGTAAACCAGACTTCCTACATAACTGTTGGGAATGTAATCAGCTCAGCAGCTTCAGGACACTAATCATCTGGATACAGATTTTGTTAAAGGTCACATCTCCTCACTGTCTGACCAATTTCCCATTTGGCTAATGAATCATCTGCTGGGGTTGTTTCCTAATTACTGGATATCTGCAAAAGTTCCTACATTAAAATCAAGTGACCCAGCTGAAGCTGCAAATTATGACCCCATAAGCATCCGTCCTGTCATTTTTGAGAGGAGGGCAGCTGATCGGCTGATTATTTAAATCAGATTAACTTCTTCCACTTGTTAGATTTGAGCGCAGTGGTCACTGTTTTACTGAAACATTGAGTTGCTCTGCTGTGAAAAGTCTAAATTTGAGGACACTGGTGTTCCCTCTGGGATTTATGTTTACAACTTTACTGTTGTTACTGTTAGCAACATTGCTAACATGAAGAAAACTGACATGATAGGGAGAAACTTGACTAAAAGACTCTACCAAGCATTGGCATCCAAACTAAACACAATTCAAACCCCAAACAATTATATGGGAATGTAAGAAAACCATGAGAACAGCACTGTCCACTTTAGAGTTTCTGCTAAATTCTCCACTTCAAGAAAACCACACAAACAAGGAGTCGTATGAAAGCAGAGACTCTGCTGGTTACAAAGATGTCTGTCTCATCACCGTGGGACAGAAACTCTGGAGCTAGCAGCCACAATCAGAAATTATGTCTAACTTTTGTTGTTTTGTGGTGAAAAGTTTGATTCCAGCTCTAAAAACTCTGCTAATGTTTCTCCTATGACTCTGCCTTTGTTTGACATGAATCATGTAGGAGGTTTTAGAGTGAAGGGTTTACTCTTCCTATCATAGACTATGTTGGGCTTCACTTCTTTCTGGATCCTCATGGTGTTTCTAAGGTGGATGTGGGGGCTATCCCTGGATCCTCCTGACTCTGATCATTGATAGAGGCGTCCATCATCATCATCTTGCTCAGATTCCTAGAATTACTTTGCTCATTTGTAAGACTGTTTTACTCATTTCTAGGATTATTTTACTCATTCCTAGGAGTATACTCTGAGATATCAGAGTATCCATTCCCTAGATAGATTTATAAAAAATCTACAAAAAACAGATCTTGTGAAAAGAAGGTTGAGGCGAAAGTACAATTATTTAGTCTAAGGTTAATTCGCTCAACTAATTTTTATTTCATATTTCTAGCTTTTCCAGAGGTAGAATTTAAAGGTTTGAGTGGACAGTTTCAAGTTTTCCAGAAAATCTTCAGGTTTGAAAAAGTTTTAATAGATGAAACCTTGAGTCTAAATGGATTAAAGCCAATATACTCAAATGAGAATTTTAAAAGAAATCTCACTAATCGCAGCTCTATCATAACATTAGAGATATTTATTTTAAAAGCTTTATGAAAGCTCACAAACCCATGTTATATTAGTTTGGGATTTTACATGGATCTCTTTAAAGAGAACTTGGTTATTTCATAGCTTTAAATAAACTCTGCACCAGTTGTAACTCCGAACATGTTCAATTATTTCAGAATGAGGGAACGCTTCTGCTGAAAAACTAAGAAAAGGTAGGACTTTTAAAAAGTCCTTGCACTTGTACAGACTTACAGACACACACAGACTTTTACATGCACAAGTTAAATTTAGTCAAATCAAGTCTGACTAACATGCATGTATTTTGTAAAGCATAACATACACATAAAATCAGTTTTCAGTCAGACTAAAACAACAAAAAAATGGTGTTAATGCACTAAGTGATACAGATACTAACACCTCCAGCTCTCACCTCCTTGCTGTGAAGAGTTCTCAGGTGTCAAAGGCTCCATCTTTGGGATTCTGTGGCCTTCTGCGACTTTTACAGCCACAGCTCGGCAGATCGCTCCGATTTTCCTCTCCAGAGAGCGAACACCAGCCTCCCGGGTGTACCTACAATACACATACATGAAAAGGCATAAATGTGAGATTAGGTCTGACTTGTCCTACAGCTTCTCTTGTACGTAGGACAATTAGTCACAATGTTTATGCTAAATGTGAATGTGCACAGTGATCAGTTAACAAAGAAGCAGGCCAACAAGGTAACTGGTAACCAGTCAGATTAAATGTTCCCTCTCTGGTTTGACCCATAACTGTGGCATGTAAAGAATCAGGATCTGTGTCTTATTGAATATATTCTAAATCAGGGATCACCAACTCCAGATGTCTTGGGCCAGTGAGCTCTTCTAAATCAACTAAAACTTTGCAAATCAAGGATCAAATACATATAAATGATGACAGAATAAAAGAGCTCATTTTTTTATTTCTTATTTCTTTAGTAAAAAGACAAATGAATGACACCTCTATGGTCCTCCACACAGTGCTGAGCCATCTCAGGCACCATGGAAACTATGCAAGAGTGCCTTTCAATTATTAAGGGCGCATTCACACCAGGATAGCCCGGGAGATTCGCACAAGGAATTCACTAAAAGTTTGCACTTTCTTTTGGTTTCCTTTCACGCTGCTTTACTCAAGCGGACCAAACCGCCTGGTTTGAACAACGTCATGCAGTCGCAAGAACTGCTTGCTTGGGGGCCATATTCCCTTGAAGAAGAAAATCCTGCTCACTGATTGCCAATTTAACCAGTTACTTAACAGGAAGCCTCTTAAAGTACAAAAAGGAATGGCTGCCAAGACCATTTAAATGTTTTTTTTCTGAGCCTTGAGTTGTTTCACCTTTAGATGCGCCATCAAGTCCATCATCCAATGCCTATGAGAGGGCGCTGCAGTCTTCTTCCACCTAAACAAAATAAGTCGCTGCAGAAAGTGTAGTGAAGGCCACGGCGGTGCCATGGGAGGCTGAGGTGTACCAGAGGTTGGTGGAATGCTTATGTCCCACACTGTTGTAATAGAGCTGAAAACCCCCTCCCAAAAGTCTTTTAACCTTGGGCAGGACCAGGACATCTGACTGAGGGTGTCTGGACCACATCTACACCTTGACAGCTCTCACTGGTTCCTGGAGACAGTTTGGCGTGCTGTTTGATATGGTCCAGAGAGGGAGATGCTGCTTCTTGTAACAGATCATAAATAGCGGACACCGCCTCCCTTTGTAAGAGATCCCCTTTAAGGAATCTGGGGAGAAGGGGAAAAGGGCTTTTGGACAAAGCGGTGCACTTGCAGATATCTGATAAAATGTGGAAATGTTGAGTTTTGTCCTTAATTGCTGAAATGACGTGAAGTTGCCTTCTCTAAGGAAATCTCTGACTAAACTCACACCTTTTCTGGTCCAGAACTGAAAGGTTACACTAATAAGAGATGGTGGGAAGAGGGCATTTGCAGAAATGGGAGCCATATGGAGGCCTTGTCTGCACCCAAAGTGAATTAAACTGCTTCCATTTAGTCAGTAAGCCACGTGTCACTGGGTTGTTGCCGATCAGTTGCTTAACATTTGCTTATAGTGTTAATAAATAAACTGGTGGCACGCTAAAGGAATCTGAATCTAGTAGAGTTTTTTTCTGTGACCCACAGAGCAGGATGTCACAACAGAGGATGTTTGTAAAAGAACATCTGTTAAAGAACAGCAGCAGCTGTTGGGTCAGGTTCACTCTTCTCAGAGCCGTGGATATGTTTTCTTTGTCCAGAAAGTTTAACAGTGATGAAGGAGATGATGATGAAGATGAATGTTGCTAAAAACTGAGATTGCTGACCCTCTGCACCATTTCCTCTGTCATTTACAGAGAAGTAGGACCTCCTCTCTTTTTTCTGTGGTTTATTATCAGTTTATTATTATCAGTTATTTTTACTTATTATATTTGTTTGGGTATCACTTATTTTCACCTCCCTGTCCCTCCCTGAAAGATGATACAGAAAAGGAAAAGTTGAGCAAATTGACACATAAACAGTTGTTTTTCTAGGTGAAATCTAGAGCTAAATGTTTATATGTGTATTTAACTGATTATTATTCTATTTAACTAACTGGAATTTAATTTTGGAGAAATGCTGAATGTAGAGAGCTGTAAACTTGCAGGTATGTAACAGTTTAGGATTTTTTAAACAGGAACATGTGTACTAAATCTCTTTAAACCGAAAAGCTGCATGACCCGTTTGCACAGATAGCAGAACCGTCTCTCAGGGGGTAAGCACACTTATAAGTCACTTAAATATAAAGAAGGTACAAAGTTAATAAGTTCAACTGATACATGAATGACAGTAATTAAATAACCATGTACATGAAGAATGTGAGTCTGTCTGAATTACCCAGTGTCAACCAAAGTTCAAATCCCAGAGCGTGAGGAAGGACCTGAAGCATGATGTGCTCTATACCAGTGATTCCCAACCCTGGTCCTCAAGGCCCACTATCCTGCAGGTCTTAGATGTCTCCCTGCTGCAACACACCTGATCACTGCTCTATATCATGCTGTTTTTATCAATAAGCCTTCTTTTAACTCGTTGTTGAGTCTTTCCAGGAGGAAGACTGTCCTTAAAAAAAAAAAAACATAATGTAGGTCCAGATGAGAAAATACTCCTCAAGGACAATTACCAGAGCACCACCTCAGCAAGACTGGGAAGTGAGGAGAGGAATGTTGTTCCATTCTGGTCTGAGGCAGGATTCTAGCTGCTCTGCAGTCCTGGACCTTGGTTCCTGGATTTCTGCTTCCATGATGTTCTGTATTGGTGAAAGGTCTGGACTAAAGGCCAGTTCAGCAGCCGGACTCTTCTCCTGTGAAGCCATGCCGTTGTGATGGATGCAGTATGTGGTTCAGCAGTCTTGCTGAAATCTGCAAGGCCTTCCCTGAAAGAGACGTTTTCTGGATGGGAGCAGATGTTGCTCTAAAACCTCCATGTACTTTTTAGCATCGATGGAGCTTCAACGATGTGAAAGCTGCCCAATGCAGCCCCATACCATCAGAGATGAAGCTTTTCACCTGATAACAAGCTGGATGCTCCCTCTCCTCTTTAGTCTGCAGCACACGCCGTCCATGCTTTCCAGAAACTAGTCCACATTTTCATCCAGTTTTCCACTTTGCCTCAGACCATTTTAAATGAGCTTTGGTCCAGAGAAGACGACACTGTTTCTGGATCCTGTTCACATCTGGCTTCTTCTTTGCATGGTGGAGCCTTAACTTGCATCTGTGCAGTTCAGGGTGAACTGTGTTCATAGACAGTATCTACGTTTACATGGACAAATATTTCATCTATCAGACTAAAATAAATCTGATTGGAGATTCCAGCCGACATGTTTACATGGACACTATATAAAATGATCACATTAGTTGTATTTACATGAGGGATACATTTCATAATTTTCTTTTTTATTTTGAACTTTTTGACCCGTGAAATGCTCAATAATCCTTAACTTCTTTCAGTTTCCAACAAAAACGTTGTATCCACCACAATCCTGTTCTGTTTCTCTGCCATTTTTCAAGTTTTCCCTGAAACTCATCATGTCACGTAACCCCCACGTGGTTCAAGCATGCACAGAAACAACATCCACCACAGAAACCATCAGAATGACGGTAGACATGCTTATCTTTTTTCTGATGATCTGGCTAAAAACACAAAGGTCTCGTTTGTGCCCCCCTTCTTCTGGCCAGTGCTCCTACCTGGCCCCCCTTAAAAACTTTTCTAGATCTGCCCCTGCATAGCTGCAGTATAAATCTTTTCTATCACCGATCGACTACTGTGTTTCTTCTGAAAACAATACATGGGGAAAATATTTGCTGGTATGAACCATGACCTGCTAGTTTCTCACCTGAACGATAAACAAACGCTACAAGAGAGAAAAGCCGAACGGCTGATCACCGTTAGCCATTATGATTCACAGAACAACAGAAGACGAAGAGGAGGAGCAGACAGAGAAGATCAGAGAGACACTAGACCAGCCACATTTGTGCACAATGCAGGAAAAGAAGAAGAAAAAAAAAAAGTGCGCTGTGGAACCGTTGAAACCTGCGAAAAGCGTGAATGTTAAAACACCATCCTCCTGCACGGGGGCATCGCCAATGTGTTGTTCCATCAATGTTCTTTTAATTTTTAAATTCATGAATAGAGTCAGCAGCCTCATCTCCATCACCTCCATGTCCCACCGTCATAACAGAGAAATGACCGATTTACTGGGCTTATTATACCGTGCATACGTTAACTGCCCTAAAAATATTAATGCAATTAATTACATAAATTACTGCTGGTAACACGTTATTTTTGACAACCCTAATTTTTATTTAAGTTATCCTGAGTCCATGCAGTGATTTCCAGTAGAGAATGATGTCTGATGTTAATGCTGTGTTTCCTGAGGGTCACAAGATCGCCAGCATCCAGGGATTCCTCCCGACTCTCCAAGTCTTTTGATGCGGTGTAGATGATGACGTTATAAGTCTTTTCATTAAATTGTTCCTCAATTTTTAGACTTGACTTTTAGACTGGAAATTTTTAGTTTGTGTCAGATTGGTAAAAATCTGCCCATCTTAAAATCTGAGAGACTCTGCCTCTCTGAAATTCTCCTTTTATACCCAGTCATGTTACTGACCTGCTGCCAATTAACCTAATTAGTAGTCAAATGCTCCTCCAGTTTATTGTTTATTTGTACCAATTACTTATACAGCTTTTTGTTGCTCCTGTTCCAACTTTTTACAGACGTACTGCTGCCATTAGATTCACTATTAGCTCATATTTTTCATGAAATGGTCAAATGTTTCAGTTTCAGCATCTGATATGCTGTTTATGTTCTACTGGGAATAAAATACGGGTTGATGATAGAACCAATGATGATTCTGTTTTTATTTATATTTTGGACAGTATCACAACTTTTGGGGAATAAGGCATACACCACATGTTTAAAAATAAACTAAATATATATGGAAAACAATCCACAGCATGTGGAGCTGAATTTATGACAATGTAAGCTTTGCATAGTGAAATATAAGCTGTGTCCCAATTCAGGGTCTACACATGTAGAACGTAGGACACTCCATAGCCTACGTAATCTGTGCACTCCGAAGTCTACCTAGCTGACAAGAATTTCCCATAGCAGCAACATAGGACGTGAATCACTTAAACCTCTGAAATGAGTAAACAAACACGTTTATTGTATTTAGTTTTATCACATTTCTACTAAAATGAGGTAAAATAAAAACGTACTCTTTGGAGTTTTGTTGCTTATTCACCGTCATCTTGTGCGCAATGAATTCTGGAAAAAAAGAGGCCATGACAGATGCACCTCAAGCAGCCGTCGCTACATGCCAAAAGGAGTGCAGGTTTGCAGGGTGGATTCAGAGGCGTCTTCCAAATGGGACAGAGCTTGGCGGGCCACTATGACGTACGCAGCCGATGAACCTGTACTTCGAAGTGCGTAGACCCTGAACTGGGACACAGCTATATAGTTAGTATCAGCAGTAAAATGGAGACTGAAATAAGTCTTTTAGTGTCGTTTGCTGCTACAAGAACAATTTTCTTTCTTGTTGGTTTATTTTCAGTGCAGGATAAAAGTATAGGAAAAAATCTATTATTACAAATACTCATTTTTTTAGATATAAAACCGCACTGTTACCAATAATTACAAATGCAAATACTGTGACTGACAGTCTAAAAAGCCCCAAAACATGTAGGTCGATGATGAAGATCAGCTCCTCTCTGCAGGTTTGTCAGACTGGATCCGATGTCTCACATAAATGTGAATTTTTTGTGGTAAGACGTTTATGAGATCCTTTTATATTCTTGTGCTTTTGGGCAGGAACTATCCTCTTACAGGGTAAAACTAAACAATTACAACAAACTGTTGGTTCAGATCATCTGGATCTGATCTAATTAAAACACTCAGATTTTAAACGTGCTTTGAAAACAACCGCTTCCATGTGTGACTCCTCATTGACATTTTTAAAAGTTTCTTTAAAAAACACTCAGCAAATTGGACTTGTTGGTCTGGGAGCTGAAAATGTGGTGAATCTGAGTAAACTGATACATAAAACAAGTTTTAAGTGAAACAGGATGAATTAAGTGCATTTCTGCCTGTGTGTTTTTGTGGTGGAAACTAAAACCAGCACATTTAAGACACGTTGTGTACTTGTCTTATTCCGTCATCGGGTAACTCATGTGGATTGTTTTCTAGAGTAGCACCCCCTAATCTCATTGCATGCTGTGGTTTACAATGACAAAGGCTTTCTGATTTCTGATTTCTAGTTAAAAAATATGATTTATATTTGTTATCCAGTTTGAAATGAAGAGCAGGAAGGGACTGACTTATTACGTTCAAATAAATCTGTTAATATTCAGCTTCAAATAAAAGCTGGGTTTGTTTTTCATTAAGTCAAGCTCAGTTTTTTTTTTATTAACGCTTGTAATTTTTTGTTTAGAAACGTTTTAGCCAAGTTGTTATAAATCAATGTCACAACCTGTCATGCTCGGATAAACAGAAAACATTTGTTGCCACAGCACTGATAAGTATTTATACCAGTATATTACACTATTTATCAAAAGAATAACTTAACTGAGTGAAGAGTTCAGATATGTTTGTTATAGAAGAATTTCATCTGTATCTCCACACAGTCAGAAAAAATAAATACCTCCTGTGCATTTAGTTTGGTGTTTACATTTCAAACATAAGTGTAGATAATGCTGGCTCACTTGCTCAGCATGTATGGGATAAAGCAACATTATCATGACCTTTCTTTTGTTTCTGAAAAGGTCTCAGACTTTGGAAATATCTGTCTGGGTACATCTGTTTACCTGTTGGAGACCCCACACATGAAGACAGCAAACCAGGCACTGAACAGTGCTGATCGTACTGTGTGGTGGGCTCCGTTAATCTCAGCATAGAACAACACACACATAAGGATTCTGTCCCACAGACGATCTAACATCAGAAGAACCATAGCTACAACCGGAAAACACCACACCCAGCATGGAAGAGGACATATAAGACGAGGGAACGATGGTGGTCTTGTGACTATTAAAAGCAAAATCCAGAACTAAAAAAAGGAAAGCACAGAGACAGCGTCCTCGTTCCTCAGTCGGCTCACTCTTTTGAATGACTACATTCTGACCCACGTCACAGTCCACAGCCTCAAGATCTGCAATCCTGCAACCTTCAGATGCATCCCTCCTCCAAAACACCTAAATGAAATGGCTGCATTCCCTCATCTGGATGTCATTCAGCTCTGCAGAGGCCTGGTGTGTTAAGGAAGGGATGTTCCAGGACAGAAGATCTTGAGGACCGGACTTGGGCACCCCTGACCTGCAGAGTCATGACTCGGGAGTTGTCAGCTTTGTGACAACAATGTGAAGATTAGTAAAGAAGAAGTAAATATTGAACGACACATTTCGGAGCCGATTGTTAGGACAAATTCACTTTAACACACCTCAGACCACAGGATAATCCTATTGGATAATCTTCTAAGACTTAAGGTAATCAGGTGTTTGCCATCCTTGGTCAGGAAGGGGCAAAATCAGGACAGAAACAGCCCAATAATCTTTATGTGTGTGCCTAGCTTTAGATTAGGGCTGCAACTAATGACTATTCTGATAGTTGATTAGTGATCGACTATTAAAACAACTAGTCGACCAATTGGATTATGTATCTCATAATTATTAAATGGCTCTTATTTCACTTTCAGCTCTGGAATCTCACATGAGGTTGTTATGTAAGTCCGACGTGCCTCCTCTCTAAATGTTCGAGCATTGCAGACTTTAGTGGTATGCAAGGTCCGCTTTACAAATCTCATATGCATTTAATTTATGTTATAAGTTTAACGTGAAGTTATCCCAGTCATCCTCTGCCGCCATTTTGTTCCCTGGTCGGCCGCCATATTTTATTCTGGTGGACTTCTGGTGGACTATGTGCATGTGGAACTCTCAGCAGAGATAAGAAAAGAAGAATATGTCTCACTCTGTAGTTTTTTTTTGTATGTTTTTTGTCGATTCGTTCTATTTTCATTGTCGACTGAGAAAACTAATTGCAAACAAGAAGCAGGTGTGGCAAACTGACCTGGAGGCAGTAAGTAAAGCAAACAGAATACAAGAGAATGAATTTAACATAATAACACAGGAAAGACAGAACTGAAAATGATAAGAAACTAAGACTAACAGAACGAAAAACTCTTAAACCATGACAATCCCCGGTTTAACAGACAAGAGTGCATATTTGGTCTGGACTTGTATGTATTTATGTTTGCACCTGCTGATGATATCCTGTGTGGTCTCCTGAGGTATGTGCAGTTGTTGAGGCGTTAGTCCGTGCTGCTCCAGCTGGTTTGGGATCAAGTGACGGTGAGCTATCTCCACCTTCTCCTCCTGCGTGTATCCTGAAAATGAAAAAGAAGTTGTGGGGGTGCAATGTTTCCACACAGCAGGACTGAGAGAGCTGCTAGTTGTCTTTAGGTAAAAATCCATCATTTTTTGTCTGTTTTGGACTGTGAGCCGTTGCGATCAGTTTTAGAGCCTGTGTGTGATGCTCAGTAAACCCCGACTGCAGCAGCCTCATTAGAAATTAGCATGAGCACCCAGATGTTGTGTTCCCATTGTTGCTAAGTTCCCTTGTACTTCTTTTTTACTTTGAGCAACTTTGATCAGTTTTACAATTTAAACAACTAAAAACAATGTAAACCTGAGAACTTTTCTAACTATCAACAAGGCGTTTGCCACAGATTTTAACGTTATTTATAGGTGGTAACGTGACATGAAACCAGCCACAAACAGGTCTACTAGGCTTCATCTTCTTCCCCCTGATGGGCAGCTCTGGTCTTCAGTGAAATAAACTAGCACCGTCTGTATCTTACAACCCCAAACCGCAGTCGGGCCCTTCAATCAGCACTGTTTATGATGTGCACACACAACTTCAGACTTCAGAGCAGATTTGCATTGAGTCTTGCACCGAAGTGAGAGATCACCCACCTGGAACCTGCAGCACCTCCATCCTGTCCAGCAGCGCCGGGGGGATGGTTGCAGTGGTGTTCGCAGTGGCAATGAAGAGCACTTGGGAGAGGTCAAAGGCCACATTGAGGTAATGATCTGTGAAGCTGTGGTTCTGCTCTGGGTCCAGGACCTGAGAGATTTAGGAGACTAGTTTCAAATTAACAGCAGAGCTAATTCAGTTTATCGTGAATTAGTGTCTAACATGAAACAATGAAGAAAAGGAAAGTGTGATGAGGTAGCTGAACAAACACTTATCAGCAATGATGGCAAAGGTCAGTGAGTCAGTCACGGCGAGACCACCCACAGGTGGAGGTTCGGCTAATCACTGCAGACATCTGACTGAATGAAGAAATAATCTGACAGAAAGAAGCTGACCTCCAGCAGTGCAGCTGCAGGGTCTCCCTGCAGACTCTTCCCCAGTTTGTCCACCTCGTCCAGCAGGAAGACGGGGTTATTGACACAGACCGTCTTCAAACCGTTTATAATCCGGCCGGGCATGCTGCCTACGTATGTACGCCTGGAGACATGAAAAAGATCTGAACTACTGGGCAACCATGACTCCATTTTAAACACAAATAAAGAATCAAAAAGGTTGTTTAGGTTACTGATGACAATAGAAAGGAGCAGAAGTATACATGACGAGGTCAACACAAGGTTTTGTCCACAGCAGAGACAATCTAGCCTTTACATGGGCACGCTTATTCTAAACATGTGTGCATAGCATGCAACCATACTTGAACCCTGACATGAATGAACACAGACACATTGTTCCCTGTAACTAAGGGATCTAATGCAAGCTAGCTTCAAGGGGTGCACCAGCTGGTGCACGGGGTTAAATGGGGAACTTTCTGGTGTTTAAAGACACACAAAAAAAAGATCACTAAGAAAACAGCAAATGTACAAGCAACTTTTAAGCTGGACAAACTGGACAGTCAAACACTGAGGAACTGGTTTAGTGGATGTGTGCGTCTTATTTTACTGGTGTAATATTTTGTCTCCTGTTAAACAGGGATCGTGTATTTATTTAATCATTTATATGTTTTTATTCCTTTTTTTTTCTATTTCAATTAAAAATGGATAATTTCTTTTTATGTATAAATATATTTTATTTTGTTTGTTTCAGTTTTTATCTAAAAAATACAAATATTGGATCATTTCTTTATTTTTTAAGATTATTTTCACATAGAAAAAACTGCACCATTTCCTTCTTCCTTTCCTCCTGATGGGGCGTGGTTGAGCGCCTTGCATGGCAGCTTCCGCCATCAGTGTGTGAATGTGTGTGTAAATGGGTGAATGTGATGTATGATGTAAAGCGCTTTGGGTACCATTCCAGGTACAGTAAAAGCACTATATAAATACGAACCATTTACCATTTACGGACCATATCATTTTATTTTATTATTATTATTCTCTAAATAAAGACATTTGAAACACTAGTTTATTGTCTATCTCATCGTATTATTGTTTTAAATAAATAAATACTGGATTGTTTCTCTTTCTTTCATTTATTTAATATTTTTAAAAATAAATAAAAAATCGATCATATGTTTACTTTTTTCCTTTTCTTTTAAGATTTGTTTTAAAATTTAAAACAGAACCCTTTTTTTATTTACTCATTATTTTATTTATTTTCTTAATAAAGATCTTTGATAAACTGGATTATTATCTATTTCATTATATTACTGTTTTAAATAAATAAATAAATACGGTGTGGTTGCAAGTGAGAGTTCAGGCTTGCTCCTGGTGGAATTGTGACACCCTATTACTGTGCAGTGATCATGAAGTGAATCATTTAACAGTCAGGGATTCATCATGAGTTTGTTGTTGTTTAACGCGAGTTAAAATGATGGCTGGATTATCCTTCATGTTGCTTCATCCTGTCTTTCTCCATCCATCCAGCAGATGTCCTCCTACGTTCTTCTCTCCTTCTGGCCACATCTCCACATTCTTCCCACCCGCTCATACACCTGCTTTCCATCCTCTCATCATCACCGCAGTAAACATCCCAGCTCTGTTTCCGCAGAAAGCCACCTCATAAATGCTCTGCACATTATGAATCTTACTTTTCCACATTCCCTGTCAGTACCACTTGTTGCTGAAAAAAACTCTCTGAAATGCATATGTGTGCTGGTCTGCATGTAGGTTCTTTTTCCTGTTGCATGAACGTTCACATGAGACAAACACCAGATCACTCCATCTTATGAAGTCCATCTTTACTGTCAGTGTCTCAAGATTTCATAACCATTTCTGAAAAACTCAAAAGAAAATTCCAAGTGTTTCTCAGGGGAAAACACTGAAGAGAACATGTTGAACAGTGGATGCCCAGAAAAGGATGCGCTGCTAAATGAATGAATGTTTCTGGAACATTAAATCTCTGCAGGACCTTTAAATGCCGCTGAAATCAAATGCAGGTGAAGTTTTGTGGAAGCTGAAGGGATGTTTGCAGGATGAACATCTTGCACCAGCTGGCTTGATGGCTATAAATGACTGAATAAAAAACGTTTAATCACTCCTCTCCTCTCCAAAAACAAAAAACCTTGTTTTTCCCCCCAAAAAACAAGGTACTTGTTTTGGTCAGGGATGGATTACAACAAAATTTTATCTTAATACCTTGTTGAATATTGAATATTCATGTCCTAAAAATTATTAAAAGCTGTTGAACAAGGATCCCCTTGCATATACAGTAACTGATGTTGACTACTTTACAAGAAAACTCTCCACTCTGCAGCAGGAAACACAAGCCGTCAAGCTGAAATCAAGATTTGGGTTGTAAAGCATCCGCATACCTGTGTCCTCTGATGTCAGACTGGTCACAGACACCTCCCACAGCAATGCGATGGAATTCCCTGCCCAGGGTTCTAGCAATAGAGCGCCCCACACTGGTTTTACCAACTCCAGGAGGCCCAACGAAACACAGAATGGGGCCCTACGGACACAGCAGAGCAGCAGCAGCATGAACACAAGCCTAAAAAGTATCAACGCTTTACAGATAAAGATGTTCATTTAAAGATAAAAATCAGAGTCATGTCTTTTAGTTAGTGGGGTGGTAATCAGAACATGGATCTGCTGATCAAAAGTAGTCAGATTTGCACAGATTTCAATTGTTGTCAGGTTGGAAAACATCTGGAAAGCATTTAACGTTAGAATGTCATTAGGAAAAAATGCAAAAATCTCTACAAATAGTTTAATATCCTTAGTTTAGTATCCTAGTTCCCAGCCTATAAAAAGGACTGTTGTTAACTGTTATGGATCAAACAAATCATTAAAAAAAAGTTTTTAGTGAACGGGATTTTGTTGGAATTAAAGCTCCACATCAAACCTGGACGCAGTCACGTCTTTTTCAATTTGTGCATCAGATTTGTGGAAACTCTAAACCAGCTTTACAGTCCGAGGAAGTATGGAGTAAAATTAGTCTCAGAATAATTATAAATGTGCATTGCCCGATTAAAAATGTTCAAAATATGAGAACTGCTGTTAGGGGCAACATGGCTCAGTGGATAGAGTGGTCGTCCTGAAGCTCAAGGGTTGCCGGTTCGACCCCCAGCCTGAGAGCTCAGGTCAAGGAGTCCCTGAGCAAGACACCGAACCCCAAATTGCTCCTGATGGGTCATGGCTGAGCGTCTTGCATGACAGCTTCTGCCATCAGTGTGTGAATGAATAATGTATACACAATGTAAAGCGCTTTGGGTGCCTTGAAAAGCACTAATCCATTACTATTATTATTATATAATATATTTAGTGCTGGGCACATTAACACGTTAACGCGTTAATCGCGCGTTAACGCAACGCTTAATTAACGCCGTTAATTTTTTTAATCGCACGTTAAAAAAA